>CM062819.1:1835676535-1836186435 GCA_031772625.1 Pinus tabuliformis
GACCTCATTACTAGCAGGACTGCCCTGAGTTACAAACCGGTAACAAACGTAGAGAAGGAAAAGAACCAGTGGGTGGGGCTAGTAGCCACCATCGAGTCTATGCCGCTGTTGACAACTAGCAAGTTAAACACCAGTCTACTATGGTAGAAAACTCAGGTATGATAAACAAAGTAAAAGTTAAAATTTTGTTTGATTCTGGTGCTACAAATAGTTTCATTTCACTGATTGCATTAGAAAAATGTGGGTTGGCAGCCTATGAGCACGATGACTTTAAACAAGTTGAGATGGCTTCTGGGATAAAACAAGCAGTAGGACCTAGTGTTGACCAATGCTAGGTAAACCTCGGGGTGTGTATGACTAAGTTGAAGGCCTACGTCACAGCATTGGGGATGTATTATGTAATTTTTGGAATGGACTGACTAGAAGCTCATCAAGCTTTGGTAGACTGTTTCAAGAAGAAAGTGTTTTGTTTAGATGATGAAGGTAGGCCAATTGAGATTTTTGGAATCAAGAGGGGAGTGTCACTACGATTCATATCCACGATGAAGGTAAAACATTGTCTCAGACAAGGTTGCAAACTATATTTGGTCGAGGCTGTAAGTGACCAGAAAGGACCTTCCCTAGATCAACATCCAGTTTTGTCAGAATTCAAGGATGTTTTTCCTAAAGAATTTCCTGGATTACCTCCTGTAAGAGAAATTGATTTCACAATCGACCTAAAACTTGGTGCAGAACCAATATCTAAGAAACCCTATAGAATGACAACTCCAGAACTTTGTGAGTTGCAGATGCAGTTAAAAGAGCTCTTAGACTTGGGATTTATCAGACCTAGTATTTCACCTTGGGGTGCACCAGTGATTTTTGTCAAGAAGAAGGATGGTTCCTTGTGGCTATGCATAGATTATAGAGACTTAAATAGAGCCACGATAAAGAATAGGTACCCGATACCTCGAATAGATGACCTATTTGATCAAATGAAGGGAGCAACAGTCTTCTCAAAGATCGATCTACGATCTGGATACCACCAATTGAGGATTAAGGAGGAGGACATCTCAAAAACTGCATTTCGAACTCGGTTTGGGCACTATGAGTTCGTAGTTGTTCCATTTGGTTTAACCAATGCACCAACAATATTCATGAGCCTCATGAATGGTGTGTTCAGGAAGTACTTGGACCAATTTGTGCAAGTCTTCCTTGACGACATTCTTGTGTATTCCAAGAATGAAAAGGAGCATGAAAAGCACCTAAGGGTGGTGTTGACTTGCTTAAGGGAAAATCAATTGTATGGGAAACTGTCAAAATGTTCCTTCTTTCAGAAGAAAGTTCATTACCTTAGGCACATCATTGCAGGAGAAGGGATTTCAGTTGACCCAGAAGGTGAAGGCCATAATGGATTGGCTAGTACCAAAAAATGCCCATGAGGTACGTAGTTTTATGGGGCTAGCAGGGTATTATCGCATGTTTGTGGAAGGGTTTTCAAGGATTGCAAAACCCATCACCACATTACAACGAAAGGGGGTCAAGTATGAATGGACAAATGAATGTGACACTACATTCACAGAACTAAAGAGGTTACTAACTAGTGCATCGTCCTTCGAGTACTAGATATGGGAAAAGACTTCACTGTCTGCACCTATGCTTCAGTGCAAGGATTGGGTGTAGTATTGATGCAAGAAGGTGGAGTAATAGCTTACGCATCTAGAAAATTGAAGAAACATGAAGAGTTATATGCTACCCATGACTTAGAATTAACAGCAGTGATGTTAGCCTTGAAGCTATGGAGACACTACCTCATTGGGAGAAGATTTGAGTTAAGAACATATCATCAAAGCCTGAAGCATCTCTTCACTCAAAGGGATTTGAACACCAGACAAAGGCGGTGGAGCGAATTCATGAGTGAGTATGATTTTGAGATCTCATACATCAAGGGAAAGGAGAATGTGGTGGCGGATGCACTAAGCAGGAGACCATGAATCTTCTCCCTAGTAGCCTTAAAAGTAAATTTAAGGGAACGTGTATTGGAGAAACTCTTTGAAGATAGTTGGTATCTAAAAGTCATCTCAGCAATCCAGAATGGGAAACAGATAGAACCAAAGTTTGAGGGATATGTCCTTGAACCAGATGGGCTATTGAGATTTCAAGGGAGAATGTACGTACCTAAGGAAGGGGGTATAAGAAAAACCATCCTCGAAGAGTCACATAGAGCACTCTATTGTGCACATCCTGGAGTAAAGAAGATGTACGTAGACACGAAGAAACTCTTCTTTTGGGCAGGCATGAAGCACGACATAGTCCATATTTTTGCCAAATGTCTTGAATGTCAACGAGTGAAGGCTGATAATCACATCCAGTAGGACTCCTACAACCACATGACATCCCTATATCTAAATGGGAGGTAATTTCCATGGATTTTGTGGTGGGTTTGCCACTCACTTCACAGAGGCACAATGCTATATTGGTTATAGTTGATAAATTGACCAAAAGTGCCCATTTCATCCCAGTAAGAGACACTTATGATGTTACAGATGTGGTGCGAGTGTTTGTAAATGAAGTTATTCAACTACATGGGTTGCCCACAAAGATCATTTCTGATAGAGACTCCCAATCTACATCTAGGTTTTGGACAAGTTTGCAATCAGCACTATGGACTTAGTTGAACCTGAGCACTACATATCATCCAGAAATAGATGGGCAGACTAAAAGAGTAAATCAGGTTTTGGAGGACATGCTTAGGATGTACGTCATGGATAATCAGACTCAGTGGGAAAGGTACTTACCATTGGTATAGTTTGCCTATAATAACAATTACCACAGTTCAATCGGGATGCCTCCCTATTAAGGTCTATATGGAAGGACATGTAGGATGCCGTTGAGTTGGGAAAAGTTGGAGGACTGAGTAATAGTTGGCCCTGAATTAGTTCAAGAAATGGAGGAACATGTAAAGCAAGTTCGACAAAGGATAAAGGAAGCACATGATAGACAAAAGAGTTATGTTGATTCACATAGGATTGATCGCAGTTATGAAGTAGGGGACCAAGTTTTTATTCGTGCCCAGCCCAATAAAAGCACCATTCGGTTTGGGAAGGGGACAAAATTGTCACCTCGGTTCGTAGGACCTTTTAGGATCAAGGAGAATATTGGACCAGTTGCTTATCGTCATGTACTGCCACCCCATTTGCATAAAACTCATGATGTTTTTCATGTATCTATTTTACGACATTATGTTTCCGATGACTCTCACAAACTGGATTGGACCGAATTGCAGGTCTCGAACATGGGAACCGTAGTGGTCGAACCATTACGCATATTGGACCATAGGGTTTGACAGCTCAGAAGTCGCACAGTGGACCAAGTTAAGGTCTAGTGGGACAAGTATAGCCCAGGATCTGCTACCTGGGAGGATGCAGAGACTATACGTCATGACTACGCCTCACTTTTTGAGCATCTGTGATGCCCATTTTTACTTAGACAATTATTTATGTTAAGGTTCTATTTTGCAGTTCCATGTTATTTATTTATGAATATTATGTAATATTGATGCATTTTGTTTGACACATGAAACTACTTCTATAAATAAATTGATAGATTTGATATTGATGATAGAAATGGTTGATGTATGGCCTAAATGTATGACTCACTTAGTGATGAATTATCTAATGCGTGACTTATCAGAATTATTTTGTTTCATATATGGCTCAAGTGGATATGATTTGTTAAATGAATGACTTAGTGAATTTATGATTTATTTCCAGTATGAACTACAAGATTGACACGTGGATACTAGACTTAATAACATGATGATTATATATCTTGTTGTTATATAAATGCATAAATGAGAGCTAACTTGAAGGGGGGAAGAACTATATGATAACCAAGATCTACTCTTCCATTGAGGGAAGGTCGAGACATCTCATGGGAAGGTATAATGTACATTGTTCTATTACATTTGGTATCTACTTGATATGCACTCTTATGACACGAGTAAAATGAAAATGACAGGTGGCAAGACGACCTGACTGGATTATTCGATGACAAGTCCAACCAGCATTGTAGTGTGGTCCGTATTAGGGCGTTGACCCTAGATGTGAGGAGGGGTGGAGGCATTTCCCACCGTGTAACCTCCAAACCTGGAATCGTGGGAGGGCAGTGGTGGACACGCTCCCCTAGACATGTGATGACGATTGCCAGTTGCCTGCTAGGGAAGTTAGGTCGATATAGTTGATGCTTCCACCATGTTGGTTTTATCAGTGGTTAGATTGGTATAGCCGATGCCACCATATATAGTAATAGAGGACGGATAGGGTGGGAACGGAAGTAGGTCAGGATGGATAGGAGGATATAGATTAGTTGGAGACTCTTGATGGGAAGAAATGACATTATCTAACTTATCAAATTTTACTACTATAACTCTCTCTATTTTGTTATGCCTTCGAACTCCTTGTATCTTTCACTCTAACTTCGGGACGAAGTTTTCTGAAGGAGGGGTGTATGTAATGCCCCACTTAATATTATCATGAAAATTTTATTAATGTTTACATTACCTGAAAATATTGAGAAATATTGGTGAATACCTTCATTTGGGAAACTGTAAATTTTATTTACTGATGTAAAATTTATTATTTCTATTATTCAAATTCCCAACTTGTCTTCTCAAAATTAATCTTGGATAGGATATGGTCTCCTTCCATTATTACCAATTTTATATTCATATCACATTCCCAAATGTACTCTCACATTTACTTGGGAGAAGACATGGTCCTCTCCAAATAATTACCAATTTATATATTCATCTCACATTCCCAAATGTACTCTCACATTTACTTGGGAGAAGACATGACCCTCTTCAAATAATTACCAATTTATATACTCATCTCACATTCCCAAATGTACTCTCACATTTACTTGAGAGAAGACATGGTCCTCTCTATCAAATTCCCAAATGTACTCTCAGATTTACTTGGGAGAAGGGAAGTCAATTGTAAGGATGAGGGAGAAGTTATGACATTAATGAGAGGTAGTTGAGGTGGAGAAGGGAGGAGGGGCATAAAAGGGGAAGGAGGAAGGGAGAAAGGGGGATGTTGGGTCTGGCTTTTGATTTTAGTTGGCTATGATTTTGAGGAATTGTTAGAGAGAGAGGAAGGGAGTATTGTTTATCTTGGTCTTGGACACACACACTACATCTGGTTGGACTTGGGCTCGGAGGGTTAGGGAACCTATGGAGGTTTCCTAGGCTAGGAATTACTTCCTAGTTGGCTGGGAGGTAAATCCAGTTGGTAGTCAAGAGGAGCGTTCCAGCAGGAGCAGCAACTCAAGGGCATCTCCACCAGGCCATCGGTACAAGTATTCCTCTATGCATAGATTACTCATGTAAATGATTGAAATGAAATGTTCACTATTAAAATTATATCGATTAGTATTTAAATGGTAAATTATCATCATTTAAATGTCTTGTAGTAAAATAAATTATTGCCTCTTATTGCATTTAAATTCAGAGAATATAGATCTGTTAGAAGACCCTAGGATGGGACCTTACACTTGGGACATGTTGTTTCTAAGGAAGGTATAACATTGGACCCGAAAAATATTACAGCTATCTTGGAGAAGGAAAATCCTAGGAATGTGGATGAGGTTAGATCATTTATGGGACTAACATGTTATTATAGGCAGTTCATCAGGAACTTCTCACAGATTTCTTATCTTATTACATATTTGCAGTGAAAAAGAAAGAAACTTGAATGAACTAAGGAGTGTGCAACTAGTTTTGAGCAGTTCAAGCATTTTCTTACAAATGCTTCGGTCTTGAAGATTTCAGATCTAAACAAAGATGTTGTGGTATGTACAAATGATGTCAAGAGAGGACTTGGTGGAGTCCTGATGCAAGAAGGAAAGGTGGTATGCTATGAGTCAAGGAATTTGAATGAGCACGGGCAGAACTATGTGACTCACTATCTTGAGTTGATTGCTATTATTCAAGCCTTGAACATGTGGAGACATTATCTTATTGGCAGGAGGTTTATTCTGATGAGCGATAAGTGGGCTAAGGTACTTGTTTGACCAACCTAATCTGAATTCCAAGAAATTTAGATGGTTAGCCACTTTTAGTGAGTTTAATTTCAATATAAGGTACATCAAGGGAAATGAGAACAGGGTTGCAGGTGATCTCAGTAGGAGAGTGTAGGTGAATCATATTGCAGTAGTGAGTTCTTATGGGACAAACTTGCAGGAGCGGATCCTGTAGGAAGGACAACATGATGACATGTACAAACAGTTGAGGCACATGTTACAACAACAAGGTGTAGGTGATAGGGATGAGGAGTATCATCTCACTACAGATCGCGTGTTTAGATGTAGGAACATGATTTATGTACCAGATGACAGTGATCTTAAGAAACTTATCTTGATTTAGTTTCATATCAAGTCATATTCAGGTCACTTGGGATTTCAAAATACATTGATAACAATTAAGAAATTCTATCATTAGCTGAACTTGAAGAAAGAGATGGTTGGGTTTTTTGTGAGATGTTTGGACTAGTAGAAGGTAAAAGTAGAGTGTAATCATCTAGGTGATTTATTACAAACAATTATGATTCCAAAGTGGAAATGGGAGGTCATTTCCATGGACTTTATTACAGGTTTGCTAAGGACACCAAAGCAACATGATTCTATAATGGTTGTGGTTGAAAGGTTAAGTAAGGTAACTCACTTCATTGCAGTAAAGCCTATGAATTCAGCTAGTGAGGTAGCTCAAATATTCATTAAGGAGATTATGAGATTGTATGGTGTTCTTAAGAAGATTGTATCAGACAAAGATGCCAAGTTCACTTCCAAGTTTTGAAAGGAGTTGTTTGCAGGTTTGGGGACAGAGTTGGCTTTCAGTACAACTTATCATCTGCATATAGAGGGACAGACAGAGAAGGTCAACAATATTCTTGAGGACATGCTGAGTATGTATGTCATGCATTAACAGAGTAAGTGGGAAGAGAATATTCCACTAGTAGAGTTTTCATATAATAATGGGTATCATGATTTTTTGAAGATGAGTCTCTTTGAGGTTCTTTATGGGCAGAGTTTTAATACTCCTATCATTTGGAGTGATCCAGTAAAGATGGTATTGATTGGACCAGATATCTTGGCAGAGATGGAGCTATAAATGCAGATTATTAAGAGGAATTTGAAGGCAACACATGAAAGGCATAAGACTTATGCAGATCAACCCAAGGTATTTAAGGGGTTTCAGGTTGGGGAGCATGTGTACTTGCACATCAAGCTCAAGAGGAGATCCTTGAAGATTAGATCATGTGCCAAGTTGGCACCTAAGTATTGCAAGCCATTCGAGATCCTTGAGAGGATTAGACCAATGACCTACAAACTTGCATTTCCTCTGACAGTGAAAGTCCATGATGTTTTCCATGTTTCAATGCTTAAGAGATATGTGCAGGATGTTGATCATGTGATTGACTGGTCTGTATTGCAGGTGGAGCCGGAGGGAGAATTCTTGCCAGAGCCTCAATGCATATTGCAGCAAAAACAATTCATGCTATAAAATCAAGCAATCGAGTGGAAGCACTTTAGGCCAATGAAGCTACATGGGAGACGACATATCAGATGCGAGCCTTGTATATTTCATTATTTGCTAGGTAAATCAAATGAGTTTTGGTATATGTATGTATATATGTATATGGTTGTAGATACTACAATGAGTTGCGTTATAAAGCTCGAATAAGTGGTATGATTTCCATATTTGTCATGTTGGTCATGACTTGTAGTAGTTTTTCATTGTAAATACTGCATCGAGCTATGTTATAAAGCTCTATGGGTAGTATGTTTTGGTTTTCAGCAGTTTTGCTGGTCATAGGTGTCATAGAACACCGAGGACAGTGTGCCCCTAAGGGGGAGGGGTTTGTAACAATCTTGAGTCAAAAGTTCATGTAATAAAGGTTAATAAAGGAAAAATAAGACTAATGTCATGGGGCACGTATTTCAAGTTGAATGTTGGGAATAATGGGTATCACTTTTGGTTTGTTTATGGATAAGGAAATTGGAAAAGGAAAAGAGGTATTAATTGGCTTGTATTTATGAAAATAAAGGAAAATAGGAGAAAAGGAAGGTGAAGAGACACATATTTACATGAGAGGGAAATTAGAGGAAAAATGAAGGAAAATGAAGAAAATAAAGGCCTTAATGATAAAAAGGTTTCTGAGGATCAATTCACAACTTTTTTGAGTTCAACCTTTTGTAAGTTTTTCTTTAGAATTAGTGAAAAAGAGAAAGAGAGCGCCAAGAGGATAAAACAATCAAGCAAGAAAAGGAAGGAAATTGATAAGAAAGGAAAGCAAGGAGAAGGTTAGATCACCAGCTTCAGCAGGAGCATTTTGTAGGTAACATGTTGCATGTGTGATTTCCTAGCTGAGGTGTGAATGCATGGTACATGCATTTATTTACTTGGTTAATTTGTTGTCATAGGCATGGGTTTTGTTGGTTTTGACAGTGGTTTCAACCTCGCCTTTCCATTTCCTGTATAACCATGGTGTGATGGCATTCATTTCTTGTTTGAGCTTTCAATTGCCAGAAGATTTTGGAACCAAGTTAGGTTGTATTAGGAAAATTCCCAAGGGTTGGGGGTGGAGATGTATTTCTCCAGGAAGCCCTCAACAAGTGAGTGGAGATAGGAAAATTCCTCAAGTTATGATGAAGGAATTCCAAGGCATCCAAGCTTGTTTTTGTTTTGTGATCTTCTGACCAGTTTTGGTGAGATCACGATAGTTTGAGGTGGAGATGGTTCAACCTCTGGATTCCCTTGATTGTTTATGTATTGGTTTATCTAATGATATCCCACATTCATTCTTGGAATATGGCATGGGGGTGATTGGCTGAAAGAAAATTTTGGTTCAACTCAATCTATGGTTGGGTGGTACGTGGAAGTCCCTGACTTTGTTGGCTTTTGCATAAGTTAATAAGAGTTGTCTTTCTATTATACTCTATGATAATTTTTACTTGTTATTATGTGGCTTTGATGGTTGTTCTGTCATTGTTAATATTCTAATTAAATGTTGGCTATAAGCATGGTTCTATAACATGATCTAGTTATGTCTCTTGTTATGAATTGATTAGTTGATGAATGGTTGAGGAATTCATGGGATAACAAGTGTTATTGCAACTACTTGAGAGGGAATTAGACCTTCTCGGTGATTCACAACTAAAGAACAAATATTTACACTCAGATATGCATTCATGACCTATAGCTTACATGTTTACCATGTGTTTGACGAAATGCCTAGTATGTTTTGGTCAGTCTAGGTCAAGTTTATGACTCAAGTTTGTATGTTTAGCTTTGTCATTATGTCATTTAACATTAGGAGAAGTTACAAGCACTTCTGGCATTATGGAATTTTGAGGTCTAAAATGGGTCTCCTAAGAAAAATGTACAACCAGAATAAACTTTATAAGAACCAATAGGATTCAATATGATGATGTCAACCATGGGGGTGTTGAGGGCCCCAAAGTCGGGTCAACAACAAGGGGGATACCCACCCGGTCTGGAACCTGGTTGGCGGCTCCTTGCCCGTTTGAAGTAGCGGGTCCGACTAGGGATAACGGGACCAGCTTCCCGATGCGTGGGATGTGTGTGTGTGTGTAAAGTTTGTTTATGTTAGTTCTAAAGACATTCTACAACTAATGTAAATCTGACTTGCAAACTTGAATCTAAGCTACTATAATTTAATGGAAATAACACACAAGATCTACACTAACCCAGGATATATATTTCTTCCATTATGAAATCTAAAAAGATTTCCTACAATAACTGGTAATAAAGATTATTCAGCCATTATAAGAATATAAACCGTTTAAGATGAACTGTTCTGCCTAAGAAGTTAAACAAAACAGTTGTGAATAGCATATCGCATAATCAAATCATTCGCATATCAAGCATAAATCGATAAGTCCACCGTACAGAAGTGCCAAATGATAATCCATGTGTTCATACATTAACATGCAAACGATATCAGCTGTATATCGCTCTGGGAATACAAGCAGAAATTAATCAAGAGATAAAAGTACCATTTATGACTAATTCTTACTCACAGACTTCAAGAAATAACGATCTATCTCTACTTGCTTCTAACATCTACCAAGAGTACAGAAGTGCAACATAAGTAGCAGACATAAAAATGCAAACATAAATAAATCACGATCCTTCCATTCATCAAAACCTCCTCTGAGGGTGCAGAAGTGCATGTTCTGAGGACAAGTTTTTGACAAATTTCTGGACCCTTCTCCAATGCAATGAGAAGGGTTGAAATACTACTATCTAATCCTAATAATAGTATTATTACAAAATTTAGGACACGGTTCTCAAATGACCGCCCTTTTTCTAATTCAGTAAAATAAAAAGCAAGAAAAAACAACTTTATAAATGAAATTACTTCTTAATTTGGTCTCTGAAATTGCAGTTTTCAAGCATGGGCTTGAGAAGAGTCGGTTGGCCGACTTCTGTGCTTAACTGGGCTGCGAAAACGGCATCCATAAGAGCTGGCGCTACTTTCTCGGCCGCGTTCATGATGCATCTTACGGTCATGCATTGGCTGTGGGGCTTAACTAAGTAAGTCCAATAACTTTCCCAGTTTAGTCTAGCCAATGCCTGAATTGTCTTCCCATTTGCTTGTGCCTTCTGCTTCCATTCTGCCTCCAACTGTAACGCACTTGGTAAGTACCCCAGGGTGGAATCTAAAATCAAATTGGCCCTGTGTAAATTTTCATTTACACAGTCGATAAGTATGCTCGCCTGTGTTGCCGCTGACTCTGCTGCCTGTTCTGCCTGTGTGATTTGTTCGTCCCACTTATTGAAGAGCAGTTCCTTATGATTCTCATTAATCTTGGGTGCCCCTGCTCTTTTCCCTTCCTCGTCATTTTGCCAAGCCATATATTCTGTTACTCTCTTGTTGGCCTGGTCATAGTCATTCCGCAATTCCACCACCTGGCTGGTGATCTTGTCGCTCAGCTCACAAAAATGCCTCCACTGTGATATTCTGTGGACCATATCTTCCTGTTGCTGTGACAGTTGGTCGTTCAAGCCGATGGACTCTGAAATAAACTCCGTCAGCGTGGGTTCATCCTTGTGCATTTCTTGCATCGTCTGCAGCTGTTTTTCTTTTTCTTCAATACTTCTTTGGTGGCTCACCTGCATCTGGCGAAAGCCTTCTTGTAACTCTTCAAGATACTTGGAGGCTTCAGCGTTCTCATTGGCTTGTTGCAGCAGTTGTATTTGACTTTCGCGCTCTTTTAGAAGTTGCTGAACTTCAGAAGCCTTGTCGATAGTCGCAGAAGCATATGCTCCTGCAATCTGAGACAATTTCGTGAGATTGTCAGTTGGATTGTTATTCGGGTCTTTCCACAAGACATCTACGTGTTCAGAATTTTGAGATAGTGCATCTTCAAGCTTTCTTTTGTTTCTTTGTCTCCTTACAACTGCCCTGTGCTGTGGGCTGTAAAATACGTCCAGTGGAGGGATCTCTTCTACACTAAGTAGAAGTTCTGAGGATGGAGCGATAGGAAGATGCTCCATTTCTGCGGTACTACTCACTATGGTTGAGAAGACCTCTTGCACCACCTGTGTGTTATTCACAGGTGTTTTCGGGACTTGACATTCAAGATTAATTAGTTCATTGAAGGTCTCCCATTCTTTATCTAGTTCTGCTGTAACAAGAGGTGCTTCGGTGACGGGAGGGGGAACTTCTTTTGGTGGCGAGGCGGCAACTTGCTGCTGAGCCATCGAGCTTGACTGAGTCGTGTCCTTGATTATTTCTTCATTCCTCTCCTTTTTTTGTGGACAGACTCTTCAGGATCTGGAGATATTTCTTTTACGGCGCTGGAATCAGATTTGGAGGCGTTGGAGTGTTCACTGAGGCTGATGCTCGGAGTCAGTTCTCTGGTAGCTATTCGCAGTGTTTCCAGTGGAACATTAGCCAGCCTTCTTTCTCTATATAACCTGAATTTCTGGAGGTCGTCCGGGGACAGCCTCGACTGAGCTTCCTGCAAAACTTCTTCGAGCGAGTTCTTGCCCTGAAAGAGATCGTCAAACAGATCTTTTTGCCCAGAGAACACACTTATCCTTACGTTAGTTGTGAATTCCTGGGCCACCTTATTTGGATCAAATGGACTTGGTGAGAATTTAAATAGTTGGAGACACGTCACGTTCTCCACCTCGCCAAAAGCGTGTCCTACATCGAATAAAGAGAAGGCCCCACATGTGACTGGGAATTGAGGCCAAATGGCCTTCTTTTTGTTCTTTAGGTCCTTAGTTAAACCGCCTTCAGAACAAGTCTGATATGCGATCTCTCGGGCCAACAACATATCTGGGATGTACAAGGGTAGGACATGCGGAGGTGCTGTGCTTCCAAAAACTCAGATGTATGTAAACCACTCTTCTCCAAACCATCTTGCGATGGGGGTGATATCAATTTGTGCCTCGGGAGAGCACCTTGGGGGGTCTTTATCGTATATTATCTTATGTATGGGCAACATAAGCCCATGACAAATCTGGTAAAAATGGGGGGCGAACTGGGAATCCCACAAGATTTTATGATAGACGTGAATAGGAAATGGGTCCTGGGTAGTCCATTGCCAACCCATAGTAGGGAATTTTGACACAAGACAGACAGAATCCATTATATAGGCAGATAAATAAAAAGGTGGATAGACCCTTTGGGAGTAGGATCTCTTAGAACGGTAGTGGAGGACCGCCGTGTACAGAGTGTCAGAAAGGATTTTGGCCCAATCAACTATCTCAGAGCTAGTCGCGGCATCAATCAGCGGTAGCCATTCAGGTGAAAATTTATTGATATCTGGCTTACCGAATATTCTACAGAGCATGGCTGCAGCAAAGCAATATGGAGAAGTAAGAGAACCAGTGCTATACATACCGTTCTTATCTTTCTTTAATGGCTCATCTCTTCTTGACCACTCCTTAGTTGTGTCTGATAGGTCCGGATTTTCTGCTGCGAACTTCCGAACAAACTCTGCGTTGTAGGTCGCTTGCAGCTCAAGTAGATGATACATGAGCTTCAGGTCTTGAGCTGCAAACGATCCCACGGGCCCATGTCCCTGGACTTTGAACTGTCTATGGTGCAACTCTGCATCATCTAGTATCCATTTGATCATGTCTGTGTATGGCAGGATCTTTGGCCTCGCTGCTATTCTATGGAGGAAAGAACATGCTAGATCTTCCAGGGATGCCTCTGAAGAACGTGATGCACCCGCGACAGCAGCAGTTACCTTGATTATTCTCGGATTTTCTTCCTCCAATATCCTATACATGCCTTCCCAAGTTGAGATGCCTGCATCTTTATTGCATGCAGTATCTGTGTAGAGGGGCGCCATCTCTTTGGTCTTTTCTCTTGTCTCTGAGCTCTGAGCTTTGTTCTTCTTCCCCATCTCGCTTAGCGTTTTTGTTCGGTTTTGCCTTCGCACTTTGCTCCTGCAGGTTACGAGCGAAATGGAAAGATTGATCAGAAAGGTGATGGGAGAGTTTTAAATGCAAGAGATAGATTAGATACGCCACCTTACGTTAAACAAATCCGCATTAAGGCACGCGTCTTTATGCCACTTAATAACTGACAACTAATTCATTACTAACATTAAAAGCGCATAATTTCCAAGTCAGGTTATAGTAAGTGGATTTTCTTTGGGAGGCGTGCGCGAAGGAGTCGTACTAAGGTGCTTTTATGACTTGCCAACGCATCCTCGCATGTCGCGCGATCGCAAAGGTTAGTGATCGCAGCATCGCAGATCGCCATATCGCAGATCGCAATATCGCAGATCACAATGATTCAAATATTTGCCAACATGCCCAACCTCATTTCTGCGATATGCGATCGTGCGATCGCAACATCGCAGATCGGCGGACTTACAAGCTTTTCTTTATGGATGCTAGTGTATTGCGATGCGATGTTGTTCATTAATACCGAGGCGGTGTGCATATTGGTTTTTAGAGGGGAAACGAAGGCATTTCTTTGATTTTTGTGAAGCAATCTTAGGATTTGCTTTTATGAACACAGGTCTAGGCTTAAGTTGTCTCAGAAACCTTTCCTACGCTTATGCTTGCGATTTCGAAAGAAACCTTTGTTTTTTCAAAAACATTAACTAAGGGTCCCCATTCAATCTAGCATCGTAGCTGATACTAGATTGAACGAGGGGGGTTGTTGCTGGCCACAACAATTGGCGATTCACTCGGGAGAACCAGTTATCTCTGCTCTTTTTCTATTGACATTTTCAGGCTCTTCAAAAATTTTCTCAGGGAATTCGAACTTCATTATAAAAAGATAAAAACAAACAATACTTCAAAGTGTCAATGATGTTTTGTTTTAGCCCCATTCTATTCCAATTACTTGCATTCCCAGGTTGTCTTCGAGTTTAGATCAGTTATTACTTGGTCTTGTAAAACACAAAATAAAGTGTCCTCTATGTATCAACCCTTTTTTAAGAATGCCCCTTTGTCGTAGGTAGAGCCACTGCTGCCAGCAGGCGTCCATAGCCTCGACAGGGTTACCTATTATCCAGGAATCATCCTTTATCCTGCTTCAGGTTTTCGCAACTTTTTCAGAATAATTATCCCTTTCTTGATGCTTTTTCTTTTTTTTATTCTCTAAAGAACAATGTCTTGGTTTGGTGGCCAAATTATGACACAATCATTCACTTGATTTATACTTTTGCTGAACAAGCTGGCTCGTGATGGGACCCCTTATCTTTTGATCGCAACAATCTTGAGTCGTTGCCCTGTTTTGGTAGACAGTTTTGGCAAAGTCAGCAAGTTATAATATTTGTGATTATGATAAGTCGGCTCGTGATGAGACCTCTTATTCTTTGAGATATGGCATCTCTCTAGGTCATTCCTCTGAATGTTGCATTTTCCTTTAGCAGGGAGGAAGTCAAATTCTCTTTCCTTAAGAAAGTTCTGGACGACAATGATAGGGCTACTTTTGATAATGGCTGTTTTCACAGAGAATCTTTATTCTAATATTGATACCTTTTATTGTGCTGATCTAAAACGAATTCCTCACTGAGATAGCTTTCTTTAAAATTTTCTGGGTTTGAACTTCAACATCATCTCTGGGTTAAAGATCTATTAACAATAAGGACCGGATTCCGACAAGATTAGCTGCTCACAAGAGCCGAAATTCCAAAATATTTACCAGAGACAAGGTTTCTTGAGTAAAGGTCAAATACTGTTTAGCCAGAACAAACTTTATTTGGGATAGGCAATTATTATCTAGGGTCATGTAGAGAATACAACTGACTTTGCCTATCATTATTGAAAGCAAAACTAATATCCTATCTAAATTATCGCTACTTCTACTCTAATTATAAAATAGGACATAACTAAGAAAAATGATATTTCCAATGGAACCAACGATTCATTATTATTCCTGGCCGTATGGGTCTCCCAAGCATTAGTAAAAAGAATTGAATTCCCCTTGGATAGAAATTGTTGGCTAGGGAATAGGAACCCATAAACTTAGTTTGAATCTTGTCTGATTTCATCTTCTCATGATAGGTTTTCTCCAACTGATTACCTATTGGATCACAAAAATTGGGATGAATTTCTTTTGTAAATCAGTGATCTTTCAATAGAAAGGATAACAAGCCGAATTGTGAAATAGGTTGTTTAATCTCGATGGCTTGTAACCCGTTGATTGTTAACTTTGAGTTTTTAGCGATTCCGTTTGAAATTTGAGTTTTTATATATAAATCGCCAGAATCTAATCTATCAAAGTTTTGAAAATTCAAAAATAAGTCCGATTTTGTACAAAATGAAAGTGAGTGAAAAAGAAATGATTGGGTATCTATATATACAGTGGTGTCGCACGTCTGGGAGTTACTTGAAACTCTTTGTTTTTCACAAGAACTGGCCGGGTTCTGTGAATCAGGAATTAAATCATGATTGCGATCAGGGATGGAGATCTCCTCTGGATATGAATCGTAGATAGGAGCATCGTCTCGGATAGTAAAATTATTCAAATGAGATTTTGCTTTGAGATGAGGGTTAGACAGAACAGTTTCTGATCTAAGATGTTTCTTACAATCTGACCCTAGTTGAGTTACTTGCGACAATTCAATATCATCACAATTATCAAAGCAATTATCACGAAAGACTTTACAATTTTCCCTAGGTTCCTCTTTTTCATTATGTGTTTTTAGACAAGGGAGATGAGGCAGCTCTTGTTTGATATGAATCGTAGACTGTGATATAGTGGTCTCTTTATTTCGGAAACCCAGTGATGTCTCGTTTGAATAACCCTCTGTTGGAATAGACTTGATACTATGAGGGAGAAGATCGTCATTACTAAAAACATCGGGGTAAAGAGAAAAATGTGGATCTGGAACAATGTATTTAAAAACATCAAATAGATCTCGTTCATCAGATTCACAATAAGCATCGGGCTTTAGATCATACCTTTTTGCGTCGATACTTTTCGAAAGAGAAATAGTAGGTGGATCTAACCTTGGCACCAGGAGTTGTTGATTTGAAATGATGTTGTCTGACTTTATATTAAAGTCAACTTCTGGTGTCAGGGCACCTTCCCTTTCAGTACTTTCGCCTGCGTTTTCTGATGTTAGAGCATGCAAAACTCCTAGGCTAAATTATGTCTGATCAGGTACAGGAGGTAGGAAACACTCATCATAATCCGAAGATTCTTCATCTGTGAGTTCCTCCTCAAGATCATATTGTAGACATTTAAGATGAAATCGTATATTGAAATCCCTTACGGGTTCGTCTTGTTTCCGCAGATGGTCGATTTCATCGTATACTTGGTCGTATTCATAGCAATCAAATTCCAAGATGAAAGCTCTAACGAATTGGTCCCAGCTGTGGACTGATGCAACTGGGAGGTTTCTGCACCATCTTCTAGCTCCTACTGTGAATGTAAGAGTGAAAATCCTGCATAAAACGCCTTCGTCAATTTTTTGAATATCAGCACCCAAAACTCTTTGAATGAAATGCAGGGCGTGATGAAATGCAGAAGAATTATTCTCACCATTGAATTTTACCTGAGATAGTAGTCTTACCACATCTGGTGGAGTGTTGGAAGAGGTAGGAACATGGATGCAACTCCAAATGGGAATTCTGTGAGCAGGCATCCTTTTCCAGGATTTCTAGTTTAAAAACATTCCAACAGACAATATGCTCAGGCCCTCCTTCTAGCGCCAGAAATGTTGAGGGCCCCGAAGTCGGGTCAACAACAAGGGGGATACCCACCCGGTCCGGAACCTGGTTGGCGGCTCCTTGCCCGTTTGAAGTAGCGGGTTTGACTAGGGATAACGGGACCAGCTTCCCGATGCGTGGGATGTGTGTGTGTGTGTGTGTAAAGTTTGTTTATGTTAGTTCTAAAGACATTCTACAACTAATGTAAATCTGACTTGCAAACTTGAATCTAAGCTACTATAATTTAATGGAAATAACACACAAGATCTACACTAACCCGGGATATATATTTCTTCCATTATGCAATCTAAAAAGATTTCCTACAATAACTGGTAATAAAGATTATTCAGCCATTATAAGAATATAAACTGTTTAAGATGAACTGTTCTGCCTAAGAAGTTAAACAAAACAGTTGTGAATAGCATATCGCATAATCAAATCATTCGCATATCAAGCATAAATCGATAAGTCCACCGTACAGAAGTGCCAAATGATAACCCATGTGTTCATACATTAACATGCAAACGATATCAGCTGTATATTGCTCTGGGAATACAAGCAGAAATTAATCAAGAGATAAAAGTACCATTTATGACTAATTCTTACTCACAGACTTCAAGCAATAACGATCTATCTCTACTTGCTTCTAACATCTACCAAGAGTACAGAAGTGCAACATCAGTAGCAGACATAAAAATGCAAACATAAATAAATCACGATCCTTCCATTCATCAAAACCTCCTCTGAGGGTGCAGAAGTGCATGTTCTGAGGACAAGTTTTTGACAAATTTCTGGACCCTTCTCCAATGCAATGAGAAGGGTTGAAATACTACTATCTAATCCTAATAATAGTATTATTACAAAATTTAGGACACGGTTCTCAAATGACCGCCCTTTTTCTAATTCAGTAAAACAAAAAGCAAGAAAAAACAACTTTCTAAATGAAATTACTTCTTAATTTGGTCTCTGAAATTGCAGTTTTCAAGCATGGGCTTGAGAAGAGTCGGTTGGCCGACTTCTGTGCTTAACTGGGCTGCGAAAACGACATCCATAAGAGCTGGCGCTACTTTCTCGGCCGCGTTCATGATGCATCTTACGGTCATGCATTGGCTGTGGGGCTTAACTAAGTAAGTCCAATAACTTTCCCAGTTTAGTCTAGCCAATGCCTGAATTGTCTTCCCGTTTGCTTGTGCCTTCTGCTTCCATTCTGCCTCCAACTGTAACGCGCTTGGTAAGTACCCCGGGGTGGACTCTAAAATCAAATTGGCCCTGTGTAAATTTTCATTTACACAGTCGATAAGTATGCTCGCCTGTGTCACCGCTGACTCTGCTGCCTGTTCTGCCTGTGTGATTTGTTTGTCCCACTTATTGAAGAGCAGTTCCTTATGATTCTCATTAATCTTGGGTGCCCCTGCTCTTTTCCCTTCCTTGTCATTTTGCCAAGCCATATATTCTGTTACTCTCTTGTTGGCCTGGTCATAGTCATTCCGCAATTCCAGCACCTGGCTGGTGATCTTGTCGCTCAGCTCACAAAAATGCCTCCACTGTGATATTCTGCGGACCATATCTTCCTGTTGCTGTGACAGTTGGTCGTTCAAGCCGATGGACTCCGAAATAAACTCCGTCAGCTTGGGTTCATCCTTGTGCATTTCTTGCACCGTCTGTAGCTGTTTTTCTTTTTCTTCAATACTTCTTTGGTGGCTCACCTACATCTGGCGAAAGCCTTCTTGTAACTCTTCAAGCTACTTGGAGGCTTCAACGTTCTCATTGGCTTGTTGCAACTGTTGTTGCAGCAGTTGTATTTGACTTTCACGCTCTTTTAGAAGTTGCTGAACTTCAGAAGCCTTGTCGATAGTCGCAGAAGCATATGCTCCTGCAATCTGAGACAATTTCGTGAGATTTTCAGTTGGATTGTTATTCGGGTCTTTCCACAAGACATCTAGGTGTTCAGCATTTTGAGATAGTGCATCTTCAAGCTTTCTTTTCTTTCTTTGTCTCCTTACAACTGCCCTGTGCTGTGGGCTGTAGAATACGTCCAGTGGAGGGATCTCTTCTACGCTAAGTAGAAGTTCTGAGGATGGAGCGATAGGAAGATGCTCCATTTCTGCGGTACTACTGACTATGGTTGAGAAGACCTCTTGCACCACCTGTGTGTTATTCACAGGTGTTTTCGGGACTTGACCTTCAAGATTAATTAGTTCATTGAAGGTCTCCCATTCTTTATCTAGTTCTGCTGTAACAAGAGGTGCTTCGGTGACGGGAGGGGGAACGTCTTTTGGTGGCGAGGCGGCAACTTGCTGCTGAGCGATCGAGCTTGACTGAGCCGTGTCCTTGATTATTTCTTCGTTCCTCTCTTCTTTGTGGACAGAATCTTCAGGATCTAGAGATATTTCTTTTACAGCGCTGGAATCAAATTTGGAGGCGTTGGAGTGTTCACTGAGGCTGATGCTCGCAGTCGGTTCTCTGGTAGCTATTCGCAGTGTTTCCAGTGGAACATTAGCCAGCCTTCTTTCTCTATATAACCTGAATTTCTGGAGGTCGTCCGGGGACAGCCTCGACTGAGCTTCCTGCAAAACTTCTTCGAGCGAGTTCTTTCCCTGAAAGAGATCGTCAAACAGATCTTTTTGCCCAGAGAACACACTTATCCTGACGTTAGTTGTGAATTCCTGGGCCACCTTATTTGGATCAAATGGCGTTGGTGAGAATTTAAATAGTTGGAGACACGTCACGTTCTCCACCTCGCCAAAAGCGTGTCCTACATCGAATAAAGAGAAGGCCCCACATGTGACTGGGAATTGAGGCCAAATGGCCTTCTTTTTGTTCTTTAGGTCCTTAGTTAAACCGCCTTCAGAACAAGTCTGATATGCGATCTCTCGGGCCAACAACTTATCTGGGATGTACAAGGGTAGGACATGCGGAGGTGCTGTGCTTCCAAAAACTCAGATGTATGTAAACCACTCTTCTCCAAACCATCTTGCGATGGGGGTGATATCAATTTGTGCCTCAGGAGAGCACCTTGGGGGGTCTTTATCGTATATTATCTTATGTATGGGCAACATAAGCCCATGACAAATCTGGTAAAAATGGGGGGCGAACTGGGAATCCCACAAGATTTTATGATAGACGTGAATAGGAAATGGGTCCTGGGTAGTCCATTGCCAACCCATAGTAGGGAATTTCGACACAAGACAGACAAAATCCATTATATAGGCAGATAAATAAAAAGGCGGATAGACCCTTTGGGAGTAGGATCTCTTAGAACGGTAGTGGAGGACCGCCGTGTACAGAGTGTCAGAAAGGATTTTGGCCCAATCAACTATCTCAGAGCTAGTCGCGACATCAATCAGCGGCAGCCATTCAGGTGAAAATTTATTGATATCTGGCTTACCGAATATTCTACAGAGCATGGCTGCAACAAAGAAATATGGAGAAGTAAGAGAACCAGTGCTATACATACCATTCTTATCTTTCTTTAATGGCTCATCTCTTCTTGACCACTCCTTAGTTGTGTCTGATAGGTTCAGATTTTCTGCTGTGAACTTCCGAACAAACTCTGCGTTGTAGGTCGCTTGCGGCTCAGGTAGATGATACATGAGCTTTAGGTCTTGAGCTGCAAACGATCCCACGGGCCCATGTCCCTGGACTTTGAACTGTCTATGGTGCAACTCTGCATCATCTAGTATCCATTTGATCATGTCTGTGTATGGCAGGATCTTTGGCCTCGCTGCTATTCTATGGAGGAAAGAACATGCTAGATCTTCCAGGGATGCCTCTGAAGAACGTGATGCACCCGCGACAGCAGCAGTTACCTTGATTATTCTCGGATTTTCTTCCTCCAATATCCTATACATGCCTTCCCAAGTTGAGATGCCTGCATCTTTATTGCATGCAGTATCTGTGTAGAGGGGCGCCATCTCTTTGTTCTTTTCTCTTGTCTCTGAGCTCTGAGCTTTGTTCTTCTTCCCCATCTCGCTTAGCGTTTCTGTTCGGTTTTGCCTTCTCACTTTACTCCTGCAGGTTACGAGCGAAATGGAAAGATTGATCAGAAAGGTGATGGGAGAGTTTTAAATGCAAGAGATAGATTAGATACGCCACCTTATGTGAAACAAATCCGCATTAAGGCACGCGTCTTTATGCCACTTAATAACTGACAACTAATTCATTACTAACATTAAAAGCGCATAATTTCCAAGTCAGGTTATAGTAAGTGGATTTTCTTTAGGAGGCGTGCGTGAAGGAGTCGTACTAAGGTGCTTTTATGACTTGCCAACGCATCCTCGCATGTCGCGCGATCGCAAAGGTTAGTGATCGCAGCATCGCAGATCGCCATATCGCAGATCGCAATATCGCAGATCGCAATGATTCAAATATTTGCCAACGTGCCCAGCCTCATTTCTGCGATATGCGATCGCGCGATCGCAACATCGCAGATCGGCGGACTTACAAGCTTTTCTTTATGGATGCTAGTGTATTGCGATGCGATGTTGTTCATTAATACCGAGGCGGTGTGCATATTGGTTTTTAGAGGGGAAACGAAGGCATTTCTTTGATTTTTGTGAAGCAATCTTAGGATTTGCTTTTATGAACACAGGTCTAGGCTTAAGTTGTCTCAGAAACCTTTCCTACGCTTATGCTTGCGATTTCGAAAGAAACCTTTGTTTTTTCAAAAACATTAACTAAGGGTCCCCATTCAATCTAGCATCGTAGCTGATACTAGATTGAACGAGGGGGGTTGTTGCTGGCCACAACAGGGGGATGATTCACCATTTTTGAAGTAAAAAAGTAAAAAGATAAAAAGATAAAAAAATAAAGGTCCATCAAAAGTATGCAACATGGGTACTCCTTGGATGAAGAATCCAATTCTGCATCCAACGAATGTTTCCACTCGAAATTTGAGTAAACCCATAGGGAGATAAGTTGAAAATACGAGTTGAAAAAATAGTTTTTTCTTTTTTCCCTCTAAAATTTGATGATGTAATCAAATCTTATTTTATTACTTCCAATATTATTTTATAATGTCCTTAGGAGGCCCATTTTAGACCTCAAAAGTCCCCTAATGGTAGTGGTCTAGAGGCTAACTTGGAAAGGTGACTCAAATCTCGGGACCGCACCCTCTGAACTAGATATTTTGGTCTATAACTACAGTTAAGTAGTGTTTTGCATGCAGTTGGAGGTCTATAACCGCACCCTGGCCTTGTGATGCATGTGGTTGGGGCTCTAGGTCAATGAAATAAAGTTTTAGCTTAGGGATTGACCACCTAGGGTGTTTCTTTAGCTTTTGGGTGATCTGTAGTCCCTGTAGGATGTTAGTTTGTGGTCTTTAAGTCTCAGTTATGGGTCCAACTTCCTTAACTGGAACTAGGAGTTTGGGTCATATCATAGTGGCACTTCGCTTCACATTTACTCGGAAGGCTTATAAAAGCAGGTAAATGTAAAAATAGGCGTGTTACAATATATTCTAAATAATTTGATTTTTATATATGGTATTTTAAAAATAATTAATTTTTTTAAAACAATTTACATTTAATATATTTTAAATAATACATATATTTTTATATTTTCTTTTAAAATATAAATATATGAAATTAAAATTATAAACATATCTTAACATTAACACAAAAATTAAATAATAATAAAAAATAATTATCATTATTATTATTGAATTGTGATGAGAATATTGTACTAACTTATAATATGTGTTTGGATCATGACCTGTACAACTGGTGAGTACAATGAAAATTCTTTGAGGTTAGCTATTATTGTAACTTCACGACAATGTTTATTCTCTATATTTATTAGCTGTTTTACCATCCTAACAAACAGAGGAGCTTTGGTGGTGTAAATTCTCCCAAAGACCTATAGATACAGACAAAAATTACACTGCATAACATACCCATTGTTAAGGAATAATTACAAGGGAATGAATACTATTTCTCATCAAGGCTCTTGCATCCAAGTTTACAACTTTATTGGTGAGATCAATAATGCTTTGTAATTTGCAATCCCTAAGAAAAGATCTATGAACAAGGCGATGGATAACTAACTATGAATCTCTCGACACCATTGAATCTTCGATGTTTGCTTCTTTGGTTAGAAGGAGCCCTTGCAGTAATCCATATCCCTTTGTCACATTATTGTGCAATTGTTTAACTTTAAATTTTACTAAATTTCAATTTTCCCATCGAAATTAAGAACAACCCCTCTAATCTTGCTCTTGCCACCCCTATTTATATAATTATTAATTAAATACAATATTTAAAAATAATTTAACGTGAAGTAAAACCAAAAGTAATGATACAAATTGAAGTACAGAAATTAAAGTTTGTCTCTAGTATGTAGAGATGATTTGCATTAAAACAAGTGCTAGATAGTAGCTAGTCCCTGCCATTTAGTTTAAATATAGTTCAATTAAGACAAAGTCGTTAACTATTGTGCACAAAATTGGCATATTTTAACCATAGAATATGCCATGTACCTAATTGTACTATCGAATCACTGAGTATGATTGGATCTAATATATTGATTATTATGGTGTGAATTTGACTTATTTTGCCAGAGAATCTGTAGTGCAGTGAAATGTACCATAGATGTAGATCAACTAGTATTCGTGGTGTTGTCAAGTAATTAATTCTCACCTAAAGTTACTCGATACCTAATTTGCATTAAATATTTTTATTGGTCGGATGCTTTTATTGTCGTTAAATTATTTATTTAATAAAATTACTCATTACTTATGTTAAAAGTCACATAGAATTCACAATTTCAAAATGCAAAACATTTTTGTAATTATAATCACCATATATCTTATAATGATACCACATTTTCAATGACCAAATAAGAATAAACAACACTTAGACAACCTAAAAACTCGTACTTACATGAATGAACCAAAAAATTCAAAATAATAACATAATATTTTATTTTTTAAATTATATCTATATAAATTTAACATTTTAGAAAATTTAATTATATATATATTCATATTCAACATGTTAGAAAATTTAAATGTATTAATCATGTGGGCCATGTCCATCCATCAACAAATTTACAACTCTTTCTGTAGTCCAATAAATGTTCTAGGAACAAATGCCACCGAAAATATTCCCAAAGCAATATCTAAGAAACAGTGAGCCACAGGACCTTAGAAATTAATATAATTTCTTGAAAATTCATCCTCTAAAATTTTGAGAATAATAAGAGATAATCCAAGATGAACTTATACAGTACCTCACAATTGAATTGGTAACCAAACTCTGGATTTGAATCCCACTGCTCAATGGTTTAAACGACTAAGGCGTAACCATTGTTTTTAAAGAGAATTGTAAAGCAACCATTTCCATAGTTGAAGAGTATTATTTTATACTTTTAATTTTTTTACTTTTATTAAAATAGTGATTTATTAATTTTTTATTTAATTTAATTTAAGTCAAGATTATTATTATCATTGCGATGATAATGATTAATGTGTATTAAAATTGATGTAGTTTATTGAATAATAAAAAATATATATTATTTGATTGATTAATAAAAAAATATATTATTTAAAATTATAGAGTATTTTTTTTCTTGTTCAAAAAATATTAAGAGAAATGTTCAAGATTTAAAAAGTCAAGAAGATTGATAGTGTGACATATATTTTGGAAATTAAATTGAATGTGAGTATAAGATGGACAACCTACGAGAAAGTGTTTTCAATTTTTAACACTTTTAGTGTCACAAAGGTGACTAACTATTTCATCCCATGGTGTTTAAGGAATTGACCAATCACCAATTTCACCATGAAACTCATCAGAATTTGTTTTTATTTTAACAATGTTCATTTTTTTTCTCAACATTAGACAATACACAAAGATACTTTTGATTTTTGAGATAGTGGTTTATCATCTCCTTATAATATTTTAGTTTTATTTTCCTCTCCAACTCTTTATCATCCTACCATTTGTAATTAAATTTTAAAGTAATAATATTTTAGATATTATCTTTTATTCTACAAAATAATCTTTATCTTTTATTAACATAACATTAACAATGAAATTTTAAATTTTCTTAACAAAATATAATTCATAGTGTAAGAAGCTCTATATCATTATTTAAAAAATCTACAAAATGTTCAAAATTATAATTAATAGTAAAATATTTTACCATTATTTTAAATATTAAAAATTAGCAAAAATTTTCAAAATTTCATCATATAAAAAACCATAGCCACTATTTTAAATTTAAACAAAAATGTTAAACTATCTATCCATTCAAATAAATATGTATATATAAATTAATTATTAAAAAACATATTAAATTTTCATACATCTGTAATATTTTTATTTTTAAATACAAATTACTTTTGATTTTATTTTATTTATATTTTTTTCTCAAAATTAATATAATTTTTTTAATAAATAAATATTTTTAAATTTACATCTATTATTAAAATAAGCATACATTTTTATTGGATTCAAAATTTCATAGTTTTTAATATAAATTTATAATTGTAACCAATAAACCTTATTCATATAATGAGAACTTCTTAAGAATATTATACATTTTATTTTATTTTTATTGAATTTAAATTTATATACTTATATTTTAAGAATACAAATCCAAAATGAGATGTGATAATTTTAACCTATGAAATGAAAATTTATAAATATATGTTAATGAAGATAAATCTTTTTAAAAATTCTTATTTTTATATCAAATTTCTAAACATTCTTTATTTCATATTTGAATTTTATTTTATTTTTTCAAATAATTATTTTAAAATTTCTTATTAATAAAAATTTAAATATATATTTTAATTAAAATTAAAATTAATAACTTTTAAAATATAATATATAAACTCCATTATTGTTTATGTTCTAGTTCTCATGATCAAGTTAATGTTACATCATTACTACTTTCCATCCCTCCAGTGATAATGCTTATGCTTAAATTATCCTTTGATTAAATCATTCTACTCCAATCTTCATATTCTATTATCCTAGTGGCAACCTTATCTTATATGCTTTTAGGAACGCTTTGAGCTCATTGTCAATCAAACAAATTTATTATAAAAGAGTATTACTTCAATCAAATTCAAACATTATGATAATTTTTGACCTTGATTGATTACTTTATAAATGATCTAACATAAACAATGGTTATTTAAAAGGAATTATAACTTTCATCATGGCATTTTGTTTTTTTACAAAAAAAAGTATAAAATTAGGATGAAGTTGAAGCCACTCCTATCTAACCATTGTTGGGTTCACTTTAGTCGTTGCTCTTATAGGTATTGTTCATAGACTTACTAAAGCTTAGGGGAAAAGAAGCACATACATATGGGTTTAGTAGTGGAGTTGTAAGATGAATATTTAATCACCAAAGATGGATATGGAATGAATAAGAACTTGTTGTATGGGTGTTTTATTGTCCCACAAAATGACTACTAAGAAAGACATGGGATTATAAGCAATCACATCCATTTATTAATTAATTAGAAAATATTCCCGAGATTCAATTGGACTTATTAAAATTGAAATAGTTAAGTGGTCAATTCTTTATTTAATTATGTACTCTTATTTTTTTTTGTATTTGAAATTATGTACTCTTATTTTATTTTGTATTTGAAACTTGTTTGACAAGTTTGTGTTGGAAACTTGTTAATATACTTTGAGAAATAGCTAAGTGGTTAATTTTTTATTTAATTATGTATTTTTAATTTTTTGTATTTGAAACTTGTTGGACAAGTTTGTGTTGAAAATTTGTTAAGATATTTTGGAGAAGTTTAGGTAGGTTATTGGAATGTGGGAATTTAAATTACATAGACGTACTTTTCACAAGACATAAACTAAAAGGCTTGATTTTTTTGGCTAAGTCAATGAAGGCACATAATGTGTTAGCTTTGCATGGGTTAACTAATTATGTAGAGTAGAATGTTAACTTGGATTCTTTTTGTCAAAATATCATGTCTTTTTAATTGAGTTGATACTCTCAAATAGGGTCCATTTAAATATTCATAGATATGATCAATTGGGAGAAAGATTACACATATAGTTTTAAAATTGTTCTTTATTGTTAGCATAGACGCAAAACAAAAAAGATAACAATTCTTGTTGTCACCTCCAACATTGCTGATTTGCAAGATTAGAAATGGTGGTTATTTGTTCAAGGAAGATATTGGCATTGACAAAGCATACATGCCTTCTCTCTTATTTCATTTGAAAAATTGCATATGATTGATTTTGTAATAATGCATCATGCAACAGATATCTTGAAGACCCTTTTATGTATAACAAATAGATTTTGCACTTACATCTAGATAAGGGAGGCCAAACATCCAAAATCCCTAGTCCATGTCCATGTTTAATCAAGTTTGTTAGATATATAGGAAGATTATAGGTCTAGTGCTACATAAAATTGATTTATTTCCAATATTTGGTACGGAAATATTCTTCTTGTCATGCACAATGCTCAATCATTTGCTTGGGTTCCTCTGTGATTTCAATCTACAAGCATAGTGAGTTGGTAACGTCTTATAATGTACTAATTATAAAAAATTTGACTTTATGGCAATATTTTATCATTGCTAGGATAAGGGCACCTCTATGTTTTCCATGAGAAATAAATAGGATAAGGAGGCACAAAATAAAGAGTGATTTAGTGATCTGTTGTGGGTCAATGTGATAACATGGTTCTAAGATTCATTGAATTAAAGTATGTCCTCCTTGTTTACCTTGTTAGAGTTTCTTTGACCTTAATGGCTTCTCTAATGAAGCAAGTTAAATATTGAGGTGATTTGGCTAGAATTATGATCTTGTAAAAATAGATTTAGCATTTTGCATAGAAGCTCGCAAACAATATCAAAATGGTAATTCAAAAAGACATGGGGTAAAGTTGGCCAATCTCCCTTTGGAATTTTGGCTCTCCTATAACCATTGGTTATTGTCAAGGTAAGTTTATTACTTTAGGCACTCTAAAAGGGGCCAGGTTGACCTTTTACACTACTCAATTATACATCAATGATGATTTGAGCAAGGCTCCCCCTTAAGGAATCTTGTTGGAATATAATGATCGTCGCTAGTCGCAAGCAGATTGTTAACATATAGCTTTTCGTTGTGAGAATTTCTTTAAGTAATTTCACTTAGTATCAGGTTACCTAATAATAAACACTTCGTAGGCCAAAATAGATAAAAACATAAACCTTCTTAGTGAGAGATGATGTAGGAGCATTTCGATAGAGTCAAAATGTATATGTGCATAAGTTTGTTGAGAAAGTGAGTGCATGGAGAGTGATACAAAAATGGGGTTATAGAGATGATGTCAACAAGTGAGAATTGCAGGTGCAAAAGAATGTGTGTGAAGAGGAGTATAAAGTGGAGTGCATAAACATAGGCCTGTGGCATTAAAAGGTTTTTAAGGTTGCAAGCATGTCAAGTTAAATGGAGAAGAAAAATTATCACTGTGTGAAGATTGAGTTGATTGATAAACCAAGAGTCATAGAAATAAGGATCAGATAACATAAATGATGGAGAGCAAAGTTGATTTCAAGAGAAATAAAGGTAACTAAATTATAAAAGAGAAAAATAAATTATACAAATACAAAATGTGTTGCAGTAAAATTAACTTATATATATATATATATATATATATATATATATATATATATGTATGTATGAAAGACCGCAAAAGTAAGTTACTTAGCAAAACATATAAATGAATTATACAAAATATTAAGAGGTCTTTAGTTTAATCCCTATATTAACTTATATCCATATTAAAGATAGCTATAGTACTTAATGATTATAGTGATAATAGATGGATTCAACATTATGTCACTTGAGTACAACACTATTCCAATTACTAATTCTATTAATCACTCAAAAATATATATATATATAGATAAATAAATAAATAAATAAATTTCCTAATCTCATCACAAAAGCCTAAGCTTACGTATAATATAAATACTCATATTCGCTAGTTTAGCACCTGTATTGGGAAACCATTACATTCGGAGTTGTGAAATGCAAATAAAAAATGGGAGAGGGTTGCTTTCAAGGTCATTGAATGCAATTATAAGAAACACCGTATCTCTGTATACTTTATTTTGGTAAAGTCAATGTATTTAATTTATTTAAAATAATAAATTATAAAATTATTTAATAAATTCAACTTTATATATTAAGTTTATAAAAAAAATATGTGATTTAGATGATATATTTTAAAAATAATGAATATCAGTAAAATAATATACATTGAAGTTATTATAAATATTATATATTTTATATTTAAAAAAAAAATTATTATTATAAATAAATAAATATTGTATTTACAAATTCAAAACTATAAAAAAATTAGTATTATTCAATTATAAAAATTAACAAGTCTCTTGGCCTAGAATATTTAGGGATGAGATATTTTGTACTTTCAATAAAAAGAATGTTAACTCAAAAAAACTATTAATATATATAAAGATAAAATATGGTTTAATAATTAAATATTTTGGTTTTTATATAAGTAGCAGTTTAATTTGGCAATATAATATTTTGGTGAGATTGTAATTTTTCATTTTTTAAATGAATTTATTAATACATATATTGATTCAACATTTTGAAAAAATCTTTGGAGCACTCTGATTGTGTAGATTACATAGCCCAAACTTATAATTCCAAGAAATCTCTACCAGAATTTGGGTAAAATTGACTAGAAGATATACTTGAAAAAGAACCAAGACATCTAATAGTTAGACTAGACTTTTATAAAATTATTAATTAAGCAATATATCCATATAAATTTTATGTAAAATAACGAAGTCTTGTAACTTTCTACATTTTGGTTCTTTAAGTCGGACTCTGATGATACAATTTATGGCAAAATCATGATTTTTTATTATTATTTAAAATAATTTTTTGAATGTATAAATGGATTCATTACCCTGGAAAAACCATTAAACACTCTAATTATGTATATTTCCCAACTCAAACTTGTGATTTCAATAGATTCTTATGAGAATTTAGGTCAAATAAATTAGAAAATTTACCAGAAAAACAAAACATAAAAATGTTAACTACAAACTAAATAAAACCAACAACAATAATACAAATTTAAATACATAGACATCATTAAAATATGAAATTTGTCAAGGCGCTTAGTGGAATGGCGATTTAGGGTTGCTGGAGAACCTGCAACGGCAGACCTGTACAGACCTCTGCACCTCTGTCATTTCCTGCCAGTAATATGATAAACCATAAATGACAAGGAGAGTCGCATGCATCATGAATCCCCCCCAGGGGGAGGACACGGTGCCTCCCCCCATTGAAAATGAAATTCCTCAAATGCATGAGGAAGGTACCAGACACACTGAACAAAATGGATCTGGAGCGGAAACAGATCCACAAAAGGCCAAAACGGATGACAAAGAGCATCCCCAAGTCACATCGACCACCTGTAAGCCAGTTGCTGCGGAACGCCCGAAGATAGAGCTTCCAAGCCACCAGATCAATGCTCAGATCCAGTACATGAAAGATCATGCCCTGATAGGCAAATTCATAGGACTATGGCCAACAGGAAAAGCATTGCATGGTTGGATAGCAGCTAAGTGGAAGTTGAAAGGACACATAACCCTGCAGCTAGGGCCTAAAGGTTTCTTCACAGCCATCTTTAACTGCCTAGAGGACCGAAACAAAGTCTTAGATGGAGGGCCCTATTTCTTCAATGCAACTGGCTTGTATCTGAGGGACTGGGTTGAGCAATTTAATCTGGACAAAGAAGACCTTAGCTGGGCACCTGTTTGGATCCGTCTCTATTCACTCCCTTTGGAATACTGGGACGAAGAGTCTTTACAAGACATTGGAAATGGTCTCGGCGAATTCATCAAAATCGCAGAGGAGACAAAACTTTGAAGATACACTTCATATGCCCAAATCTGCATTTATATGCATCTTAGCAAGGCACTTCCAGATGCGGTAAGTCTCTGTCATGATGATGTTGAATGGGTTCAACTAATAGACTATGAACATGTCCCGTTTGGATGCAAGAGATGCCATGCCCTTGGCCATCTGTTTTGTGACTGTCCTTTAAATCAGAAACCCTCGACCCCCTCTGCCTCTGATAAGCCTGATTCGGATGGATTCACTAAAGTCACCAATCGTAGGAAAAACCAAAAGAAACCTACTATAAAACCTAAGTTGCCTCATGCCAATTCATCCAAGCCTTCTACAAGCAATAGTTTTGAAATGTTGGCCAGCCAGGATGGTTATAGCTCAGAAAACCCTGCCCCCTCAGAGGAGGAACCCAAGATAAACAAGAAATCTGCCATTTCAATTCCAACAAAGCCCAACAAGATACCCTATCCACAGACCCTTCCTCCTTGAAATATAATGAAATAGTTAAGTGGTTAACTTTTTATTTAATTATGTATTTTTAATTTTTTATATTTGAAACTTGTTGGACAAGTTTGTGTTGAAAATTTGTTAAGATATTTTGGAGAAGTTTATGTAGGTTATTGGAATGTGCCGGAATTTAAATTACATAGACGTACTTTTCACAAGACATAAACTAAAAGGCTTGATTGTTTTAGCTAAGTCAATGAAGGCACATAATGTGTTAGCTTTGCATGGGTTAACTAATTATGTAGAGTAGAATGTTAACTTGGATTCTTTTTGTCAAAATATCATGTCTTTTTAATTGAGTTGATACTCTCAAATAGGGTCCATTTAAATATTCATAGATATGATCAATTGGGAGAAAGATTACACATATAGTTGTAAAATAGTTCTTTATTGTTAGCATAGATGCAAAACAAAAGAGATAACAATTCTTGTTGTCACCTCCAACATTGTTGATTTGCAAGATTAGAAATGGTGGTTATTTGTTCAAGGAAGATATTGGCATTGACAAAGCATACATGCCTTCTCTCTTATTTCATTTGACAAATTGCATATGATTGATTTTGTAATAATGCATCATGCAACATATATCTTGAAGACCCTTTTATGTATAACAAATAAATTTTGCACTTACATCTAGATAAGGGAGGCCAAATATCCAAAATCCCTAGTCCATGTCCATGTTTAATAAGGTTTGTTAGATATATGGGAAGATTATAGGTCTAGTGCTACATAAAATTGATTTATTTCCAACATTTGGTATGGAAATATTCTTCTTGTCATGCACAATGCTCAATCATTTGCTTGGGTTCCTCTGTGATTTCAATCTACGAGCATAGTGAGTTGGTAATGCCTTATAATGTACTAATTATAAACAATTTGACTTTATGGCAATATTTTATCATTGCTAGGATAAGGCCACCTCTATGTTTTCCATGAGAAATAAATAGGACAAGGAGGCACAAAATAAAGAGTGATTTAGTGATCTATTGTGGGTCAATGTGATAACATGGTTCTAAGATTCATTGAATTAAAGTATGTCCTCCTTGTTTACCTTGTTAGAGTTTCTTTGACCTTAATGGCTTCTCTAATGAAGCAAGTTAAATATTGAGGTGATTTGGCTAGAATTATGATCTTGTAAAAATAGATTTAGCATTTTGCATAGAAGCTCGCAAACAATATCAAAATGGTAATTCAAAAAGACATGAGGTAAAGTTGGCCTATCTCCCTTTGGAATTTTGGCTCTCCTATAACCATTGGTTATTGTCAAGGTAAGTTTATTACTTTAGGCACTCTAAAAGGGGCCAGGTTGACCTTTTACACTACTCAATTATACATCAATGATGATTTGAGCAAGGCTCCCCCTTAAGGAATCTTGTTGGAATATAATGATTGTCGCTAGTCGCAAGCAGATTGTTAACATATAACTTTTTGTTGTGAGAATTTCTTTAAGTAATTTCACTTAGTAGCAGGTTACCTAATAATAAACACTTCGTAGGCCAAAATAGATAAAAACATAAACCTTCTTAGCGAGAGATGATGTAGGAGCATCTCGATAGATTCAAAATGTATATGTGCATAAGTTTGTTGAGAAAGTGAGTGCATGGAGAGTGATACAAAAATGGGGTCATAGAGATAATGCCAACAAGTGAGAATTGCAGGTGCAAAAGAATGTGTGTGAAGAGGAGTATAAAGTGGAGTGCATAAACATAGGCCTGTGGCGTTAAAAGGTTTTTAAGGTTGCAAGCATGTCATGTTAAAAATGGAGAAGAAAAAGTGTCACTATGTGAAGATTGAGTTGATTGATAAACCAAGAGTCATGGAAATAAGGATCAGATAACATAAATGATGGAGAGCAAAGTTGATTTCAAGAGAAATAAAGGTAACTAAATTATAAAAGAGAAAGATAAATTATACAAATACAAAATGTGTTGCAGTAAAATAAACTTATATATATATAAAAGGTAGGTCACTTAGCAAAACATATAAATGAATTATACAAAATATTAAGAGGTCTTTAGTTTAATCCCTATATTAACCCATATCCATATTAAAGATAAATATAGTAGCTAATGATTATATTGATAATAGATGGATTCACCATTATGTGACTTGAATACAACACTATTCCAATTATTAATTCTATTAATCACTCAAATATATATATATATAAACTTAAATATAGATAAATAAATTATATATAAATAAATAAACTTAAATATAAATAAATAAATTATATCTAAATAAATAAATAATTTTCCCAATCCCATCACAAAAGCCTAAGCTTAGGTATAATATAAATACTCCTATTCGCTAGTTTAGCATCTGTATTGGGAAACCATTACATTCACAGTTGTGAAATGCAAATAAAAAATGGGAGAGGGTTGCTTTCTAGGTCATTGAATGCAATTATAAGAAACACTGAATGCAATTATAAGAAACACTGAATGCAATTATAAGAAACACCGTATCTTTGTATACTTTATTTTGGTAAAGTCAATGTATTTAATTTATTTAAAATAATAAATTATAAAATTACTTAATAAAGTCAACTTTATATATTAAGTTTATAAAAAAGTATGTGATTTAGATAATATATTTTAAAAATAATGAATATCATAAAATAATATACATTGAAGTTATTATAAATATTATATATTTTTACAAATTCAAAATTATAAAAAATATTATTATTCAATTATAAAAATAAACAAGTGTATTCGCATAGAATATTTAGGGATGAGATATTTTGTACTTTCAATAAAAAGAGTGTTAACTCCAAAAAAAAAATATTAAAATTATAATATTATTTATATATATATATATATATATTATGGTTTAATAATTAAATATTTTGGTTTTTATATAAGTAGTAGTTTAATTTGGTAATATAATATTTTGGTGAGATTGTAATTTTTCATTTTTAAATGAATTTTTAAATACATATATTGATTCAACATCTTGAAAAAATCTTTGGAGCACTCTGATTGTGTAGATTACATAGCCCAAACTTATAATTCCAAGAAATCTCTACCAGAATTTGGGTAAAATTGACTAGAAGATATACTTGAAAAAGAACCAAGACATCTAATAGTTAGACTAGACTTTTATAAAATTATTAATTAAGCAATATATCCATATAAATTTTACGTAAAATAACGAAGTCTTGTAACTTTCTACATTTTGGTTCTTTAAGTCGGACTCTGATGATACAATTTATGGCAAAATCATGATTTTTTTATTATTATTAAAAATAATTTTTTGAATATATAAATGGATTCATTACCCTGGAAAAACCATTAAACACTCTAATTATGCATATTTCCCAACTCAAACTTGTGATTTCAATAGATTCTTATGAGAATTTAGGTCAAATTAATTAGAAAATATACCAAAAAAAAAAAACATAAAAATGTTAACTACAAACTAAATAAAACCAACAACAATAATACAAATTTAAATACATAGACATCATTAAAATATGAAATTTGTCAAGGCACTCTAGTGGAATGGCTATTTAGGGTTGCTGGTGAACCTGCAACGACAGACCTGTACAGACCTCTACACCTCTGTCATTTATCGCCAGTAATACGATAAACCATAAATGACAAGGAGAGTCGCATGCATCATGAATCCCCCCGAGGGGGAGGACGCGGTGCCTCCCCCCATTGAAAATGAAATTCCTCAAATGCATGAGGAAGGTACCAGACACACTGAACAAAATGGATCTGGAGCGGAAACAGATCCACAAAAGGCCAAAACGGATGACAAAGAGCATCCCCAAGTCACATCGACCACCTGTAAGCCGGTTGCTGCGGAACGCCCGAAGATAGAGCTTCCAAGCCACCGGATCAATGCTCAGATCCAGTACATGAAAGATCATGCCCTGATAGGCAAATTCATAGGACTATGGCCAACAGAAAAAGCGTTGCATGGTTGGATAGCAGCTAAGTGGAAGCCGAAAGGACACATAACCCTGCAGCTAGGGCCTAAAGGTTTCTTCACAGCCATCTTTAACTGCCTAGAGGACCGAAACAGAGTCTTAGATGGAGGGCCCTATTTCTTCAATGCAGCTGGCCTGTATCTGAGGGACTGGGTTGAGCGATTTAATCTGGACAAAGAAGACCTCAGCTGGGCACCTGTCTGGATCCGTCTCTATTCACTCCCTTTGGAATACTGGGACGAAGAGTCTTTACAAGACATTGGAAATGGTCTCGGCGAATTCATCAAAATCGCAGAGGAGACAAAACTTCGAAGATACACTTCATATGCCTGAATCTGCGTTTATATGCATCTTAGCAAGGCACTTCCAGATGCGGTAAGTCTCTATCATGATGATGTTGAATGGGTTCAGCTAATAGACTATGAACATGTCCCGTTTAGATGCAGGAGATGCCATGCCCTTGGCCATCTGTTTCGTGACTGTCCTTTAAATCAGAAACCCTCAACCCCCTCTGCCTCTGATAAGCCTGATTCGGATGGATTCACTAAAGTCACCAATCGTAGGAAAAACCACAAGAAACCTACTATAAACCCTAAGTTGCCTCATGCCAGTTCATCCAAGCCTTCTACGAGCAATAGTTTTGAAATGTTGGCCGGCCAGGATGGTTATAGCTCTGAAAACCCTGCCCCCTCAGAGGAGGAACCCAAGATAAATAAGCAATCTACCCATTTCGATTCCAACAAAGCCCAACAAGATACCCTATCCACAGACCCTTCCTCCTTGGCTCCACGTAAAGTCCCAGCGGGGATCTCTCAGGCCATGGAGGTAGATAAAGTGTAGCTTGCCTCTACAATGGCAACAAAAACAACAGAAGTTATAAATGAAACCCAACACATGGACGAGGAACCAGAAAGCATCGATATTGGGGATCTGGATATTCCTGACCTAGAGTAGGTGTGCAAAACAAAAAATCATGACAAAATTCCATAGAGACAGCTGGAGAATCTAGAGGTGATCCTCTAAAGGGCACAACAACAAAAATCCCTAGGCATACAGATTAGAGGTCTTTGGGATGGGAAAATTATTACCAAAGACAACAAAAAGAGAGGAAGGAAAACGGATCTCTAACGACCCATCCGCATCGGAGAAATGCTAGTGGAGTCAGGAAGATACTCCAAGCTTACAAAGTATTACAAATATCTCCCCAACATATCATCAGGAAGCTAATCTCATGGAATATCAGAGGGCTCAACAGCCCTGGGAAATGTAGACTGATTAAAAATATGATACAACAAGAGAAGCCTCAAATCCTCTTTTTGCAAGAAACCAAATGCAACTCCATCTCTATGGATCGAACTGCTGCGAAAGTCTGGCCAGGTAGTCTTGCAGTTGCAGTGGATGCCTCTGGTGCTTCAAGTGGCCTGGCTATCATGTGGGATGCACGCGCCATCACGCTCAATAACATTCATGCAAACAAGCATTTCATTCAAGCTACCTTCCACATCACAAGAACCAGTATACATGGTCATTTAACCAATGTCTACTTTCCTCAGGAGGCTTTGTACAAGGTAGATATTCTGAATACCCTTTCTTTAATCAATGCTGAAAGAACTCATCCGCTTTGGATCGCTGGGGGCGACTTCAATATGATAACCAAGCTGGAAGAAAAGCAGGGAGGAAGGAACAGACTGGACAAGGAAAGTAATAATCTAAAAGATTTCATTCAAAACAATTGGCTTATTGACATGCCATTCAACAATGAACTTTACACTTGGAATAACAAAAGAGCCGACTCACATCAGATTGCTTCTCGTCTGGACAGATTTTTACTCTCAGACAATGCAATCCATCTAGGAGGAGACCTCTCAGCTTCAATATTGCCACTCTCAAGATCTGATCACTGGCCAATTTCTCTACAATGGTCACGACCAGGCAATGCCACCCATCGGCCATTTCATTTTGAGGCTTTTTGGATGACACATCCGGATTTCATCAACCTAATTAATTCAGAATGGAATAATTTCTCTCCTCCCAATGGTTCAAAAATGTTTCAATTTCAGCAGAAGCTTAAAAACCTCAAGAGTAAAATCAAACAATGGAACCATTCTTCATTTGGCAATATATTCCAGGCTCAAATTGCTCTCGATCAAGATATGAAACGACTGCAGCAAAGAATCATCACAGAAGGCCGATCAGAGGAATTTTCAGAACAAGAAAAGTCTCTAGAATCTTAGATATCAGAGAGGGAAAAACAGGAAGAAACGCTCTGGAGGCAAAAATCGAGAATTAGATGGCTAAAGGATGGAGAAAAAACACAAATTTTTTCCATCGAACTACTGTTCAATGAAGAATGAATAACAACATTACTCATATCCAAAATGAGCAGGGGGTAAAGATGGAAAAACATGAAGATATTGAATATGAACTTCTCAACTATTTCAAGCAGGCACATTAAGAACCACAGGTTGATAGATCGCAGGGCATAGAAAAAATAACTAAGAATATTCCCAAAGTTATCACTGAGGAGCACAATCAACTCCTTCTCAGGCCGGTCAACTTACAGGAGGTGGAAAATGCAGTACGTCAATTGAAGGAAGGGAAGGCACCTGGCCCTAATGGATTTACTTCAAATTTTTCCACAACTTCTAGGAGCTGATAAAAATGGAAGTTTGGCAGGTAGTTGAGGAATCAAGAACTCTGAGGTGGATTCTTCCAGCCATGAATGCCACATTCATCGCCCTCATTCCCAAGGAAGCTCAACCTAGTACTCGTGACAAATACCGGCCTATTGCCCTGTGTAACGTCATTTACAAGATCATCTCCAAAATCATTGCCTCAAGACTTAAATCGTTGCTCCCCCTTCTCATTTCGCCTGAGAAATCCGGATATGTGGAAGGCAGGCAGATTACGGATGGCATCATACTTACTCATGAAATCATCCACTCCTTGAAGCACTCCAAAAAGTTAGGTATTCTCCTTAAAATAGATCTCTCAAAAGCCTTTGATAGCTTAAGCTAGATGTATATACAAAATACACTAATTGCCTTTGGCTTCTCCATCCCTTGGGTAAGATGGGTAATGAGTCTCATATCTTCCTCCTTCTTCTCTATTTTGATCAACGACATTCCCTCTTCTCCTTTCCATCCCTCCAGAGGAATCAGACAGGGAGACCCTCTCTCCCCTTTCCTCTTCGTTATCATGGCGGAAGGTCTTGGTTGAAGCATAAGATACGCTCTGCAATCCCAACATCTAAGAGGCCTTTCCTTTCCTAATACCCCTACTTTCACCCACCAGCAATTCGTGGACGACAACATGCTGTTTGGTCATCCTTCAGTCCAGGAAGCACGTCAATACAAATCTCTATTGACGGACTTCTCGGATGCTTCTGGAGCAAGAATAAATAAAGCCAAATCCCAAATTTTCTTTTTTCATACCCCTGCAGTTACCCAAGCATCCATTGCCCGCATTCTTGGATTCACTATTGCTTCTCTTCCTTCCAAATATCTTGGCACCCCCATCACTGACGCTGCTCTGAAACACTCATCTTGGAGGGTGCTCTTAGAAAAACTGGAGGCGCGCCTCTCCTCTTGGACTTATAGGGCCCTCAATATGTCTAGTCGTCTAGTTCTAATTAAGGCGGTTCTCCAATCCATGCCGTTATATCTCTTCTTGATCCTGGCTGCAACGAAATGGGTTCTCAAAGAAATCAAACATCTCCAGCGATCCTTTTTGTGGGGCAATTCGGGACAAAATCGTAAATGGGCTTTGGTTAAATGGGATACAGTTTTTCTACTAAAGATTGCAGGAGGAACTGGACTTCAAGATCCTCATCACAAAAATGTGGTTATGGGTGCTTGCATTTGGTGGAAGTGGCTTACCAAGCCGTTCACCCCATGGGCCACCCTCTGGACAACAAAATATGCCAGTAATCGACCTACAGAAGAACTTATCCGAATTTTAGAAGTCAATCCAGGTTCCTTAATCTGGAATGTGGCCAAGCAACACAAGATCTTAATCCAGCAGCACAGTTTCTGGGAAGTTAAGGATGGCAACACAACAAGATTCTGGGAAGATTCCTGGTAGCAGCAACCCAAATTAAAGGACATAATCTTACCTCATCAAATCCTAGAGCAGGTACTGCAGACATCGGACAAAGTCAAGCTTTTCTGGCACTCTTCCACAACACAGGGCTACAGGCAATGGCTTAGCATGGACCACATCTTAAGACATGGAACGGCTTCAGCTCAACAGACTCTTGGTATAGAACTTGCGAAAAGAAGAATACAATATTCAGATAAAAAGGATGTTCTTAGATGGGGATATGAAGAAAAAGGAACTTTCACTACTCGGGAGGCTTACAACATCATCATAAAGGAACAAACCATCAAAGATCCTCTCTGGAACAAAGTATGGGACCCCAGTCTCTGGCCGAAAGTTTCCACCTTTCTATGGCTTTTATGTCAAAACAAAATCCTTACGTGGGACAATCTCCGAAAGAGAAGCTTCCACGACCCCTCAATCTGTCCCAACTATAAGCAAGAAGAGGAATCCACTAAGCATCTTATGCATTCTTTTCCTCTAGCTCTCAAGCTCTAGGAAAAAGTCAGTTTTATATGTCAAAAGGATGGACGGATCCAAGGAGATATCATATCCACTATTTGCAACTGGGCTCGGAACCCATTTGAAAAAAAGATTTTAAACTCCTTATGGAAGCTTATTCCAGGATTTCTCATGTGGACAATATGGAAGGAGAGAAACCGGAGAATCTTCAAGAACCAATCCTCGCCCTTGGAAACTCTTTGGAATACTGTTTGTCAGAATATCAGGGAAACTCTACTTCTTCAAACATGGCATGAGGAGGACTTTCCATCCCTCCCTTAGGAACAAAACATATGGGCAAACTGGAACCTTCAGTGGAATCAAGAGATGATAATCAAAGGAAAAACTCCAGCAAAGAGCAGGACACTAGATAAGTGGCTTCCTCCTCCCTGTCACATGATCCAGCTAAACTTTGATGGAGCCTCGAAAGGGAATCCGGGCAAAACAGGATTCGGAGGGATATTCAGGGATCATAAGGGAGCTCCCCTTCTATCCTATTTAGGATCAAGTGGATGGGATACTAATAACTCAGGAGAATTACAAGGATTATGGTAGGGACTCCTTCTAGCTCAAAATCATGGTTTTTTCCCACTTCTTATAGAAGGCGATTCGCAGATCCTTGTAAATATGATCAACAAAATTTTGCAGGGAACACCATCAAGCAAAGTAAGCAACAGTTGGAGATTGGCGAGTTGACTACAACTTATTGAAATCTGGCTCTCTTCCAACATAGCGGTCAATCTCAAGCACATATGGCGGGATGGAAATAAAGTGGCTGATCTACTGGCTAATATAGGAGTGGAAAGTGGGAGGGATCTCCATACAGGTTCGCTTTCTACGCTAGCCACTGAACACCAATTATTGGAATACAAGGAACTGGTGAAGAATGAAATGGCACAGGAAGAAGAAGCACACCCGGATGCGGGTGACACTGAAGCAATTAATGAAGACTCGACGGAATGGCGGCGTTCGGACCAGACAGATGGTGGCCAGTGCACCATCCCAAGTCCACCTGAAACGAGAGCAGGCCAGCCTGCATAATGCATTAAATGGCCACTCAGGCCGAGATCCAGACACTGTTTGACATAACATGGAGTCCTTCAACCCCTCAGCTTGCCCTCCTTCCCTCACAATTTGTCCGCCCCTTGCTGGAAATCCCTGCAGCAGAACTGTAACAGGAAGACGTTGTTGGCTTTTGTGCTGTATTGACCTTGGAAATGGGCATCATTATTCCCATTCCAGGCTCTGCCCTCTGAATCCTGCCCAGTCACCTGCTGTTCATACTCTGCTATCCTTCCAGGCTTTCTCTCCTGCTGATCTCCAGACCCACCACACTGATATGGTCCATCACCAAATGAGGAGCCACAGAGGTGGTACCCGTGGTGGCAACGCTCGCCCACAGGCAGTGCAGAGCTCGGAACCTACCTCTCCACATCCTCCCCATGAAAATTCTCCCCCTCCCAGCTCGCCGCTCAGACATTATCCTCAGACACGCAGTGGTCGGGGTCATGGGCAGGCTTCATCTGATGAGCACAGAGATGTCAGGCTTCATACAACCACCTTTCCTCTGCACCCCAGTTCGGTCCCTCACTCGACTCAATTCAGGTTCCAGAGCAACCTGAACAGGCCTATCATCACAGCCAATGTCACCATTGTCTTCTCGGAAGAGAACGAGCAACACAACGCTCCTGTGAGAAATTCTGAAACGCAGCTTCAGGAGGAACGAGGACAGGGAATTGGACGCGACTCTAGGCTGCTCCCAACAGAAGAAGGCAAAGGAATTAGGCATGGCGGTTTGCATGCTAGAGAAGGACACACTAGAGACACTCGGCCACCAGGTGGCAGCTTAGTTGGTGCTTCTGTTGTGGTAGCTATGACCGGCAGCTCGAGTGGCACTCTTCCTGCGAGGGAGCCAACAAGTGGCGTGGAGGAAGGCGGCGTGGCGGAGGCGGACGAAGTTTGGTACCATTACGCTTGCCGCATTGTCGAGGAGACCCCTGACCAGCATGAGCCCAAGTGAAGCCATGTGGCATCTGCTGCCAACCACGCACCATCTCAGATCTTTGATGTTGACTGGTGTGGTCCAGTCATTTGATTTTTTTGTTTTTTGTCTAATCGATCGGCGGATCTGTCATACTTTCAGCTGTGTCATGTTATGCTGTGTCAACACTTCTTCCGGTTTCTTTGGTGATTATGTCCGGGTTATCTATATGGGTTTTAGTTATGGCAAATTGGTTTCCCCAAATATGGGGCAGTTCAAAAACTCCTGATGAACTTCGATGCTAACCACTGAGGCTATGGCCTCTTTGTAATTATAATTTTTTGTTTCTTTTAATAGAATTAGCATTACTCAAAAAATAAAAAATAATATATATATATATATATATAAATAATAGAAAAATGTTGAGCATTAAAAATGAGTAGAAGGTATGTTTACAGGGATTGTTATCCTCAAAACAACAATACAAATTTAAGTCCATATACATCATTAAAATGTGAAGTTTGTCTTTAGCATATAAAAATGTTTTGCATTAAAAATGAGTAGAAGTTGTGGTTAGAGAGATTGTTATCTTCATATCATGGTCATTGTGCTTTTTTTGGAGTTTATCAATGATCTGTAACTAGCATACTCCTAAAGTGGGGGAAGGGAATGTTGAATAGAGTGTAAATATTATATGTTGCTTTATGTGTCCCTTTTAAAGTCTCTTATGATTAGATGTTTAAGAAAATCCTACTTCAACATGCCTACACAATGTGAAAAGTAATGATCCATCTATTTGGGTAATCAAAGATTAGGTAAACATGTCAATGATGAAGAATATTACGTTCTTTTGTATAACAAGGTAAATTCTTTTTTTTTTCATTATTCATCGGAGAATCCACAGTAAGAACGATTTTCTGCCAACGTTTCGAATCCCAACCGGGATCCATCATCAGGACAACATGAATGCTTTGATAGAAGAAGAGCAGACTGTTAGGGCTTAAATAGAGATGAGGAGGGAAAAGAAGGGGAGTTCGGCTGTCAATTTTTTAGATGTCGGCTCCTCCATAATTAATTAATTTTTATTATATTTATTTATTTATTTATTTAATTAATTAATTTTTTTTTTTTTTTTTATAACTTAAGATATTATCTAAATAACAATTATTAATAAGAACTATTAATTATATATTTATTGAAATTAATTAAATTGAATATAATTATTTTTATTTATTCTTATTAATATATAAATAAATTATTAATACTTCAACCATTATTATTGTGATATCAAATAATGTATATAGTTTTCCAATTTATTTATTTATTATTATTTTTTTAATTAATATAATAATTAATAATATTAATTTTTATTAATATAATAAATAATTAATAGTATAATGATTAATATAAAGTTTTTATTAATATAGTGATTAATTAAATTAATTGTTTATTATTATTAATTATATTAATTATTATTAGTTATTATTAGTTAATATGATTGATTAACATTACTTAATATAATTAATTATTATTAATTAATATAATTAATTACTAAATTAATATAATTTATTATGATATTAATTAATATGATTATAATTGAAATGATTATAATTGTTTATTTTAATTTATTATTTATTTAAAATAATAATTAATTATATTAATTTTTATTAATGTAATAATTAATATAATGATTAATAAATATAGTAATTAATTATATTGATTATTTATTACTTATTAATTTTGTTAATTATTATTAGTTAATTTAATTGATTATTATTACTTGATATCATTAATTAATATTAATTAATATAATTAATTCTTATATTAATATAATTTAATGTTATATTAATTAATATGATTATAACTATAATGTAAATAATTATTATATTAATTATTATTAATTAATATGATTAATTATTATTAATGATTATTAATATAATAATTAATTATATTAATGTAATAATTAATATAATAATTAATTATAATGATTATTATTGACAAATTAATAACCTTTTATAATTATTAGAAAGACAAAATATTTAATGATTTTTATTATTATATTAAATAGATATTTTTATAATATGAATTTTATAAGGGATTATTATTAATTATTATTATTATTATTATTATTATTATTATATTGATATTGGGTTAATTTTTCTTTAATCAGGGGAAACCAGCTTCCACTGATCTCCATACCACTGCCTCTGTTTAGATTATGCGTGTGCTTGATGATTTCAAGAGCTTCTCTGATCTTTCGTTTATGGTGATGCTCTTCTTTAGCGATAATGGAGGCGTTTTCTAAGAAGACATGGTGCTTAGTTTTTGATGAGTGTTCTGCAAGGGCGGAAGAACGAGACCTTTCATTTTTAATATCAGCTCCATGTTCCTTAAGTCTCGTCTGCAGGGAGCGACCCGTTTCACCAATGTAGCTTTTCCCACATGAGCAATCGATTTTATAGACCCCTTTAAGCTGCTGTTTATCATTAAAAAAAAAACGAATTTCTGACGCTGATCATTTGGATGAAGAAAAGAAACATTTAGTCTCAACCTTTAAAGGTTTAGGCTACAAAGAAAATGAGATTAAGAGATCAATTCAGAAAGCTGAGAAGAGGATGTTATCCCATGAACCTAAAACCCGAGATCAACCTGAAGGTGGTAGGGTTTTTCTTCCTTACATTCATGGAGTTACAGATAAGATTGCGAGAGTCCTAAGAAAGAAGAACATAAGCACGCAATTCTCAGCCCCTGGAACAATTAGGCAAAGTATCAGATCGGTTAAGGATAATATTGATAAACAGCAGCTTAAAGGGGTCTATAAAATCGATTGCTCATGTGGGAAAAGCTACATTGGTGAAACGGGTCGCTCCCTGCAGACGAGACTTAAGGAACATGGAGCTGATATTAAAAATGAAAGGTCTCGTTCTTCCGCCCTTGCAGAACACTCATCAAAAACTAAGCACCATGTCTTCTTGGAAAACGCCTCCATTATCGCTAAAGAAGAGCATCACCATAAACGAAAGATCAGAGAAGCTCTTGAAATCATCAAGCACCCGCATAATCTAAACAGAGACAGTGGTATGGAGATCAGTGGAAGCTGGTTTCCCCTGATTAAAGAAAAATTAACCCAATAATAATAATAATAATAATAATAATAATAATAATAATAATAATAATAATTAATAATAATCCCTTATAAAATTCATATTATAAAAATATCTATTTAATATAATAATAAAAATCATTAAATATTTTGTCTTTCTAATAATTATAAAAGGTTATTAATTTGTCAATAATAATCATTATAATTAATTATTACATTAATATAATTAATTATTATATTAATAATCATTAATAATAATTAATCATATTAATTAATAATAATTAATATAATAATTATTTACATTATAGTTATAATCATATTAATTAATATAACATTAAATTATATTAATATAAGAATTAATTATATTAATTAATATTAATTAATGATATCAAGTAATAATAATCAATTAAATTAATCAATAATAATTAACAAAATTAATAAGTAATAAATAATCAATATAATCAATTGCTATATTTATTAATCATTATATTAATTATTACATTAATAAAAATTAATATAATTAATTATTATTTTAAATAAATAATAAATTAAAATAAACAATTATAATTATTTCAATTATAATCATATTAATTAATATCATAATAAATTATATTAATTTAGTAATTAATTATATTAATTAATAATAATTAATTATATTAAGTAATGTTAATCAATCATATTAACTAATAATAGCTAATAATAATTAATATAATTAATAATAATAAACAATTAATTTAATTAATCACTATATTAATAAAAACTTTATATTAATCATTATACTATTAATTATTTATTATATTAATAAAAATTAATATTATTAATTATTATATTAATTAAAAAAAAAAAAAATAATAAATAAATAAATTGGAAAACTATATACCTTATTTGATATTACAATAATAATGGTTGAAGTATTAATAATTTATTTATATATTAATAAGAATAAATAAAAATAATTATATTCAATTTAATTAATTTCAATAAATATATAATTAATAGTTCTTATTAATAATTGTTATTTAGATAATATCTTAAGTTATAAAAAAAAAAAAAAAAATAAATTAATTAATTAAATAAATAAATAAATAAATATAATAAAAATTAATTAATTATGGAGGAGCCGACATCTAAAAAATTGACAGCCGACCTCCCCTTCTTTTCCCTCCTCATCTCTATTTAAGCCCTAACAGTCTGCTCTTCTTCTATCAAAGCATTCATGTTGTCCTGATGATGGATCCCGGTTGGGATTCGAAACATTGGCAGAAAATCGTTCTTACTGTGGATTCTCCGATGAATAATGAAATAACAAACCACAGAGGTCTTAAATCCTAAATTCTTTTTTTTTGTAGGTAAGCACCCACGAGGGATTTGACCAGTGACCTATCACAAGGAGTGCCTTAACAGTGCACCCATTCACCGTCAATCCAATGCCCCGTGGGCGTATAACAAGGTAATTCAATATCTTAATGAAAAAGAATATTGCATTCATTGGTACAACGTAACATGATCTGAAAATGAAACTACTTGTATTCATTGTTCAAGTTATTCATTTCCATTAAATTATATGTGCAAACTGTTACTCATTTCTTGCAATTGAAACAAAGTGTTTTTGGTAAATTTCTTAGTCTTATGTGTGAAGGAGTATTATTTCATTTTACTGTTTAGCATATCAAATATGAAAAACACTGCAAGATAAAATAGCATAATATAACACAATAGTTGATAAGGCAGTTCACCCCTCCTGGGCTACATCTGTCAGGTCCAAGGCCCCCAAATGGGCATGTCCTTGCTCTTATTAGATGCTCAAATTGGTTATATAGTGATAAGAAAACCTAAACAGGAAAAATAAGCTGTGGAAATGAGTTCAAAACATAGAGAACAGGAAATAATGGCTTTTGTTTCACCTCCAATGGTTAACCATATCCCAATACAACTCCAACACTCCCTAGGCCCTAATGGCTCTCCAAGCTTCTCTGCTGAAAACGTACTTGAAGATGAGATTTGTTGGCTCTGAAACCTGTACCATTGGCTTTGGAATGCTCAGAATACCCAAAATAAAAAAATAAAAAAATTTGCTCAAAAAGGTTCTCCCTAGTGAAAGTTTTGACCTCCAGAAGTTTTCTCCAGTCTGACCTAAAGAAACTCCACTAAAAGTGGATTAACTGCAGTTAGGCCCACTAAAATTGGCAAACTCCTCCCAGAATGGCGCACTCCGCCAATTTTGTCGGAACTGTTAGCTATAGCATTAACTGCTTGGTGTCATGGTCACATGGGCCAGCTAGACCCCCTGCCGGCAGAACTGTGGAGCCAATGGTTATGAGATCGTTGCATTAATCATTAGCGAAACCACAGCCGAGACATGTGAATAGCTAACCGCCAACCTTAACTATCGGGTTCGATTAACCGCCAGGGCTAGGTCTGTGGTCACCGCGTTCTGGTCATATCATTTGGGGACTGGCACCCTTTGCCGCCGCCCATACATTTGCCAACACATAAATATAAGTTATGACCCTTTGTGGTTAAGAACTGCTGCGTGGGCGGGCTGGTTGGGCTTGTGGGCTGGTAGCGCAAAGACCCGTGATCGAATCCTGCAGACACACAAAAAATTTGCCCAATAAACCTACAGTCTTGGGGTCACGTGGCGGCCTCCAAGCAGGACACATGGTGTCCATCAATTGGTCAGCAGGGAATATTCTATGGAATATTGTAAGGAATATTCCCAGAATATTGTTTTTAATATTTTTTATTCAAAGTCAACCCAAGTCAAACTGGATTTTTGCATGAAATTGTGAATTTTCAAACTTGAATAACTTTCACATACAATGTCGGATTTGAGTGCCGTTCATGGCTACAGGATCGTATCGACGAGGCCTATCTTATCGTTCTGGTTTCAACCAATTCTAAGCAATTCAAAATTTGAGCATTTTTTCCACTTAGGACATGATCACCTGATCACACCTCCCAAATGGGAAGCTTTTGGACCCCAAAAGCTCTCTGATTACCGAAAATGAAGACGAGGAGACTGATTCTCCACTCTTCCAACCTTGAATAACTAAAATCTTCCCGACTTCATCAAATTGAGCTTCTCATAAAAAGATAAATTTTCCCTTGAATTCACTGACCGACTGTTGCTAAAATTGACTGAGTCATGATGCAAATTCTTGAAATTTGTAGAACAATAACTATATTTTGTAGAAATCATACTGTTTCTACAATGGTCAAACTTCACAGAAGAATTAAAATAAAGTTCACCTTGCCAACTGTTCACATGGAAGATTTTTGCTGAATAAGCCCTGTACTTGTGCCGAATCCCGACCAAGTTTTCTCACCATACCAATCTACCATTCTGAAACCAACATTGACCCATGCTAAAATGTGTGCCCTCTTTGCTTGCATGCCTTTCCTTCTCATGGAATCTTGCAACTCTTTACACTGACACTTCGTTCTCTGCACCGATCGACACCAAAGGTAACTTGTGCAACCTTTTGTCATCTTCTTTCAAAGATGAACTGTTATTAGATTGAAACATATCATCATTTATATTAGAAATAATATGAAAAGGAAATTGTACAAAATCTTGTTGTTTAACCATCAACAAATTTATATTTTGACTTTCATTAACTAGCCTTTTCAATTTCCCTGCATGGACTAAAGAAGATTCTAGCTTCTTCTTATGTGCTCTCACAATGTACTCTTTTCCATCCTTGAACAAGTGATACTTATTCTCATGGCAATGGAAGATTGCCTTTCTGTCAAATAAATATGGAATACCCAACAAAAAACCTGTAATGTCAAGCGGTACTACATCTAGTTCAACCCAATCACAATGATGGGTTGTTATGGCGAAGCACAAGATGCACTTCTTTGAGACTTGTAAGTTTGCATCCTTGCATATCCACCCAAGTGGATAAGGCTTTGGATGTGGAATTGTCTCAAGTTTCAGCTGTTTGACCAAGTCTTCTGAGATGAGATTAGCTTGAGACCCACTGTCAAAAAGTGTGTCTATCTTTGTGTGGTTTGAGATTATCCTCACATGAAATAGCTCTGTCCTCCTCTTTTCATTTTGAGTTTCTTTGTGACAGTTTAATGTGCTAGAAATGGGATTTGTTTCTGGTACAACCTCTTTCACCTTTATGTTCTTTAATACCATGGTGATACTTTTTGTCTCATCACCTGATTCATACCCTAAGTCTTATTCAACAGTTGCTACAGTTTTTCCCTTTTCTTTGGTTTTGTCTTTGGTTTTATATTTCTCTGGTTTCAGCTCCGGATGAAGCTTCCAACAGTGGTCTTCATCGTGGCTTGTTTTTGAACAGTTCTTGCAAAAGAATTTCCCTTTTTCCTTTCTAGAGTTTGCAATACTTTTTCTTCCTTTTCCTTTAAAATCACTATCCTCATTTCCATCAAAAGCATTTTTCCCTCTAGCCTCTAAATTCATATCTTGTACACAAACTTTGTCTAGACTAGTAGGATTGAACATAAGGATAGTATGTTTAAGGTAGTTGTGCAAACCACCTATATATTTCAGAAAAGTGTCTTGACTTTGTAAGTCTACCCCTAATAAGAGTGCTCTTCTCCTAAATTCTTGGGTGTAGTCTTGAACATTTTGTCCCTTTAGTTGTCTAAAGTTTTGCTAGTTCATTATAGCATTTTTTAAATGAGCAAGAGGATAAAATTGCTTCGTAATTGAGGAAATAAAGTCAGCCCATGTTAAACTAATCTTACCATGTTTCTTAATTTCATCCTTGGTCTTGGCTTACCACCATACCAATGCTGCTCCTTCCATCCTTAATGAAGCTAACTGAATCTTGGTGTCGTCATCATGTAAGTTCTAAATCCTTAAATAAACTTCCAACTGTCTTATCCAGTTGTCAAGTTTCTTTGCATTGACTTCACCGTTAAACATGGGTAATTAAAATTTAACATCTAGCTTTAAAAATGGACTTTTTCCAAAAGATTTAAGCTTATGAGGTTGATTTACTGAGGTAGAGGATGACGATGTAGAGGAAGAGGATGACAATGGAGATGGTGGATCACCATTTCCTCCATGTCCTTTCTTTGAATTATCATCACCTTCTTTCCTCCTGAAGAGCCCTCTCCTTCTTTCTGATGTTTAGACCCTTCTCCAACCAACCTATCATTCCTTTCCTCGTATAATATTCTTACCATCTCAGTCATGTCTAAAAAAGATTTTCTGAATACCAGTTCTTCTTCTTTTGGATCCATATCTTCAGGAACTTCTCCTTCCCTTTCAGACATACTTGAATCTTCTTCAAAGGCTATTGAGGATGAATTAGAAGGTGGAGATAATGGCACCCTGGCCCTCCTTGGTTGAGGTTTATCTTGTGCTCTAACCAATTGTCCTTTCCCTCTTTGAAGGTTAAGCCTAGTAAGCATTAAAACTTGCAAAACAATGAAAAATATCTTTGCACAAAACTAATACTCAAAACTTGAGATTTGATACCAACTGATCTGAAAATGAAACTACTTGTATTTGTTGTTCAAGGTATTCGTTTCCATTAAATTATATGTGCAAACTATTATTCATGTCTTGCAATTGAAACAAAGTGTTTTTGGTAAATTTTTTAGTCTTATGTGTGGAGTATTATTTCATTTTACTGTTTAGCATATCAAATATGAAAAACACAACAAGATAAAATCACATAATATAACACAGCAGCTGATAAGGCAGTTCACCCTCCTGGGCTACATCTACTGGGTCCAAGGCCCCCAAATGGGCATGTCCTTGCTCTTATTAGATGCTCAAATTGGTTATATAGTGATGAGAAAGCCTAAACAGGCAAAATAAGCTGTGGAAATGAGTTCAGAACATAGAGAACAGTAAAGAATGGCTTTTGTTTCACCTCCAATGGTTAACCATAGCCTAATACAGCTCCAACACTCCCTCGGCCCTGATGGCTCTCCAAGCTTCTCTGCTGAAAAAGTACCTGAAGATGAGCTCTGTTGGCTCTGAAACATGTACGATTGGCTCTAGAATGCTTAGAATACCCAAAATAAAGAAAAAAAATTGCTCAAAAAGGTTCTCCCTAATGAAAGTTTTTACCTCGAGAAGTTTTCTTCAGTCTGACCTAAAGAAACTCCACTAAAAGTGGATTAACTATAGTTAGGCCCGCTAAAATTGGAAAAATTCGCCCAGAATGGCGTGCTCTACCAATTTTTTCGGAACCGTTAGCTGTAGCATTAACTGCTTGGTGTCGTGGTCACATGGGCCGGCTAGACCCCCCGCTGGTGGAACCGTGGAGCCAACGGTTATGAGACTGTGGCATTAATCGTTAGCGAAACCACCGCTGAGACATGTGAATAGCTAATCGCCAACCTTAACCGTCGGGTTCGATTAACCGCCATGGCTAGGTTTGTGGTCATCGCGTTCTGGTCATATCATTTGGGGGCTGGCCCCCTTCGCCACCACCCATACATTTGCCAACACATAAATATAAGTTCTGACCCTTTGTGGTTAAGAACTACTGCGTGGGCGAGCCAGTCGGGCCTGTAGGCTGGTAGCGCGGAGACCCATGATCGAATCCTGCAGACACACAAAAATTTTGCCCAATAAACCTGCAGTCTTGGGGTCATGTGGCGGCCTCCCGGTAGGCCACGTGGCATCCATCAATTGGTCAGAAGGGAATATTCCCAAAATATTTCGAGGAATATTCCTAGAATATTCTTTTTTAATATTTTTTATTCAAAGTCAACCCAAGTCAAACTGGATTTTTGCATGAAATTGTGAATTTTCAAACTTGAATAACTTTCACATACAGTGTCAGATTTGAGTGCCGTTCATGGCTACATGATCATATTGACGAGGCCTATGCTATCGTTCTAGTTTCAACCAATTCTAAGCAATTCAAAATTTGAGCATTTTTTCCACTTAGGACATGATCACTTGATCATAGCATAAATAAGGCCAAGAATGTGTCAACTGCAGTTTGTCACAATCATAAGTAATTAGTATATACATGCGTGAAAGGAATATGTAAAACATGGTTGCTAGAAAAGTAGAATTATCTAAAAACAAAGAAATGAATAAAAATCGAGTCTAACACAAACTCCATTTATCTCATAATGATGGAATATTGTGATTATATAAAAACAACTTGGTATAATTTAAATAAAAACATCTGTGTATAACTGGAATTTCATTTCAACTTGAGTACATAGTAGTATTTATTATTTACTCATTGTGTTGCATCTAAAAACACACTATGCCAAAATAGCCTTGTTGTTTTTAATTGCCTTCGTTATTGTTTTCCTTGATATTGTTTCATGTGCAAATTTGAACAATGTACAAATAACAAGTCATTTATACACACACAAATACTTCTTGGAGGTTTTGAGCCTTACAACTCTCCACAAAAATTGATCCTACCTTAACAATGTACAACATTCCTCACTTCGCATACCATCTCATTTTAGTCTAGATCTTGAGGAAATATAAGGATCCAACCATACCATAAAAGTTATAGTTTTTTTGATCGAGGTGGATATTGGTAGCCACCTGCCTATTCCACTTGGACCCCCAACACTATCTCTTTCATTTTTTTGGTATCCTTAATTGTAGCACAGTTTACTATTTTTTGCAATTTTTCGGGTCCTAAACTTCTGGAGCTATTTTGAGGCCCTAGACGGCGTTTTGAGGGAAAATGGAGAGACTGAAAACATTTCAAGCTATCTCTCATGCTTGCTTTCGGCCTTCTCTTTGAGATCTTTGAAACGAGTTATTATGATAGCCAAATGGAGATTGTATGCCAAAGTTACAACCCCGGGAAGTTGATGTACCAATTTACCCAAACAGGGTCCACAGTTTTGGCGCTTCATCTCCTAGGGTTAGATTTTTGGATGTTTAGGGTTTTCCATTATTTCTCAATAATAAATAGGCCTTTGAGCCTCATTGTAACATAGTCCTGAGGCATGTAGCTGCCACATCTCTTCTCAGAGATAATCTACCATCGCCCGAGCTAGTCTTATTTCCATTCTGTTTGTAAGCATATTTAAGTATTTGATATTAATGAAATGAAGTGTTATTTCTACTGCATATTTGTATTTATGTTTATATTTATAATTTGTTGTGTACCTATTTAAAATACAGATCAGTGGTATCAGAGCGGTCTGCGCTTTCTCTGTTTTTCTTTGCATGTCCCCAACGAGGTTGGGATATAAGGAGTTAGGGCTTGAACTGGTTGAACCTTTGCAAGACTAGCCTCGCAAATCCCGATGGCCTCCCATGGCGGATGAAAAGAAAGATGAGGGGGCAGGAGATCCTATCAAAATCTTGCTCGAAGAATACCTTGAATGACAAAGGAATGCGGTGATGGACAACTTTGTCCAGATCCTTCAGCGGCTAGCCAAGGGTGATGCATTTACTTGCAGCAGCTACTCTGGAAGCGCCACACCCTTTAAAGTACAAGTTACCTTTGACATTCCCATATTTGAGGGTCAGATAGATGTAGACATTGTAGATAAATGGTTAAATTTTCTAGAAGGATACTTTTCCGTTCATGATTTTTCCAGCCGAGAAAAGATCACTTTTGCACTTCTCAGAGTAGCCCCCCACATCAAGGACTAGTAGGAAACCTACTGTGAGCAGAAGGATGAAAGTATGAACTCATTTCTTTCAGCCACACCCACTTGGAACTCGTTCCGGGGTGCCATCAAGGAGTTGTACTACCCTGTCCGGAGCTATGAGGATAAATACATAATGTGGACAACGCTACAACAAGGAAGGGACCAAGATGTACTGAAGTTTACCAATGTTTTTCATACCCTTCACACAAAGTTGGGTATCAAGGATTCTAAGAACCATTTGGTTTAAGTACTGCAGTTGCCTACATAGGTATATCCAGGACAATATGGAGTCTGTTAGGATATTCCGACACATAGGAAATAGTTAAGTACAACTTGGTCTAGTATAGAGTTAGGTAAAGTGTGTTTCTTTACTGTTGTACATTTTGTAACTTACAATCCGACGGTCACGATATGTAGTGATCCGACGGTTCATTCTCTCCTCGGTATTACCGACACTTGATCCATGGCTTGACACCCGATTGGTCCATGAATTCTATTTAAAGCGCATGGAGGGTCATTTGTAGGGTAATCCGTGCATGAGAGAAGCTTATGTAAATTTTCATTCTTTGATTAATAAATTGCCTGAAGTGGCCGCGTTGGCTCAGGCCGTGGACTGTTTCCCTCTTTGAGGGTTTTAACCACGTCAAAAATACTGGTGTATTGATCTGTGATCTGGTTGTGAGCGGTGTCCTTTTGGTGTTCTTTCTGAGGAACTTACCCTGTAAATTCGTACATGGTATCAGAGCTATTTGAGGGCCGCGTCCGTTGGTGATCCAAATCTGAAGCCGGTAGAACTGCATCCGACTGCCGTTTCCTAGATCTGCTGTTTCTGACTGCTTTCGGGCCGAGAGGACTGCTCTGTTGTGTTCAGAGCATCTGTTCCAGTGAGGAACCCCTTTCGTTTCACGCGAAAAGGTTTCCGGTAGCCCTAGCTGTGTCATTTTTAAGATCTGGAGGTATACAGTCTTTATTTGCAGTTTACTGTTATTTTCTCTCTGCTTATTTCGGTTTCGGTTTATTTAGCTTTTTTTTTAACCAGATCTACACCTTTCATTTCTGCATATGCTCTTTGCCCTGCGACTCTGTGCGATCTGGGCAAATCAGAAACAGAAAGGAAGGATTTTTCTCATGCGTATGCTCTTTTCCTTGCACCTTAGTGTGATCTCAGAAAATCAGAAACATTGAGAAAAATATTTAGTTTTTCGGCTAAAGCTAACTTTGAGCCGCAAGGTTCAATTTTTTAAAATATTTAGTTTTATGGGTAAAGCTAACTTTGAGCCATAAGGTTCGTTTTCTTTGCATGTCCGTGTTGGGTTTTGTGTTTTTTGTTTTGTAGGGAAAAAGAGTTTTCTCAAAGAAAGCACGCAACCCAAGACCTCTCTCTCTCTCTCTCTCTCTCAAATTTTTTGTATAGATCAATTGGTTCAAAGCTATTTTAAGAGAGTAGAGGTCTTGGGTTCAAGTCTCCATTTTGTGGGGGCGTACTTTTTCATTTCCGCACTTCGTCGGCAATTTCAACAACTTTTTTTCAAAAAGCCATAACTTCTTCATCCGGAAGCCTTTTTCAAAGCCGTGTTTTTTAAACCAGCCTAATTTTTCGAGATCTATCCATTGGAACACTTACTTTCAGCATCTTCAGCTTCAGTTTTCTGTTGAAATGGAAAGTCAATACCAAGTTACCCTTGACAACACCAACTACTTCCAATGGTTGTCCTACACGGAGGATTTACTTAGAAGTAAAGGTCTTTACCGAATAGCCACAGGCCAAGAAAAGAAACCGAAAGATGAAGACAAGGCTGCTAAATGGGAAAATAGACAAGATCAAGCACGTGGTTTGATAGGGATGTCTATTTCTCCAGATCTTAGATTCCATATTGCAGAACTTGAAACTCCTCATGAAACAATGGAACAAATCAATAAAGTTTTTGGGATTAAAAATGAAATTAGAGCCCATCAACTTGAAAATGAGTTGCTTACATTGGACCCTAATAATTTTTCTTGCATTGAAGATTTCTTGTCTAAGTTCAAGACCCTTAGATATCTTTTGGAAGGTGTTAAGGTTAAGAAAGAAGATAGTAACCTTATTTATTCCATCCTTACTAAGTTGGGACCAGCCTACTCTGTATTTGTTTCCACCTTCCATTCTACAAGGGAAGCCTTCATTTCTCAAGGAAAAGACTATAAGCCCCTTCCTTTGACTCTTTTTGTGATTCTTTAATAAGAGAACAAGAAAAACTCTTACACCTTGGTCTTCTTAATCTTGGAAACTCTTCCAAGAAAGCGTTAGTCGCCTAGCAGCAACCAAATTCAAAGAATCCTAAGAAGTCATATCCTAAAAAGAATGGTCCTAAACCAAACAAGGGTCCTAAGCAAAGTCAGCCTCAAAATGAAAGATCATTTCAGCAAAATGATAAGACCAATAAAAACAAATGGAAGAAGACTGACAGACATTGCAACTTTTGTAATCGAGATGGCCACTTAGAATCAAAATGCTTTAAAAAGATGGAAGCCTTGGAAGCAGCAATGAAGAAGCATAACATCCATTTGGGGCAATCTTCAACTTCAACTTCATCTTCAGGAATGGCACTTTCTGCATTTGGTTGTCAAGCATCTCGGTCTGGTTATGCATTAAATGTATCTTCTTCTTCTCATTCTCATGAGTGGCTCATTGATTCTGGAGCTTCTTATCACATGGCCAAAAACAAAGCCATGTTTTCTTCTTTAAATGATTGTAACACCAAAAATATATATGTTGGTGATGATAGATCTCTTAATGTTGTAGGGACTGGAACTGTTCATCTAGACAATGGTCAGTTTAATGATGTATTATGTGTTCCAACCTTATCCTGCAACCTTCTATCTGTATATCAGATAACTCATTCAGGTGAAGGTAAAATCGTTGAATTTTCACCTCATGATGTTGTAATCAAGGACTTAAAAGATCCTAAACAGATTTTGGCTACTGGCATTGCTGATGATTCTACAAGGTTGTATAAGTTTCACAACTTTGGGTCATCAAATCTTCCCTCAGTATTTGTTGCTCATAACGATGAAGTGAGCAAACTTTGGCATGAGCGATTTGGTCACTTAAACTATCGCTCCCTTCAGCATCTATGTAAAGAAAATATGGTGACAGGTCTTCCTATGGTATCTTGCAGAGATGGTGTTTGTTCCGGATGTGTACTCGGAAAACATCATCGGGACAGTTTTAAAAAATGTGCCTCTTGGCATGCCTCAGCCCCTTTACAGCTTGTGCATAGTGATTTATGTGGTCCACTTCCTGTTGCTTCATTCTCTGGCTGCAAGTATTTCTTAACTTTCATTGATGATTTCTCCAGACGCACTTGGGTATACTTCTTAAAACTCAAGAGTGAAGTATTTAACACATTTTTGGCCTTCAAGGCCTTTGTTGAAAAACAATCTGGACATCAAATTCTTAAGTTAAGATCTGATAATGGCGAAGAATATGTTAAAAACACATTCATCAACTATTGCACTGAGAATGGAATTCAAATGCAACATACTGTTCCATATACTCCACAACAAAATGGTGTAGCTGAAAGGAAGAATCGCACCTTAAAGGAAATGGCTAATTGTATGCTACAATCTAAAGGACTTGGTCTTAGTTTTTGGGCAGAAGCAATTAACTGTGCAAATTACATAATAAATCGCACTCCTACTAAGGTTCTAAAGAATATCACTCCAGAAGAAGCATGAAGTTCAATTAAACCAGATTTAAGTCACTTTCGTGTTTTTGGAAGTGAAGCATGGGCCCATATTCCAGATAAAAAGCATAAAGCTTTAGAACCTAAGAGTGAAAAATGTACTTTTGTTGGATATTCTGAAGATGTAAAAGGCTATAGACTTATTCCATTTAAGTCCAAAAATGTTATCATTAGAAGAGATGTAAAATTTGATGAAAATATATCGGCCTGCGAGCCTAGTCCGGCGGATGTGCCACGTCTCTCTATCTCTTCTACTTTTGAAAACATTTCTTCTTCAGATGATGAAATTGAGGATGACAATCCTCCCCCACCATCTCAGGATCCTCCTTCAGCTCTTGAGCTTCCAAAATGGGTTCGTGCTACTCGAGATGCAGCAGGTGATCTTGCTGGTGATCCTACAGATCAGCGACGCACACGTTCTCAGTTCGAGAGAACCTCTTCTTTACTGGCTCAAGCTCCAGTAAATTATGATCCTGACACCTTTGCAGAAGCTTCAGGCCATCCAGATTGGGAAGCAGCTATGAATGAAGAATATCATTCATTATTGGCAAATGATACATGGGATCTTGTTCCTTTACCAAAGGGACGAAAACTTGTTAGATGCAAATGGGTTTACAAAACCAAATATGGACCAGATGGGAAAGTTGATAAACATAAATCTCGTCTTGTTGTTAAGGGATTTTCACAGGTTGAAGGCATTGACTACACTGAAACCTTCTCCCCTGTTGCCAAAATGAACTCTATCCGCCTTGTTCTTTCCCTTGCTGCCTCTTTCAAATGGGAAGTCCATCAGATGGATGTTAAATCTGCCTTCTTGCATGGGGACTTGCATGAAGAAATCTATATGGAACAACCCATTGGCTTCATACAAACAGACTCCAGCCTTGTTTGTCGACTTAAGAAATCCCTTTATGGTCTCAAGCAAGCTCCTCGGGCTTGGTATGCCAAAATGGATAGCTTTCTTTTAGAATCTGGCTTTTCTAGGTGTCATTCTGACAATACTGTCTACACCAAGAAAGTGGGCAACTATCTTATCATCCTTGTTTTTTATGTTGATGATCTTATCCTTACTGGTAGTGATCCCAACCTTATAAACCATGTGAATTCTAGCCTCAAAAGGAAATTTGAAATGACAGACTTAGGACACTTACACTATTTTCTCGGTCTTCAAGTCTTGCAATCCAAGGAGGGTATTTCCCTTTCCTAGTCCAAGTATGCTTGTGATATTCTACGTCATTTTCACATGGAAGACTGTAAGCCAACCCCTTCTCCCTTTCAGTCTGGAGTCAAACTCTCAGTCACTTGTACTTCTCCTGAAGTTGATGCTACCTTATACCGTCAACTTGTAGGAAAAATTTTGTATCTAACCCATACTCGTCCTGATCTTTCCTTTGTTGTTGGCCTTGTTGCTCGGTTCATGCAAAACCCCCGTGAAAGTCATTGGAAAGCAACTAAAAGAATACTTCGTTATGTTCGAGGTACAGTTCAGTTTGGGATTCATTACAGTGCCGAAGCAGCTCCTCTATTGGTTGGTTTCACTGATTTTGATTGGGCTGGTGACCCTGATGATCGGAAGTCTACTGCCGGTTATGTGTTCACTCTTGATTCGGGACCTATTACATGGGCTTGTAAGAAACAAGCTTCCATTTCTCTTTCATCAGCAGAATCAGAGTATCGTGGTGCCGTAGAAGCTAGTAAGGAAGCCTTGTGGCTTTGTCAAATCTTGTCAGAATTTGGATTTCAACAGCAGCATCCGACTACACTTTGGTGTGATAATCAAAGTGCCATTCAGCTATGCAAAGATCCAGTTCAACATCAGTGCAGCAAACACATTGAACTGCACATGCACTTCATCAGAAAGCTCATTCACGACCATGTTCTTGAAGTGCAATATTGTTCAACAGATGATCAATTTGCAGGCATCTTCACAAAGGCTCTCACAGAGGCGAAGTTCACTAAACAATTTATGGTTGGAGTTCAGGAAGTTGTCACTAAGGGGGGATAGGCTCTAGTGCCTCCTTCCTTCTCCTATTGTGTCATATTTGTAAATCCTTCAATCCTTTCCCAAGTTGTTCTTAAGGGGGGATGTTAGGATATTCCGACACATAGGAAATAGTTAAGTACAACTTGGTCTAGTATAGAGTTAGGTATAGAGTTAGGTAAAGTGTGTTTCTTTACCGTTGTACATTTTGTAACTTACAATCCGACGGTCACGATATGTAGTGATCCGACGGTTCATTCTCTCCTCGGTGTTACCGACACTTGATCCATGGCTTGACACCCGATTGGTCCATGAATTCTATTTAAAGCGCATGGAGGGTCATTTGTAGGGTAATCCGTGCATGAGAGAAGCTTATGTAAATTTTCATTCTTTGATTAATAAATTACCTGAAGTGGCCGCGTTGGCTCAGGCCGTGGACTGTTTCCCTCTTTGAGGGTTTGAACCGCGTCAAAAATACTGGTGTATTGATCTGTGATCTGGTTGTGAGCGGTGTCCTTTTGGTGTTCTTTCTGAGGAACTTACCCTGTAAATTCGTACAGAGTCCCTGAACATCTCCTTGCTTGGCACAACAGATCGATATGCCGTCAAGATCGAGAAAAAGTTTAAACAGAAGAAGCGAGACTTTGGATCTACGAATCCGAAGCAAGGGAAAGGTACCCCCAAACTGCAGAATAAAGGACAAATCCAAGGTGAGGTGGCCTAGGAAAACCCGTCAAAGCCACAAGAAAAGAACAACACTACGAAGCTAAAGAAGGACACATGAAAGTGGTGTGAGTTCCATAAGATCTCCACTCACAACACAAGTGAGTGTTGGGCCAAGCAGTCCCTGGTGGCCGAGCTAAAGGCTTCAGAATCAGATGCATGTTCCGAACCTGAGTCAGAACCCGACAAGGAGAATGACAAAGGGAAGTAGATTATCGATGCGAAGCCCAATGCCACCATTTCCACCACGAGAATCCAAAAGTAGGAACCCAAAGATCGATAGGAGGAGGAGTGCCTCTTCCACTCATAGACGTGGGTAAAGGGTTCCCCACTACAATTCATTGTCGAAAGCGGGAGCCAAAAGAACCTCATTTCAGTAGAGGTCATGAAGTGGTTGGGCTTACCGACCACAACACATCCGCAATTGTACACCATTAGGTGGCTTCACCAAGGATGAGATCTTCGCGTGAGCCAACAGTGCCACCTTCCATACAACATCAAGCCCTTCACAGATGAGGTATTATGTGACGTTGCTCCCCTTGATGTTTGTGATGTATTATTAGGCCAACCATACTTATGGAAGTGACATGTTGTGTATGATTCAAGGCCTCGTGCTATTATTATTACTCTGGGAAATAAGTTGTATAGGATACCAAAGGTAGCACCACCTACTGCCATCTCTTTAGTTATTGCAAAACAATGCAGTAAGCTCATTTCCAAAATCGGGAAATTTGTTTTCCTGATGATATGCCCTCAGGGAAATAAGAAGACGGTGGCCATGACCTCCAGACAAGTTCCCTTTGCACGACAACAATAGATGGAAAAGGTTGTGTAGGGGTACGAGGACATCTTCACCTCCCCCGCAGGGGTGCCTCTACATTGTCAGGTCAATCACTCCATCGATCTGACCCCAGGTGCACCGCTGCCCAATGGACCAATCTATTGGCGCTCTGTTATGGAGAACGACGAAATCAAGAGGCAGATTTAGGAGTTTCTGCAAAAAATCACATCCAGCTGAGTTCATCACCCTATGGGAGCCCGATCATGTTGGTACAGAAGAAGGATGGGACTTGGAGACTCTGTATTGATTGTCAGGCGCTAAACAAGATCAATGTTCGGAATAGGTACCCGATCCCATGGATTGATGACCTTCTAGACCAACTGAAGGGGGAAAAATATTTCAACAAGATCGACTTGAAGATAGGATATCACCAGGTACCAATCGAACCCTCCGATGTGTGGAAGATTCACTTCAAAGCCAAGGAGGGCCTTTTCAAATGGTTGGTTATGCCTTTTGGGTTGATAAACGCTCTTGCAACCTTCATGAGGCTGATGGATGACATCTTGCGGCCATTCACCAACTCATTTGTAGTGGTATACTTGGATGGCATCCTGATCTTTAGCCAGATTTGGGAAGAGCACCTCCACCACATTCGATAGGTTCTCCAAACACTGTGGCAACATAAGCTATGTGCCAATTTGGAGAAATTAACTTTTGGCATGACCCAGGTTTAGTATCTGGGATACATTATTGATGAACGGGGGGTGCATGTGGATACAACCAAGGTCCAAGTCATCTGGGATTGGCCAGATCCAACCACTTTGACAGAGCTCCGCAAATTTCTGGGTCTTGCAAATTTCTACTATAGGTTCGTGTTGGGATTCTCTCATATCACTTGGCCCTTGAGTCAAGTCACCAATGGAGGAGCGAAAGCAAAATTCTTTTCGTATGAATCTCAACTGAAGGTTTCACAGAGTTGAAACATCACCTCTGCTCTACACGAGTGCTCATATTACCAGACTTGCAACAACCATTTGAGATCGAGACAAATGCCTCGGACTATGCTATTGGGGTAGTCCTTACTTAACAAGGGCATCCAATGGCATATCACAGTGAGACACTTTCAAACATAGTTCGAAAGTATCCCAATTATGACAAAGAATGTATTCCATTGTGCATGCCTGTCGACAATGGAAGCGTTACATTTTTGGGAAGGAAACGATCATCCACACAAACCATCGGCCCTAGCAGTTCATACAGACGCAAGGGAAGTTTCAGAATGATTGTTATCAGAAGTGGTCCACATACCTATAACAGTTCCATTTGAATATCAAGTAAAAGAAGGGAAACACCAATAATGTTGCAGATTGCTTCAGTCGACCACCGATCATGGCATTAACCACTGTGCTCAACTCTTGTGGCCTGCAAGAAGAATATCATAATGGAAGCCACTGCTAAACTCTTCTTTGAACGAGTGTGGGTACACTTTGGGATCCCACAATCTATCATCTCAGATCGAGATAGTAGGTACCTAAGTACATTTTGGTCCAGTCTCTGGTCGATGCTGAACACCAAGCTCACTAAGTCCACAACTTTCCATCCCCAAACTGATGGCTAGACAAAGGTTGTCAACAGGATGATCGTACACATTCTGTGCATGTACAACTCAAAGCATCCACACACATGGGATGAGAGCCTCCCCTATGTCTAGCATAGCTATAACCAGGCTCTCCACAACTCGACTGGCCACATCCCTTTTCAGGTGGGCTTGGGATTCCAGCCACTATGTCCCATTGATGTGGCCATGCCACTTGCAGCTACTCATGCAGATTCGGCTCATGTCAAGTCCGAAATCGATAAGGCAAATAGATTCATTAAGCACATCCAACATATCCGCCAGCAGGTCCACGACATTTTGGAGAAATCAAATTCCAAGTACAAGCAACGACGTGATCAACATTGGGTGCCACACAAGTTTCAGGTGGGTGACAAAGTCTGGTTGCATCTGCAAAAGGAATGCCTTACTGGAGCCTATCGGAAACTCAAACCACTCCGATATGGTCCTTACACCATTATCAAGGTGGTGGGAGACAATGCATTTGAGCTCAACATTCCCCCATTCCTTGGCTTGCACCCAGTGTTCAATGTGGACCTCCTTCGACCATACTTCCCACCATTGCTAGACACATGAGACATTACAGAACAACTCATACCTACAAAGTTAAATCCAGATTGCATGGAACAAGCCACAATTGATTGGATCATGGACACGCAGATCAAGAAAACCCAACAACAAAGGATCCAACTATATCGAGTTGTCAAAGTAGGCCAACTCCTTCACCAGGGCAAGTGGCTCACCAAGGACCAAGTTCAACAAAAGTTTCCTCATCTCATGGAGAACTTAACGCAATGGGAACCATTGCTTCCTAAGGGGGGAGGAATGATCCAGGTGGATATTGGTGGCCACCTTCCTATTCCACTTGGACTCCCAACACTATCTCTTTCAGTTTTTTCGATTTCCTTAATTGTAGCACAGTTTACTATTTTTGGCAGTTTTTCAGGTCCTGAACTTTCAGAGCTGTTTTGAGTCCCTAAATGGCATTTTTAGGGAAAATGGAGAGTCTAGAAATATCTAAAACCAACTTGCTTCCTTGTTTTCGTCCTTCTCTTTGAGATCTTCGAAACGAGGTATTATGATAGACAAACAAAGATCGTATGCCAAAGTTACGACCTCGAGAAGTTGATGTACCAATTTACCCAAACAGGGCCCACAGTTTTGGCGCTTCATCTCCTAGGGTTAGGTTTTTGGATGTTTAGGGTTTTCCATTATTTCTCAATAATAAATAAGCCTTGGGCGTCATTGTAACACAGTTCCGAGGCATGTAGCCGCCACATCTCTTCTCAGAGATAAGCTACCATCGCCCGAGCTAGTCTTATTTCCATTCTGTTTGTAAGCATATTTCAGTATTTGATATTAATGAAATGAAGTGTTATTTCTACTGCATCTTTGTATTTATGGTTATATCTCTAATTTGTTGCATTTCTGTTTAAACCTGGATCATGTTTATCCATGTAGAAATTGTATGACATTTCATTATATGGAGCACAAAATGAAAAGCATAAGAAAGCCTCATAGAAAGGGTATACACCAACATGAGTAGACTTGTAAAGAATGGAAACTTGACAGTTGAAGCACACTTTAAGGGAAAACCATAGTATCTATAAAAACATCTAAAGAGGTAAACTACATAACTTGATAAAGATGAAAGAAGATTCTTAATGGTTTAATTAAAAATAGTATTGTTGATAAATAATCTTTAAAAAGTCTCTAAGTGTTTTTGGAAATCAAACATGTATTAAAGGAAGGGGGTCAACACTTCTACATACTTTTAGACAATGTGAGGATAAGGGTTTTTTGAGTTGGTCAAATGGCATGAGTAGTGACAAGATTGGTGGTACAAATGATTACTACTGCCAAGTTTTGGACAATTATAAGGGCCCTCCTATATAGGCCATGGCTATGGTTGTATTGTCTCCAACTGATTCTGCGAGAGTTAATGTTTAGAAAAAAAACACCCTCCTTTGTGCTTAAACCCTCTATACTTGATGATAGAAGGTGATGTTGAAAGAGTGTAGAAGGAACATGTGGTTTTCTTGGCCTCTAAGGAAGGTTTTGGGTTCATTGGAAGAAGAAATGATGTAAGGTCATTGGAAGTTGACGAAGGATGTGTTTTTAGTTGTGAGGGAATATATTGTAGTCAACCAAATCCTTGATCATTTGGGATGCACTTTGGCATGGAATTTTATTGGCAAGAGGGTAGGGATGGACTATCTTCCAAGATAGATAAAGTAGATTTGGGGTTCAAGCTTAGGTTATATACTAGTAGCTCACATAGTAGCAAGAGGGATGCATTGGTTTTGTCCTTTGCAAGGAAGAAGATGCAATTTCTATATCAAATGAAGTTTGGTTTATTTATAGCTCTTATTTGTCTATAACGATAATTTCTTGACTTCTTTTATGAATAAGAGTTCAGGTTCAAATCTTTCATTTCTAAATTTCATTTATGACAACGGGGTTTACCTTTCCATTATACACTGGTTTCATTTTTCCTTGTAGATGTGTTTATGTTGTTGGGCTCCAAAAATGTCATACAAATATCACTCATTACCATACATTTTTCACCTATGCTTCCATTATATCACTCACTATTCACCACCTTGTCACTCCATTTTACCTACTATTCACCATTAATGGGTCTCATTTATATTTCCCAAATATTGTTTATTTTTAAGCATTTTTGAGAGAAATTCTTGATTAAATATTAGAAAATAATATATTTTACTTTATATATGGAAAGTGGGTTGTTTTTGTGACATGTGTAGATTCCAAGGAAGCTTCCAAGACACCTTTATGTGGCCTTGAAGGATCAAATTCGAATTTGAGAAGATAAACCTCATGGAGAAGATCATGATCTCATGGAGAAGATCAAGGACAAAAGGGGGTTATGTGTCTAGATGGTTGAGAAATGTATGGAACTAAAGAGAGATTAGTGGATCATCATTATGAGTTTGTTATCTCATCCCATTGTATAAATAGGAGTACCTCCTCCATTCCAAAGGGGAGGACTCTTGGAGCATGTATCCAACTTATGATGGAATAGAATAAAGATTCATTTTACATAAATTTCCGTTATATAGTTTTAGATATAAGTTGTCTTAGTGTAGTAAATGGAATAATTTGTCACTTTGTTCTTAAGAGAATTGAGCTCACTCTAAAAGGATGAAAGAAACATTTTATTTCATAATAGATCTTATTTCATTTAATTGCTTAGATGTTTGAGGATTTGTTTGTGATTGATGAATGAGTTTTAAATTAAAATCTTATCAGCATATGAGGGGATAACCAAGGGTCTTAGTTAGACTCTCTCTCCATTTGATTTGCATGATAATTGAAATTCATTCTTTTGCTTTTATGTTTCAAGTATTTCATTTCTTATGCTTATGAATGAATCTTAGTTTATTTTGGATTAGTATATGAGGGGACAATCAAGGGACTAAGTTAGTCTTTCTCTCTATTTGAATCTGAACAACAATTAAAGTTCATTCTCTTGTCTTTATTTCAAGTTTCTGGTTTTATGTAATCAATGATTTGTTTTCAATCTATGATACTATAGGGAAGGACAACCAGGACCTCCTTAATTAGGAGCCTCTTCCCTTGCATATTATATTGAATCGTAAATAATTTAGTTAGACATAGAGTTAGTTGCCTACTCATGCATATATTTTGCTGGCACCATCACAAGCTTACGAGTTTCCCTGGTTGATAATTTAATGAAAGCAATTTAAGCAATTAAATTGCCCAACATTTTGGCGCCGTTGCCGGGGATGGTGCTAAGGGATCAGGCATTAGGAATTTAATTCAGTACTTGTATTTTTCTTTAGAAAAACTAACTTGTGAAACCTGGTGACAACAGGATCTTCGTAAAGGAGTTCAAGTTTGAGTTTTCTGATGTTTTAGTATTTAGCTAGTTTTAAATTCAGTTTTTTTTAAAAACCCCCCTGCATAAATAAAAACAAATCAAACAATTAGTATGCTCTCTTCATGCGCTTCGTGCGATCGGGAAGATCATAAAATCTATTGATTTATTTCAAATAAAAATACTCTCGCTGGAAAATTGATATGCAATATGACAATAAAGAATTTTGTGAATGAGAGAAAAAAACATCTTAAAATTTTTAGATGAAATTTAGTTTTTTTTTTTTTTTAATTTTAGATTTAAAAAATAAAAATTTCCACAAAATAATAATAATATATATATATCATATATATACATATTATTATTAAAAAAAAAAAAAAAAAAACTAACCATTTTTCTTAGATATTTTTAAAAAAATGCAAAACATTAAATAAAAAAAACATTAAAAACAAAACAAAATAATTTAAAAAAAAAAGACAAAACAATTAAAAAATAAAAAAACACAACCAAACGAATTTTTGCGTTTGTCATCAACAAAATCTCTCGTACTGAAGTGAATCATCTGGCAAAGGGATGGTGCTGGACACTGCACCAGAATAAACTTTCACCTGGTTCTGGACGGAGTTCTTCCGCTAGAGATGTTCAGTGTGTGTCTCTTGAATGTAGCGCAACTGTTGTTAATATGGCAAAGGATAGTACATACCAGAGTAAATAGTGCTCCACAACAAAATGTCGAACTTCTGAGAAAAAGATAGAAAATGTTGCAAAGCATTTTGTATTATTGTACATTAGCTCTGGTTGAAAACCTATGTGGGTGCATGATATTCATGAGTGACTTCATTTCACCTTGTGCAAAAGAAGTAAAGACAGGGAGTCCACCATGCACTTGGTATGCCTTATTTCACTTACATATGATGAAGATGTGATATGGTAATCAGCTTTGTTACGTCCTGGGATGATCTTATTGGCAACGACTAGAAAATGAAGCCAGCCATAAAGCGTTCCATCACCTTTCTGCAGAACAATTTACTCATATGCATACAACATAAGAGCTCCATATCATCTGTAATTCGAGTGATGAATCATCAGAACTGTAAACAAGATGCATGGTTGTATGTACAGTTAGTAGTTTCATATTAAACACACTATGAAGATTACCAATGATTAAGTATCATTCCAATCATCGTCATCTTCATAATCTTCATCACTTCCAGCAAAAACCTGCCGTATTGCATTTGCTTTTTCCAAAATAGCAGCCACATTAATGTTTGTTTGAGGCCTAGGAATATTCTGCTTTACCACAGAAGTGCGTCTCAAGTTGAATGACCGGGTCCTTATTTGCTCAAGCAGAACTTCTCTTTCATCTAAGGGCTTGGCACTTATCGAACGGATCTCTTTTGGAACTTTCTTAAGCATGTTTTTGTTATGTGAAGCAATGGCTTCAATGAGTGAATCCCTTCGTTCAATGGGGCCTTTTCGTATGACATGCACCAAACGTGGAGTTGTTGCTTCCTGCATAGAACTCTCAGCACTTGACAGGGGAGGAAGTGCCAGAGGAATTGGAGGCTCAACTGCTTCAATGGGGCACCGACCAAGAGAATGGTGAAAGCCCTGCTTCCTCTGTCAAAGCCATCTTCCTCCGGATCCAGAATTGTTAATATCTCCTCACTTGGTGGATTGCTTCAACATCTGGGAAACGCGACTCTGAGAAAGATATGCGAAAAGTTCAAATTGAAACAGAATCCACAATTTCTTCTGAATTCATGCCAAAAGTACCAAAGAGCAGACGATCGAATTGAGTTGATTGTTTCATCGTATTCATATCACAAAATTCGCAATTACAAAGGCTTTGCATCTGGAAGGCCATCAACCCTCCATATGCCATTTTGCATTACGTTTTGTTTGGGTTTTTCTTTTCCATTTTTAGTTTAAATCTGTTTTGTATTTATTGTTATAAATTATATTTATTTTTATTTGTTTTGATTTATATTTATATAATTTTAGTTAATGTTCGATTTCTTTTGTATATTTTTAGTTATAATTTTTTTTAAGGATTGATTTGTTTTGATTTATATTTATATGTTTTTAGTCCATGTTTGATTTGTATTAATATATGTTATGATTGCATTAATATATTAATTATATTAATATATTAATATGTTATAATTATATTAATATGGTACTAAATTTATATTATTATTATTATTATTATTTTTATGATTGTTATGTTTGATATATTGTTTTATAATACACATGATTGTTATTGCTATATTATGTTTGTTATCAAGTTTCCAACAAAAAAAAAATACAAACAAACAAAAAATAAAAGAAATAAAAAATTGTTGTGTTTTGTGATAATTGTTGTTTTGAAGGATTTAAAAAGTAAACATTGGCATATGAAGGATATTGGCAATTTATGATATGCAAATTGAGAGAATCATGAAAATTACAGGAATTGATTGAAAGTGCAAGAGTTGGTACAAGTGCAAAATTAAAAAAAAATTAAAAAAAATTTCCACAAAATTCACACAGGTTTGAAAATAAATAATGGAACATTTGGAAGAATAATTTAAAAGAACATTTGGTGGATTATTTAAATGATGATTAACTTGCTTAGAGTTGGCAATTTGATATTGTTGTATGCTTTTATAACGTACTATTCTGTAGGACACAACAAATCTATAATGCCAAACTTTTCGCCATGCACAAAAGTCATCTGACACAAACATGGAGTATTAATTTTCATGGTTATTTTAAAAAATGGATTGATATTAATATCATGATTAAGTCAACTTTAACACTTTGTCTATCCTTAATTTGTTTTATTTGGTATGAAATTTTTGCATAAGAATCATGAAGAAACTGGACATTTCTTCTAGAGCACACTTATGTTTTCTTTGTACCAAGTTTTTTACAGGCTACAGGATAATCAAGTGATCATAAGGAGATTACATTGTGACGACAATTGGTCTTCCAAAGACTAAAGTCATGGAAATTTTTAAAGACAAATCCAACTCTACAACCACTTCTTTGCAACTCCCTTTTTGCAAAAGATTTTGAATTCCACCAATTGTCAAACCATAAAGCATGACCTTTCCATATCCATTTTTCACAGCAAGAGTTCTTATTCACACCATGCATTTCCTTACATCCATTCCTTACAAGATTATTGTCATTTTCCATGTCATTACCATTTCCCTTCATTTCCGCAAATAAAACCCTACTTCTATGGATATCATTGAGTCAAAGTCCTAGAGTCCAATTAACTTTGTAAAAACACCTAGAGGCTTGCATGCCTTAATGGCAAGTACTCTTGCCAATGAACAATGGGAGTACATTAATATCCCTTGTTCGTTGGATCTTGTAGGTGACTCGACCACGCCAAATTTATTCCTACCTACAAAGATGTGTTAGGCATCCTGACTCCCATTGCAATCAATGGTGGGAGATCTTGTGTTGGCTAGGGACATTCATTAACGGCCACTAAGTCAATAACTTCTTGCTATGACATCGACACATTTAATCACATAGTAAGATTTGTGCCATCGAGCGTTGAAGACTTGAAGACCCATATTTTGTAGCAGATGAAGCCAAGTTTCCTTTCATTGTTTTTCAGTTTGTCATCACTTGAGGACAAGTCAATAAATAAGGTTGGGGGGGAAATGTAACTTATATATATTTTGTATACCTTCCAAGCCTTATAGATTTTCAGCCATATTCAGCAGACTCATCAGATTCATCATCCAGCAGCAGAGGATCCAACAACAGATATGACTTTCAGCCATGTTTAGTAGACTCCTTAGGTTCATCATCTAGTAGCAGAGGATCCAACAACCAATACGATAATACAGATCCATCTTTCATCCACAACTTGAAGAAGAAGCTTCAGATCAGAATTGTGGCAGCTGAACATGCATGATTCATCCACTTCCTTAGGTAAGTAAGGTATGATGTTTTCTAACCTTTAATCTTGAAATTCTTTTTAGATGCTAAAATGATGATATTTGGAAAATATTCCACTATTTCACTATTTCCTTTCTCATTAAAAATTGCCAAAAACCATCAGTTGGGGAGGGGGGAATTTCACACTTCATTTTTTTCCTCATTCATATTACATCTTAACCCACATAGTCTTCCCACAATAAAAACTACTACAAAATGATGAGCATATGATTGATCTCAACAAAGTAAATAATGATTGTAAACACAAGAACCAATCATTAAAAAGAGATCTCAACAAAGTAAATAATGATTGTAACACAAGAACCAATCATTAAAATATGTAAATGCTTTGCAAACAAATAAAAGTTATCCAAAGATGTGAAAAGTTAAAAGGAAGTCCATGATTGAAAGATGTTTGTTACACAAGAACCAAACATCTTGTAAAAGGAAGCTCATTTAAGAATCAAATCAAATAAGTCATTGTAGTAGCTTGCATGAGGACATGCAAGAGCTTCAGTTGGGGAGTATGTTGGGCTCCAAAAATGTCATACAAATATCACTCATTACCATACATTTTTCACCTATGCTTCCATTATATCACTCACTATTCACCACCTTGTCACTCCATTTTCCCTACTATTCACCATTAATGGGTCTCATTTATATTTTCCGAATATTGTTTATTTTTAAGCATTTTTGAGAGAAATTCTTGATTAAATATTAGAAAATAATATATTTTACTTTATATATGGAAAGTGGGTTGTTTTTGTGACATGTGTAGGTTCCAAGGAAGCTTCCAAGACACCTTTATGTGGCCTTGAAGGATCAAATTCGAATTTGAGAAGATAAACCTCATGGAGAAGATCATGATCTCATGGAGAAGATCAAGGACAAAAGGGGGTTATGTGTCTAGATGGTTGAGAAATGTATGGAACTAAAGAGAGATTAGTGGATCATCATTATGAGTTTGTTATCTCATCCCATTGTATAAATAGGAGTACCTCCTCCATTCCAAAGGGGAGGACTCTTGGAGCATGTATCCAACTTATGATGGAATAGAATAAAGGTTCATTTTACATAAATTTCCATTATATAGTTTTAGATATAAGTTGTCTTAGTGTAGTAAATGGAATAATTTGTCACTTTGTTCTTAATAGAATTGAGCTCACTCTAAAAGGATGAAAGAAACATTTTATTTCATAATAGATCTTATTTCATTTAATTGCTTAGATGTTTGAGGATTTGTTTGTGATTGATGAATGAGTTTTAAATTAAAATCTTATCAGCATATGAGGGGATAACCAAGGGTCTAAGTTAGGCTCTCTCTCCATTTGATTTGCATGATAATTGAAATTCATTCTTTTGCTTTTATGTTTCAAGTATTTCATTTCTTATGCTTATGAATGAATCTTAGTTTAGTTTGGATTAGTATATGAGGGGACAATCAAGGGACTAAGTTAGTCTTTCTCTCTATTTGAATCTGAACAACAATTAAAGTTCATTCTCTTGTCTTTATTTCAAGTTTCTAGTTTTATGTAATCAATGATTTCTTTTCAATCTATGATACTGTAGGGAAGGACAACCAGGACCTCCTTAATTAGGAGCCTCTTCCCTTGCATATTATATTGAATTGTAAATAATTTAGTTAGACATAGAGTTAGTTGCCTACTCCTGCATATATTTTGTTGGCACCATCACAAGCTTACGAGTTTCCCTGGTTGATAATTTAATGAAAGCAATTTAAGCAATTAAATTTCCCAACATATGCTATGAGATTTCCATTGCTTATATGCCTTAACTTTCTGCAGTGTGTGTATCTATACATTTTATGTGATTCTTTTGGCATATATTATATGTTAAAAATGTATGAAACCTTAAGTGTTTCAGTTTGATCGCAGAGTCCCATATTTGATCATTATGTCGTTTTCTACCTTTTTCTCACCTTGAGCTCCTTACCAGAAATCAAAAACATAAATTACAACAACTTTGGTTGTATTTATCAAATATAAATTCTGTTGGAACATTCAAAACATAGTGAAAATGGCATATTGAAGAATAATGATGGTAGAAGTCAATCAAAAGTGAGAGGAAATTAAAATACCTCTAGAAAATAATCACTTGAATTGAACCTTCTCTATAATGAATTCAATTCGGGAATGTGCACGATGGGGATCATTCAAATATACTAGCAAAGACACAATTCAACCAATCTATAATTTTTTCTACATGGTAGAGCCATTAATGCTAGTTTGTGAGGATGATGAACCATACTCCCCATCCCTTGTTGATTTGTTTTCTCAAATTGTTTGATTTCTCTATACATTGTCACTACTTTTGCAGGTTTATAGATCCATTCAAAATGTAGATATGTGGACTTGGAAGAAGAATTGAGGGCCTATATATTATTTCAGAATGGGTGCACAATTTATTTTTTTAAATATAAGTGAACTATTACATATAGCTAAAAGAGGTATATGAATAAGGTATGTTTCAATGTTCTATATAATCCAAAAATCGGTAGAGAGAGTTGCATTATTTAATATGGTCAAATTGATGTAGAGGTTGGATAAGTTGGAGAAGAAGGAAAGGTAAGGAAGAGTAGATATTTTAGTGACTAGAAAGGTTGAAGACATCAAATACATTACCAAAAAATCCTACAAACATAGAAGAAAAGAAGACTCCAAGCACTTGCTACTGTTAAAGTGCCTTCAAAGATTGAGAACAAAAACTAGAAATAAGCATGGAAATCAATAAAGAATTAGGATATGTACTAAACAATGGACCTACTATAATGATAGAATAAAACTAACATGGCTATGTTGAAGAGATATTGGACAAAGTGTATATGCATATTGAAATGGTGCACCTATGTCTAGGAGATGATGGTTGAGGCTAGTTGTCTACTAAAAAAGGACATCATGAAAATTTTAGTGTCTAAATTTCACGCATGAGTTAATTCTCCATGCTTTCCCCTAGAAAAATATTCATTGTGAAATTACCAAATATAGTGGCTCTTCACATCTACAGAAATCCACCCTGCAATGAGAATTGGACCTAAATCATGCTACTTATACAAAATGGACTAACTTATAAGAATCATACTGGGTCAAGGGACATCAAAATCTCCCCTCCCAATCACACCAAAAGGGGTTGGTCATTATAATATTCATATTAAATAGTTCCTCCTCCAGTGTGAGCACACTAATCTCCATAAAGGTAAGTGGATCTATAAAATACATTTCAAATACCCTGGAATTCTAGCTCTCCCAAGTATGAGAATTTCCATAGAAATGATGTTACATAAACTTTGTTGAGTGTCAATTTTATTTACTATGAACCCTCTGATGAAATTTGTTGGGGCTATTTCCCTCAAAGTTTATGAAATATGTGCATTGATCTTTCATCTTGCTTGAGAAGCAATTTTTTGATTATAAATCTTTCAAAAGTTTGTCTAACACTCTCCTTTTGCATCCTATAGAAAATTGAGTTTCCTATGTTGTATCATGCATGTTGTAATTAAGAGGATAAAATGCATGCATTCAAGAAGAGACCTAAATTTCAACAAGAACATCAAGAACACACATGATACTCAAGAAGTATTTGTGGAAAGGTTAACCAACCGAGTTCATATTCCTTCTTCGTGAGTATTTGTGTGTTGGAGAGATGGTTGAAACAATTGCACCCACTCCAACGACTCATTTTTTATGTTTTCTTTATACATTTATCATACATTACATATATATTTATACATTTATCATGACATAATGAGTGTTGCATTCAAAATGAATTTCCTTTTGTGACATAGTGTGTGTTGCAACTCCTAATAATCGCAATGCATGGTTATAAACTTTCATTCATCAAAATAAAGGGAAACTTCCAAGTGAAATATTTTTTTTTCCTTGCAACACAATGCTTATCACACATCAATTTTTTTAATTATTACACATCACGTGGTGGTAATATTTCATTTATCACAATAAATGTAAACTACCAAATGAACTGTTTTATTCTTTTACCAAGGAAAACTTTCCATGTTCTTGAAGGACACACATTGTCTCACAATGAAGGAAAGTTTGTGAAAATGTGAGATGTCAAATGTAAATGAAGTTCAACACATTCCAATATGTCGCAATAACGGAAAGTTTGTAGTGATGCAATATTTCACAAGGAAAGTTCTAGAAAGTATGTTATGTCGCACATAAATGAATGTATTTATGATGCAATGTGTTGTGACAAAAGAAATTTTGGAGCAATGTGATATGTTGTGATGGACAACAATTTATGTGTGATGGTATGTCACAATGAAGGAAAGTTTGAGAAATTATTATATCTCACATGTAAAAAATCTTTGATGTGATTTGATATGTTTGCAATGATGTGATTTCATGATCAAAGGTGTTTTAGGTGTGATATGCAATGTTTTGTGATGATAAAATTTTTGTTGTGATGTGTCTTATGTAAATAAACTTCGATGTTATACAATATGTCACTAGAATGAAATTGTGGAGTGATACAAAATGACATCATCAAAGTAAGTTTACATTTGATTTGGTGCAAGAAACCAAATTTTAGAAGATGCAAAAATTATACTTTTGAATTGAGTAGATCCAACCCAAATGAAAATACAATATATCATTTGATTTACAATGATGTGTTGTATCACACGAGACAAAGTTTTGTGAGGATGGGTTATGTCACAACAAAATAAAAATAAAATGAGGTGATATGCATGGAAATGTGACTTAGATCCTTTTAGTGTGATACATTGCTTCAAAAAAGAACATTTATTTCATGCAAATGATCACCCTTCAAGACAATTGTTTTGCCTTCAATATTCTCCATAATGCATTATAGGAAAATGAAAATCATTGTGATACATAGGAAAAGAAATAATTTTAGATCTATCATGTAACAGCAAAATATAGATTTCCTGCGATACATCGCATCACAAAAAAATCTATTTTTCTATAACAAATAACGTGGCACCAAACATTTTCTGCTTTGGCTACTAGTTACACCGACATCTTAACAGGTATGATACACATTGAATGAAATATTTCCTTAGCTGTGATACACATTCAAAACTAATACACATGATATTGCATAACCCTTTTGTTAACTTACTTTTTATACCTTCAAAAACAATTACTAATTTAAATTTTATAAATAACTTTGTAACACTTCAACCCTCATAGGAGTCATCACTTTATGGAAAAAAATTGCATGTATCATTTGATTTAAAATGCATTTACATACCAATATATACGATACTCATGAGTATGCGTAAAGTACATTTAAATATCTTACATATCCCAAATGAATCTGTTGTTGGGTGGTCAACTTGTAATATGTATAACAGTTTTTAATGTAAAAAGCGAGTCTGAATTACACAAAGTTCCATGTGATTTAGAACCTTGATCTTAGGAGTTATGGTTTACTTTAAATCTACTAGAATATTCTGAAAATCAAAATTCCAAGATAACCAAATCCAAATGGAGAAACCGCACCATCAATAAATATCTAACACAATTCATTATTAACAGTAGATATGTAGAGTTAAATTTGAATATGTGTGTGTTGTGTTGTTGTTGCTGCAACATTAATATTGTTTTCCCAAGTTCCTCTCCCTTCTCATCCAAACTAGTTGGATATGTGGCTATATGCAATGGTGTTTTTCTAATCATTTTCTACAGTGATTGTATGACCTAATCAATGAGCTCACCTTTGTCACCAATTATTCACAACCCCCACCCAAATACAAACAAATAAAAAAAGAATGTCAATACAAAAAGATCATTAATATGAATAATAAAGAATATATTTATTGATACTGTAATGTTGGAACAATAGAGTTGTGTCTGAATGTATTTTAGATATGATGGTAAATCGAGTAGGAGATTCATTGATGCTATATGTATGTGTATAATGTTGGAACAATATATTTTTGTCTGAATGTATTTTAGATATGATGGTCAATGAATCTCCTACTAGATTGACCATCATATCTAAAATACATTCAAACTCTATTGTTCCAACATTACAAAATCAATAAATCTATTATTATCCTTATTGTTCATATTAATGATCTTTGCGTATTCACATCCTTGTTTGATTAGTTTGTATTTGGGTGGGGGTTGTGAATAAGAAGTGAAAGGAGAGTGCGTTGATTAGGTCATACAACGAATATAGAAAATGATTAGAAAAACACCATTGCATGTGGTCACATTCTAATTGGTTTGGATGAGAAGGTAGAGGAATTTGGGAAAACAATATTAATCTTGCAGAAACAACAACACAACAAAGAGGGATGTAAGGTTGTGGGGATTATGGGTCTTGGTAGAGTAGGAAATACCACCCTCACAAAATAATTCTTTAATCGTAAGTGCTTAGATTACTGTGGATCATGTTTTTTGTTTGATGTGAGAGAAGATGTTGGTAGAATTTGTTTACATTCCTTGCTGGATAAATTTGTAGAGGGCATGACTTCATTGGATCTGAAAATAGACAACATATATGATGGTATATGAAAGATTTCACAATATCTCACCTATTCTCAAGCTGGATCGATCCGAAGGGTGTCATTGGCGTCATCTAATGCCCATTTATATTCTTTTATCTATAACCACATCTCCACCTTGTTGGAATATGTATGCAGAAGGTCATTAATGATATATTAATAGCATTGGAGGAGCTCTCCTTTAGCTGAATTAGAGTGGCATTAATGCATTTAGACATCCCCTATTCTAGCTCCCTTCTCGAGGATGGAATTCTCAATAGCTGACATGCGACAAAGTTTAAAAGAAAATATGTGTGGCAGTCTATAATAGGATATAAAGAAAAAACACTTGGTAGGTTGTAATTGGCTTTTGAATAACAACGAAGGTCAGTGGGGAATCATCCCCTTACATGATGCCTTTGAAATAATTAAGATTTTTATTTATTATTTTTGTTTTTTTTCATAATTTTATCTCTATTACAATTTGTTAGGGGATGTGTGACACTTTGTACTCAATCATGGTTGAAGAACATTATCATGTCAACTATATGGCTAACTTTAATTCTTTGACTTACACTAAACACTAAAACATTCACCCCCTCAAGTTTATGTTCACGTAAATCAAATACCAAGGTTACTAAGATGGTATTAGAAATTCAACTTTAGATTTTACTAATAAGGCATGGTTGATACTATGAAGGGCTATATCCTGTTAGCACATAAATTGACAAAAATATTTAAAATTGTTTAGTGTAAGAGGCTTTACCCCCGTTACTCCAAAAAAATGATAAAAAGTGGAAAAATTGTTCAAGATTGTGATTCATAGTGTAATTGATTTTGCCCGATGCTATAAAGTTGATAAAATTGTACAAAATTTAGGAAATGTTTATTGATTCAAAATTAAATGTATATAAATAAATTTACTAAAAATATATATTAAATTAGGAAAAATATAATGTTTTTCAATTTTAAATATAAATCACTTTGTTAGGGTAGTTGGTGTTTGATGGGTGCTCTTTAACCTAGGAAGAAACATGGTGGTCCTATTCTTTGCTTAGAGGATAAAAACAACACCAACAACCAAGCAAAATATTATGCCTTGTATCTAACTCTCAAGATGACCTCTCCCTTATCTATACCCTATCATCATTAGCGATTATAAGAACACTATTAGACATATTTAGCTATGCTCCATTCCTATGGACACCAAATTGTTTTCAATATTTCTATGCACCTCCTCTTTCCTTTCTGAATTCCCCTCTATCTCTTACTGTCACGTACTCAAAATCAATCATTCTCCAAGATATTTCAAAGCTAACCTAGTAATCTATGGAAAAATGGGGGACCTCAGTGTTAATGACTAGGGTTCCACTTTGCACATTCCATGAAAACCCCCCTCTAATTAATCACATGCACCTTCTAATCATGAAATTATCGCACCCAAGTCCCATGGCAGTGTGAAAGTGATTGCATCACATTCAATTAACGCTTCACCATAATAAATTCACTGCCCTCATATCATTTAGCATACCTTTTAATAAGTTCCCATGCTCCTCTTGAAGCTAAGGTGGGATATTTTCATTGATCTAGGAGCTAATGGGGGTGTACTACCTATCATTCCTACATGAGGTATCAGTTGGTGACAAGACCTAACACAATGGCTTGGCTACTTTATATCCCTTTGTTTAGTTATGTTGGGTTGTCTCCATCCTGAATTTCAGCCAGGCTCTGCTCCTCTCAAACACAGAGACTCTATCATAGTATCTATTGAGTCCTCAAGCATTATTTCACATCCCTTTTCTTAACATTTCAATATTTTCCACTTATTTGTAAGCTTGAATTAAGACCATTTAAATATTTATATGTGGAATTAGGATCCATATTTTCTAATGCATTTATTTAAATATTTTAACTTTATGATTAAATCTTAGAAAAATAACATGTTTTCACTTATCCTTGAAAGTTAGATAAGTTTGGTAATGATTATAGGTATATTTAGAGATTCCAATAATTCACATTTTCACCACCTAGTCTCAAATTTGAATTTCATCAACCATTAAATATTTGTCATTAATTTGGATAATCTTTAACTATCTTTGATGTGGAAAGAACCTTGGACCATACGTAATATAAGTTTGATTAGTTTTTAATTATTTGCAGGGATCTTGTAATTATTTGCTAGTTGATTTTTGGTTTCTACTTATTACTAAATTGTTGTAACCATAAGAGAGATTTGTGTATTTGAATTAGTTATTTTTTATCTTGTTTTGAAAGAAACTTTATTTATAAATAATAGTGACTTTTCCATTTGAAAAGAATGGATCTTGGAGTGTATGTTCATATTGTGATGTAATAGAATAACAATTCTTGGTATTTCTCTTTACATGTGTAACACCTCCCTTCCACCCCCTTAAATATTCTTGGGATGAGGAAGGTGTTACCAATTGGACCTATATCCAAGGTTTGTTATGAAGACGATATTAGAAAAAAGTTCATTTTTGCAAGTTTGCAAAAATTCTAACACTACAATTATGATCAGCTCACTGAGCAATTTCTTACAATATAAAATTTATCTCAATTTGATTTTTGGATAAAACGTTATGCTCATTTAAAGTTTAACCTATTAAAAGAGGCCATGCCATCATTGGGAACCACGTGGCACCCACAATTCCTCTGCTAGGCCTTGGAGGCACTATTATTCCATAACAACAGGGTCCATTAGGAACTTACACATTGGAGATTCAGGTCCACATCACACCAGAGTAGTCACTACTTAAGTGATCTCCACTACAAGTTAGCAAGTTATCAAATCTAGTAGTGGTGGTCTCTTGGTGGCAAGGTTCCACAACTAGAACCATAGCTAGAGCAACCCATCCTCCATTTGACAATCTTTAAAAGGTTAACACAACATTGGCAATGAGTGATGGGCAATGACAAGGTTTCACGTTGGAACCACGGTTGGATCTGCCTGATCTCATTAACACACCCATAAAAAACTTAACACATTGTTGGTAGTGAGTGGTGGGAAATGACAGGGTTCCATGTTGATACCAACAACTAAGGTCCAACACCTCCATTTCATCTCGATGTATCGATGTTGGAATTATTTCCTCACCTCACTCTGCTCCAACCTCAATTAAAAGTGTCGAGGTATGAGGTCCAATACCGCATCAATCCATGACACCTCAGTGCCTCACCATCAAGGTTTCTTGGCTTCCCACCATTCCACCTTAGCTAAAAATGTTGAGGTATGAAGTCTAAGACCCAACGACTTCAATCCACTGTATTGTGTGCTCAAGGTGAAGCTCACCGATCCACATCATCTTGACATCAATGTTAGGGTATTCCAACACATAGGAAATAGTTAAGTATAACTTGGTCTAGTGTAGAGTTAGGTAAAGTGTGTTTCTTTACTATGTAATTTTGTAACTTAAAATCCGATGGTCACGATATGTAGTGATCTGATGGTTCATTCTCTCCTCGGTATTACCAACACTTGATCTGTGGCTTAACACCCGATTGGTCCATGATCTCTATTTAAAGAGCATGGAGGGTCATTTGTAGGGTAACTATTCATGAGAGAAGCTTATGTAAAATTTCATTATTTTATTAATGAATTGTCTGAAGTGGTCAAGTTGGCTCAGGCCATGGACTGTTTCCCTCTTTGAGGGTTTTAACCACGTCAAGAATACTGGTGTATTGATCTGTGATCTGTTTACAACGGTGTCCTTTGGTGTTCTATCTGTTGGCATTATGGCTAAAGTGTTGTCCTTGATGGCAACCCATTCAGGTGATAGATCACAGTACTTCAAGTCAGCAGCAGAGATTGATGATCAGCTATCAAATATTGAAGAAAATAAGGGGTATGCAGGTACACCTTACATAAGGTGCGTACACGCAGGTCAGTGTTACATAAAGTGCGTACATACCCGCAGTTATCCCGTTTAGGAGGTGCGTACCCCCAGTGCACACATTTCAAGGCAAAGAAATTCACATGTGGGGTTTTCTTATGTTTTACTCTTGGTATTTAGCCGACGGTATTGGGTTATTATGGTGTCGGCTCGTGGTATTGATCCATGTTTTAAGGAAGAGCTTTCCTATATAAAGCAAAGGAGATCATTTGGCTTGAGTATGTTTTGGGTTGAATATCTTATGAGGGCTAGATCTGGTCTAGATCTAAATAAGGCGAATCTATTGATGGACTGAGATCTCTTCGGCGCATGTTCAGATCTGTAGATCTGACTGTCTGAGTTATTTCTAAAGTCTTGAAATCATCTATGCCCGAAGGTACGCAGGTATAGTGAAAGAAAAGTGCATGCATACGCAGGAACGAAGCGTTTCAGGTGCACCGGTACGCAGGCACAGAAGGGTTTCAGGTGCGCCGGTACACAGGCACAGAAGGGTTTCAGGTTCATCGGTACGCAGGCACAGAAGGGTTTCAGGTGCACCGGTACGCAAGCACAAAAGGGTTGCAGGTGCGCCGGTACGCAGGCACAAAAGGGTTGCAGGTGCGGAGGTCCGCAGGCAGTTCAATGGACTCATAGCGAGGTACGCAGGCGAATAGTTGAGCAGGGTGCGTACTGTAAGCAGGCAAGCAGTTGAGCAGGGTGCGTACTGTAAGCAGGCAAGCAGTTGAGCAGGGTGCTTACGTAAGCAGGCGAGCAGTTGAACAGGGTGCTTACTTCTCTTAAAATCTTTGTTTATCATTGTTGTGTTCTGGGTTTGGTCCTATTATTGTTGATCTGGTTACTACAGTTGATTGGGTGATTCTCTTATACTTGATGATCATTTGATGCTTATGGATCCAGTTTGAAAATTTATGAAAAGTGGTCCTTGTAAGAAAAGAAGTAGGGGGTTGTAGCTCCCTTCCAGGAGAGACTGGAAAACGAGAGAGAGTTGTAGCTCTCTGCAGGTTGCAGCCTGCGTACTGGTAAAGGACTGCACCAGTACAAAACCATTGTAAAAGGAGTTTCTAATTTGAAAGAAGATAGAGACATATTGCAGCAGGTGGTTTTCACCCACATTGGGTTTCCACCTTACATCTTGTGTTCTTTGGTGTGACTATCTGTTTTCTTTGTTCATAATCATTATTTTATGGTACTGACATGCAAAACTAATTCAAAGAACAAATAAGGAATATTTATTAAAAGAATTAGATAATACTGATTCACCCCCCCTCTCAGTATTATTTCCAACAATTGGTATCAGAGCAGGTCCTTCAGAGAAGCTTGATCGCTTGAAGGTAGATCGTTCATCATGAGCAACTACGAGAGAGAAGCATCAATCAGGCCACCATTTTTTGATGGGACAAACTTCAATTATTGGAAGGTAAGAGTTACTGCCTATCTTCAATCTCTTGGTACAGAAGTTTGGGACATCGTAGAAACAGGCTACGCTTTTCCTTCAGCTACTCCTACAGATGCAGCCGAGAAAAAGAAGTATGAAACAAATGTGAAAGCAGTCAGTACTCTATTAGGATGTATATCTCAATCAAAATTCATGAAGGTAATGCACTATAAATCCGCAAAAGAGATATGGGACAAAATTGTCACGAGCTATGAAGGAGATGAACAGGTAAAGCGTGCTAAACTTCAAACTCTCAGAATTCAGTATGAGACTCTCAAAATGTATAATGATGAAAGTGTGGCTAACTATTTTCTTCGGGTAGATGAGGTTGTTAATTGTATGAAAAATTTGGGTGAAGAAATAAAAGAGGCTATTGTGGTTGAAAAGGTTCTAAGATCATTGTCCCCCAAGTTTGAATCTAAAGTATCTGCAATAGAAGAAAAGGAAAATCTACGAATTCTTACTATGTCTCAGCTACATGGAATTCTAACTGCTTATGAAATGAGAAAGGGAGGTCCATCAGACAGAAGAGAAGCTGCTTTCAAGGCATCAGGCAAAGGAGATTATTATGAAGCAAGCCACATCCCAGAAGAAGAGGAAGAAGAATCAAATTTTGTCAGAAATCTTCAAAGGGGTTCTGGAAGGTTCAGAGGTAAGTTACCTTTTAAATGCTTTGCTTGTGGAAGAGTAGGTCATTATGCTGCAAAATGTCCTTATAAGGATAAAGGAAAGGAACCTGCTAGATGGAACAAGAAACAGAACGCAAATAAGAAAAGCTACTACACTCATGAAGATAGTGATGGTCTATCAAACAGTGATGAAGATGAACAAGGTAATGAATATAAGTTGTTAATGGCATTTGAAGATGATGATTATATGGATGCTATAGATGTGGATAACCTTTATGATGAAATTACTAGACTCAAGAGATGTATAGAAGAAAAGAACATGATCATTGATACTCTACAATTTCAAATTGATGAAAAGGAAAAACATCTTGAAAAATTAGAAGGTGAAATTGTTGGTCTTAGAAAAGAGATTGAGAAAACAAAAGCTATTAATCTCAAGTTTGTCAAAGGATCTGAAACTTTGGATGAGATTATCAATGTGCAGCGGTCTCCACTAAACAAGACAGGTCTGGGCTATAATGGAGAAACTTCTCAAGCATCCACCTCAAAAAGTTATCTTGATGCAGCAAGAAGAAATGAGCAAAAGCACAATGAAGATCATCAGGTAAAGCAGGGACGAATTACAAACAGAAACTATCAGGGGCAATCCATCTTAAGGGTGAACAAAAGCTACAACCAGCCACAGGTAAAATCTTCTCAATTTGGTTCAAGAATAGATGACAATAGAAATTACAATCAATTGGCTGGTAGATTCGATAACCGCAGAAGTTTCTTCAATGGACAATGCTTTTCTTGCCATAACTTTGGTCACAAAGCAGCTCAATGTGTTGCATATAAAACAATCATGACTAGGGAAGCTCAAAAACAAAGAAGTATGACCGGGATTACAAAAAGGACCTATAACAACTTTTCGGTTCTTGAAAATGAAGTTGAATGTTCTATTTGCAATAACTTTGGTCATGAAGACTCTGAATGCAGGAGCAGGTTTCAGCAGAAAAAGGAACAAGCCTCAAGCACCAAAACATGGAGAATAAAGGAACCACAAACAGAAAGATGTGGGATAGCATTTTATGCAGAGGGACAGGAAAATCTATGGTACATTGACAGTGGATGTTCGAAGCATATGACAGGTGATAAAGAAAAACTTGAGTCATATTCTGCTCTAGAAAAAGGAAAGAAAGTCTCTTTTGGAAATGATACTCCTGCAACTATAAAAGGAAAAGGCATTGCTCAGTTAAAAGAAAAGGTCAAGGCTGGAAATGTTTTGTATGTTGATGGATTGAAGCATAATCTTCTAAGTGTCAGCCAGATGTGTGATCAAAGAACCGAGGTTATATTCAGATCAAATGGATGTCTTGTTCGTGATCTTGATACAGGTAAAACAGTGATCAAAGGCAAAAGAACTCCAAATAATCTGTACATATTTGAAGAAGGACAACAACAATGCTATCTAAGCAAGGATGATGAGCACTGGTTATGGCATCGGAGGTTGGGACATCTAAGCTTTTCACAAATAAGGAAAGCATGCAAATATCAGGCAGTTCGCGATCTTCCAGATATCAAAATTCCTGACAACACCATATGCAAATCATGTCAGTTTGGAAAACAAACCAGAACTAACTTTCCAGAGAAAGAAGGATCAGCTAGCATGCCTCTTGAGCTAGTACATACAGATACATGCGGTCCTTTCAGGAAAAGAACACCTCGAGGAGAAGAATACTTGATATTATTCATTGACGATTTCTCCAGGTTTGTTTGGTTAGGACTTATGAAGCACAAAGATGAAGCATTCGAAAAATTCAAATCCTTCAAAGCCTTGGTTGAAAATGAATCAGGTCACAAAATTAAGTGCCTCAGATCCGACAGAGGTGGGGAATTTACTTCAAATGAATTTTTCGATTTCTGTGAAGAACATGGGATAAGAAGAGAATTCTCTACAGCAAGAACCCCTCAGCAAAATGGAGTTGTGGAAAGAATGAACAGAACAGTCCAACAAATGGCTCGTGCTATGCTTGATGAGTCAGGAACTCCCGCAACTTTCTGGGGTGAAGCTGCACATGCTGCGGTTGTTATTCTCAACAAAACAAATGTCCGGGTGAACAACACTCAAACTCCTCATGAGCTCTGGAGTGGTAGGACTCCTTCGGTAAAGCACTTCAAAATCTTTGGGAGCAAATGCTATATCAAGAATACTGATGAGCAGCTTGGCAAACTTGAACCTAGAGCAGATGAAGGCATTCTTCTTGGTTACTCTCCACATAGCAAAGCATACAAATGCTACAATAAAAGACTTGGCAGAATTGTTGACAGCATTGATGTAGTGGTTGATGAGAAGGGATACATTCCTAGGCAAGTACATCATGAAGACATCGAAGAAGATGAAGGCTACCCCCAACGACAGAATGATGAAGAAGAAGAACCTCAAGAAGAACCAGAGGAGCAAACAAGAATAGAAGAAAAGACTCCATCCAGATATGTTCAGAAGAATCATCCAGAATCTCAGATTATGGGGCAGAAAGAAGCAGGTGTACAAACAAGAAGAACAGTTGCAGAAGCTTCAAGCTATTTGGCATTACTCTCCTCTACTGAACCACAAAATGTGAAAGAGGCATGCAAAGATGAATGTTGGGTGAAAGCAATGGATGAAGAACTTGAGCAGATCGAAAAGAACAAACTTGGGAGCTGGTTCCTAGACCAAAAGATAAGAATGTTATCGGAACAAAATGGGTCTTCAAAAATAAATTGAATGAAAATGGAGAAGTAATTAGAAACAAAGCCAGACTTGTTTGTAAAGGGTATGCGCAGCAAGAAGGAATAGACTTTGAAGAAACCTTTGCTCCTGTTGCAAGACTTGAGGCCATCCGAATGTTCCTTGCTCTCTCAAGTTTTCAAAACTTCAAAGTATTTCAAATGGACGTGAAATCAGCCTTTCTGAATGGAGACTTGGAAGAAGAAGTGTACATTGAACAACCAGATGGGTTCATTCTTGGAAATGATCCAAATCTTGTATGCAGATTGAAAAAGGCTCTCTATGGTCTCAAACAAGCTCCAAGGGCTTGGTACTACCATTTGGACAAATATCTTCATCAACAAGGCTTTTCAAAAGGATCAGCAGATAGCAATCTTTATATAAAAGTTGAAAATGACAAATTGCTAATACTTGTTGTGTATGTAGATGACATTATTTTTGGGAGCAATGAAGAAGCTATGAGTCAAAGTTTTGCCTTGGTCATGCAGAAAGAATTTGAAATGTCCTTGCTAGGAGAACTGACATATTTCCTTGGTTTGCAAATCCAACAAAAAGAAGGAGGAATCTTTTTATCTCAAACCAAGTATCTCAAACAGATTTTGAAGAAATATGGTATGGAAGATGAAAAACCAGTATGTACACCCATGGTCACAGGATGTAGCCTCAGTGCAAATGATGAATCTGCAGCAGTACATCAACCAACCTACAGATCTATGATTGGAAGTTTACTTTATTTGACAGGTACCCGACCGGACATCATGCATGCAGTTGGAATAGTTGGAAGATTTCAGGCAAATCCGAAGGAGACTCATCTTCAGGCAATGAAGAGAATTTTCAAATATCTTCAAGGGACTCAAAATTATGGCTTATGGTATCCTAGAGATACAGATCTTACACTTCATGCTTATACAGATGCAGATTGGGCCAGAAGCGTGGATGACAAGAAAAGCACAAGTGGTGGTGCGTTCTTTATGGGTTCCAGACTGGTATCTTGGTTCAGCAAGAAACAAAGTTCAATTGCCTTGTCTACAGCTGAAGCGGAATATGTTGTTGCTGCATCTTGTTGCACCCAACTCCTTTGGATGATGCAGACTTTGCAGGATTTTCAAATCACTTGTACACCACCAATCCCCATCTTATGTGATAACACAAGTGCAATCAGCATCTCAAAGAATCCTGTTATGCATTCAAAAACCAAGCACATACCAATCAAGTACCATTTTCTCCGGGAACAAGTGCTTGAACAGAAGGTCAAGTTGGAGTATGTTCCTTCTAAGGAACAAGTTGCTGATATTCTCACCAAACCATTGCCCAGGGACACTTTTGAATACCTCAGGCAAAAGATGGGGGTTGTTGATGCATCATCTTATTGCTGAACCTCTTCTGATTGATGGCACAGGTTTAGGGGGAGCATATAATGCATTGTTGGAATTATGGAGGATGTGCAAAAGGAGATCTTGGAAGTAGCTTCAATATGTCTCTATCTCTTTCATGGTGGATTATGGTTCTTCGTTGCAGATCTGGTTCATATTCAGGGGGAGCATGTTCTTAGGGGGAGCATAACCCTTTGCCCTTGATGTCAAAGGGGGAGAATGAAGCTGAAGTTTTGAGGTTGCCATCAAGTCCAAAGGGGGAGATTGTTGGCATTATGGCTAAAGTGTTGTCCTTGATGGAAACCCATTCAGGTGATAGATCACAGTACTTCAAGTCAGCAGCAGCGATTGATGATCAACTATCAAATATTGAAGAAAATAAGGGGTACGCAGGTACACCTTACATAAGGTGCGTACACGCAGGTCAGTGTTACATAAAGTGCGTACATACCCGCAGTTATCCCGTTCAGGAGGTGCGTACCCCCAGTGCACACATTTCAAGGCAAAGAAATTCACATGTGGGGTTTTCTTATGTTTTACTCTTGGTATTTAGCCGACGGTATTGGGTTATTATGGTGTCGGCTCATGGTATTGATCCATGTTTTAAGGAAGAGCTTTCCTATATAAAGCAAAGGAGATCATTTGGCTTGAGTATGTTTTGGGTTGAATATCTTATGAGGGCTAGATCTGGTCTAGATCTAAATAAGGCGAATCTATTGATGGACTGAGATCTCTTCGGCGCATGTTCAGATCTGTAGATCTGACTGTCTGGGTTATTTCTGAAATCTTGAAATCATCTATGCCCGAAGGTACGCAGGTACAGTGAAAGAAAAGTGCGTGCATACGCAGGAACGAAGCGTTTCAGGTGCACCGGTACGCAGGCACAAAAGGGTTTCAGGTGCGCCGGTATGCAGGCATAGAAGGGTTTCAGGTGCGCCGGTACGCAGGCACAGAAGGGTTTCAGGTGCGCCGGTACGCAGGCACCGAAGGGTTGCAGGTGCGCCGGTACGCAGGCACAGAAGGGTTGTAGGTGCGGAGGTCCGCAGGCAGTTCAATGGACTCAGAGCGAGGTACGCAGGCGAACAGTTGAGCAGGGTGCGTACTGTAAGCAGGCAAGCAGTTGAGCAGGGTGCGTACTGTAAGCAGGAAAGCAGTTGAGCAGGGTGCTTACGTAAGCAGGCGAGCAGTTGAACAGGGTGCTTACTTCTCTGAAAATCTTTGTTTATCATTGCTGTGTTCTGGGTTTGGTCCTATTATTGTTGATCTGGTTACTACAGTTGATTGGGTGATTCTCTTATACTTGATGATCATTTGATGCTTATGGATCCAGTTTGAAAATTTATGAAAAGTGGTCCTTGTAAGAAAAGAAGTAGGGGGTTGTAGCTCCCTTCCAGGAGAGACTGGAAAACGAGAGAGAGTTGTAGCTCTCTGCAGGTTGCAGCCTGCGTACTGGTAAAGGACTGCACCAGTACAAAACCATTGTAAAAGGAGTTTCTAATTTGAAAGAAGATAGAGACATATTGCAGCAGGTGGTTTTCACCCACATTGGGTTTCCACCTTACATCTTGTGTTCTTTGGTGTGACTATCTGTTTTCTTTGTTCATGCTCATTATTTTATGGTACTGACATGCAAAACTATTTCAAAGAACAAATAAGGAAGATTTATTAAAAGAATTAGATAATACTGATTCACCCCCCCTCTCAGTATTATTTCCAACACTATCTGAGGAACTTACCCTGTAAATTCCTACATGGTATCAAAGCCAAGTTGAGGGCCGCATCCGTTGGTGATCCAAATCTGAAGCTGGTAGAACTGCATCCGACTGCCGTTTCCTAGATCTACTGTTTCTGATTGCTTTCGGCCGAGAGGACTACTATATTTTGTTTAGGAGCATATGTTCTAGTGAGGAACCCCTTTCGTTTCACACGAAAAGGTTTCCGGTAGCCCTAGCTACGTCAGTTTTAAGATCTGGAGGTATACCGTGTTTATTTGCAGTTTCTAGTTATTTTCTCTCTGTTTATTTAGGTTTATTTATCTCTTTGTTTTTTATTACCGGATCTACACAGTTCATTTCTAGGTATGCTCTTTTCCCTGTGACTCTGTGCGATCTGGGCAAATTAGAAACAGAAAGGAAGTCTTTTTTCTCAGGCATATTCTCTTTTCCGCCGCGCTTTAGTGTGATCTAGGAAAATCAGAAACATTGAGGAAAATTATTAGTTTCCAGGTAAAGCTAACTTTAAACCATAAGGTTTGTTTTTTTTTTGTATGTCCATTTTGGGTTTTGTGGTTTTTGTTTTGTAGGAAAAAAAGAGCTTTCTCAAGTAAGCACTCACCCTAAAGCTTCGGTGACTATAAAAAAAGAAGAAGTTACTTTATGAGAATAGAGGTCTTGAGTTCAAGTCTTTCTTTTTGTTGAGTTATTTTTTCAAAAAGCACATGTAACTTACGCTTTAAAGTTACTTTATGTAAAAGTGTTCTCACCCATTATAAAAAGTGAGTCACTTATAATTCTAAAGTCTCTTTATCTTTTATTTAAGTTACAATTTAGTGGGTAGCTCATAAAGTACTAGTGTAAAAGTGACTTTCACTTATTTATAAAAGTGAGTCATATATTTTTTTTTTAAAAGTGAGCTAATTAGATTAAGTTTGGAAACGGGGTGGATTTTTTTTAAATATGACATTATCATTCATTTCTGCACATTCCCGCACTTCATCGGCATCTTCAACAACGTTTCTTCAAAAGCCATAACTTCTTCATTCGAAAGCCTTTTTCAAAGCCGTTGTTTTGAATCAGCCTAATTTTTCGAGATCTTCCATTGGAACACTTAGTTTTAGCATATATAGCTTTAGTTTCTATTAAAATTGAAAGTCCATTCCAAGTTATTCTTGACAGCATCAACTACTTCCAATGGTGGTCCTACATTGTGGATTTACTTAGAAGGAAAGGTCTTTACAAAATAGCCTCAGACCAAGAAACCAAACCAAAAGATGAAGATAAGGCAGCCAAATGGGAAAATAGGCAAGATCAAGCACGTGGGTTGATAGAGATGTCTATTTCTATAGACCTTAGATTCCATATCGCAAAACTTGATACTCCTAATGAAACAATGAAACAAATCACTAAAGTTTTTGAAATTAAAAATAAACTTAGAGCCCACCAACTCAAAAATGAGTTTCTTACATTGGACCCCAATAACTTTTCTTCCATTGAAGATTTTTTGTCCAAGTTCAAGACCCTTAGACTTCTCTTGGAAGGTGTGAAGGTTAAGAAAGAAGATGGTAACCTTATCTATTCCATTATTACTAAGTTGGGACCAGCCTACTCTGTGCTTGTTTCCACCTTCCATTCTACAAGAGAAGCATTCATTTCTCAAGGACAAGATTAAAGTCCCCTTCCTTTGATGCGTTTTGTGATTCTTTAATAAGAGAACAAGAAAAAATCTTACACCTTGTTCTTCTTAATCTTGGAAACTCTTCTAAGAAATCCTTAGCCCCCCAGCAACAACCAAATTCAAAGAATCCCGAGAAGACGTATCCTAAAAAGAATGGCCCTAAACCAAACAAGGGTCCTAAGAAATTTCAGTCTCAAAATGAAAAATCATTTCAATAAAATGATAAGGCAAATAAAAACAAAGGGAAGAATAGTAATAGACATTGCCAATTTTGTAATCGATATGGCCACTTAGAATCCAAATGCTTTAAGAAGATGGAAGCCTTGGAAGCAGCAATGAAGAAGTATAAAATCCATTTGGAGCACTCTTGAACTTCAACTTCATCTTCAGTAATAACACTTTCTGCATGTGGTTGTCAAACATCTCGGCCTGCATATGCACTAAATGTATCTTCTTCTTCTAATTCTCATGAGTGTCTCATTGATTCTGGAGCTTCTTATCACATGGCCAAAAAAAAGCCATGTTTTCTTCTTTAAATGATTGTAACACCAAAAATATATATGTTGGTGACGATAGATCTCTTAGTGTTGTAGGGATTGGAATTGTTCATATAGACAATGGTCAATTTATTGATGTATTATGTGTTCCAACCTTATCCTGAAACCTTCTATCTTTATATCAGATAACTCTTTCAGGTGAAGGTAAAATCGTTGAATTTTCACCTCACGATGTTGTAATTAAGGACCTAAGAGATCCTAGACAGATTTTAGCTACTGGCATTGTTGATGATTCTAAAAGGTTGTATAAGTTTAACAACTTTGGATAATCAAATATTCCCTCGGTATTTGTTGCTCATAATGATGAAGTGAGCAAACTTTGGCATGAGCAATTTGGTCACCTAAACTATCGCTCCCTTCAGAATCTATGTAAAGAAAATATGGTGACAGGTCTTCCAATGGTATCTTGCAGAGATGGTGTTTGTTCGGGATGTGTACCCGGAAAACATCTTTGGGATAGTTTTGAAAAACGTGCCTCTTGGCATGCCTCAACCCCTTTACAACTTGTGCATAGTGATTTATGTGGTCCACTTCTAGTTGTTTCATTCTCTGGCTACAAGTATTTCTTAACTTTCATTGATGATTTCTCCAGACGCACTTGGGTATACTTCTTAAAATTCAAGAGTGAACTATTTAAAATGTTCTTGGCCTTTAAGGCCTTTGTTGAAAAATAATCTGGACATCAAATTCTTAAGCTAAGATATGATAATGGCGAAGAATATGCTAGCAACAAATTCATCAACTTTTGCACTGAGAATGGAATTCAAATGCAACATATTGTTCCATATACTCCACAACAAAATGGTGTAGCTGAAAGGAAGAATCAAACCTTAAAGGAAATGGCTAATAGTATGCTTCAATCTAAAGGACTTAGTCTTAATTTTTGGGCAGAAGCAATTAACTATGCAAATTACATAATAAATCACACTCCTACTAAGGTTTTAAAGAATATCACCCCAGAAGAAGCATGGAGCTCAATTAAACCAGATGTAAGTCACTTTCGTGTTTTTGGAAATGAATAATGGGCCCATATTCCAGATGAGAAACATAAACTTTAGAACCTAAAAGTGAAAAAAGTATTTTTTTGGATATTCTGAAGATGTCGAAGGATAGAAGCTTATTCCACCTAAGTCCAAAAATGTTATCATTAGAAGAGATGTAAAGTTTGCTAAAAATATATCGGCCTACGAGCCTAGTTCGACGGATGTGCCACCTCTCTCTATCCCTTCTACTTCTGAAAATATTTCTTCTTCAAATGATGAAAGCGAGGATGAAAATCCTCCCCCACCTTCTCAGGATCCTCCTTCAGCTCCTCAGCTTCCAAAATGGGTCTGTGCTACTCGGGATGCAATAGGTGCTCTTTTCGGTTATCCTACAGATCAATGACGTACACGTTCTCAGTTCGATAGAGCCTCTTCTTTACTGGCTCAAGCTTCAGCTAATTATGATCCTGACACCTTTGTAGAAGCTTCAGGCCATCTAGATTGGGATGCAGCTATGAATGAAGAATATCGTTCATTATTGGCAAATGATACATGGGATCTTGTTCCCCTTCCAAAGGGACGAAAACTTGTTAGATGCAAATGGGTTTATAGAACCAAGTATGGAACAAATGGAAAAGTTGATAAACATAAAGCTCGTCTTGTTGCTAAGGGTTTTTCACAAGTTGAAGGCATTGACTATACTGAAACCTTCTCCCCTGTTGCCAAAATGAACTCTATCCACCTTGTTCTTTCCCTTCTTGCCTCTTTCAAATGGGAATTCCATCAGATGGATGTTAAATCTACCTTCTTGCATGGGGACTTGCATGAAGAAATCTATATGGAACGACCTACTGGCTTTATACAAACAGACTCCAGCCTTGTATGTTGGCTTAAGAAATCCCTTTATGGTCTCAAGCAAGACCCTCGGGATTGGTATGCCAAATGGATAGCTTTCTTTTAGAAATTGGATTTTCTAGGTGTCATTCTAACAATACTATCTACACCAAGGAAGTGGGAAAGTCTCTTATCATTCTTGTTCTTTATGTTGATGATCTTATCCTTACTGGTAGTGATCCCAACCTTATCAACCATGTGAAGTCCAACCTTAAAAAGAATTTTGAAATGACAGACTTAGGACACTTGCATTATTTTCTTGGTCTTCAAGTCTTGCAATCCAAGGAAGGTATTTCCCTTTCCCAGTCCAAGTATGCATGTGATCTTCTATGCCATTTTCACATGGAAGAATGTAAGCCATCCCATTCTCCCTTTCAGCCTAGAGCCAAACTTTTAGTCACTTGTACTTCCCCTGAAGTTGATGCTACCTTATACTGTCAACTTGTAGGAAAACTTTTGTATCTGACCCATACTCGTCTTGACCTTTCCTTTTCTGTTGGCCTTATTGCTCGGTTTATGCAAAACCCACATGAAATTCATTGGAAAGCAGCTAAAAGAATACTTCGTTATGTTCGAGGTAAATTTTAGTTTGGGATTCATTATAGTGCAGAATCATCTCCACTATTGGTTGGTTTCACTGATTTTGATTGGGCTAGTGACCCTGATGATCTGAATTCCACTGTAGGTTATGTGTTCACTCTTGGTTCAGGGCCTATTACATGGGCTTGCAAGAAATAAAGTGCCATTTCTCTTTCTTCAGTAGAAGCAGAGTATCGTGGTGCCATACAAGCTAGTAAGGAAGCCCAGTGGATTCATCAGATCCTGTTAGAGTTTGGCTTTCAACAACAACATCCAACTACACTTTGGTGTGATAATCAAAGTGCCATTCAACTATGCAAAGATCCAGTCCAACATCAGCGCAAAAAACACATTGAACTGCACATGCACTTCATCAAAAAGCTCATTCACGACCATGTTCTTGAAGTGCAATATTGTTCAACAGATGATCAAGTTGCAGACATCTTTACAAAGGCTCTCACAGAGGCGAAGTTTACTAAACTTCGATTTATGGTTGGAGTTTAGAAAGTTGTCACTAAGGGGGGATAGGATCTAATTCCTCCTTCCTTCTCCTATTGTGTCATATTTGTACATCCTTAAATCCTATCCCAAGTTATTCTTAAGGGGGGATGTTAGGATATTCCGACACATAGGAAATAGTTAAGTATAACTTGGTCTAGTGTAGAGTTAGGTAAAGTGTGTTTATTTAATACATACTTTTGTAACTTACAATTCGACAGTCACGATATGTAGTGATCTGACTGTTCATTCTCTCCTCGGTATTACTGACACTTGATCCATGGGTTAAGACCCGATTGGTCCATGATCTCTATTTAAAGAGCATGGAGGGTCATTTGTAGGGTAACCATTCATGAGAGAAGCTTATGTAAATTTTCATTCTTTTATTAATAAATTTCCCCATAGTAGCTGCGTTGGCTTAGCCTGTGAATTGTTTCCCTCTTTGAGGGTTTTAACCACGTCAGGAAAACTGGTGTATTGATCTGTGATATGTTTGTGAGCGGTGTCCTTTGGTGTTCTGTCTGAGGAACTTACCTTGTAAATTCCTACAATCAAGATTTCATAGCTCGCTTCCATTCTGTATAATTTCCTTGTAGATTCAAAATGCATATTGTAATATGCTAAAACAATTGACTTGAATCTACTTTACTCATCAACGGAAGCAATAAATGATCACTGAAATCACGAAGCATAAAAGAGAAAGAATTCAATCACACATAACACAATAATTTTCTTGGGAAAGCCATAGCTAAAAACCCCTGTTATCTTTATACTACATTAATTAGAAAATATGAGAATGTTACAATGATTTTCTTAGGCTCGAGCAACCTTTGCACAACCCCAATATATCTCACTACTTCACAAACAAGATCCAAACAATACTTAGCCAAATATGTTGTTTTCCAAGCTCCTATTTCCTTGCGCATTTTCCTAGGGAATTAGACCATATTTAATTGGAAAATTCCTCATTCATAACTATGTAATCCATCATATGCCTTCTTATGATTGCATGCACCACTTGTACAATTCAAATGATTATACAAATATGAGTACATTGTCCCTAAACTCCAATCTCAACTGGGTCTTTCTCTGATTTGACATGCATGAGTTAATTATGAGTGAATCTTCAGTTTACTAGTTGAGAAGTGTTGGTTACACCTCACTACTATAGGTTACACCCCACTACTGAATCTCCCACTAATCCATCCATTAGTTCGAACTATTTTAACTGAATTTAATTCAATTAAATAATTACAACTCAAAAGAACTCAACCTAGGCCCCTAAAATTTAGGAACCACTCTTCATGACTCTAGATAGACTCCCAACTCAAATCAACTGAGCCAACTAAGTCAAATTAACTTATTTAACTATTACAATTTTCTATGAGAATTATAATTACAATTTAATTTAAGGAAAAAATTAAATTAGGATTTTCTTGTTGCATTTTCAACACTCCCTCCCAACAAGAAAGGGATTATCTACTACCTTGATCCTACCTCTGTGAAACTCGAATTTGAATCTTGAGAATACCTTTGTCAAAATATCTGCATCTCGCTCCTCTATAAGAATGTATTCTAGCAAAATGATTCTCCTCTACACACAATCTCATAGATGGTGATACTAGATGTCGATATGCTTGGACCGATCATGAAAAAATAGATTCTCAGAGAGTTTGATACAACTCTGGTTGTCACAGTAAATCACTGTAGGATCCATCTATTAACCAAATAACCCAACAATGATCTTCCTCATCCAGATAGCCTCACAAGTTTCTTGAATAGAAGCCATGTACTCTACTTCTATTGAACTAAGTGAAACTGATCTCTACTTCTTGCTGTACCAAGAAACTGTTTCTGACCCAATACTGAAGATTCCCCCTAGTGTGCTCTTTCTGTCGGATGGAATCCCTACCCAGTCTGCATCTTTGAAGCCTTGAAGCTTCACTCGCTCTGTCTGTCTGTACAAACGACCAAACTGAGTGGTGCCTCTAAGGTATCTCAACACATGTTTAGCTGCCTTCCAATAAAGTTTGGTTGGCTTAACCATGGCTTGAATAAGTTGGTTAACTACAAAACACATATCTAGTCGTGTGTTCACCAAATACATAAGTGAACCCATGAGCTGTCTATAAATAGCAGCCTCTACTACTTCACCTGAAGTAGCATCCTCCTTCCTCTAGTTACCTTCTAGAGGATCACCATGGGTTTGCCACTCTCCATGTGGAACTTCTTCAGTATCTTGTTGGCATACTTTCCCCGAGAGACAAAAAGTGCCTCAACTCCTTCCCATACTTCCATACCAAGAAAGTAATGCATGAGCCCCAGGTCCTTCATCTCGAATTCTCTTGCAAGATCCTCTTTGCAAGATTTTATCGACTTTTCATCACCTGTTAGAATCAAATCATTGACATATAATACTATAATCAACAATTTACCTTCAACCATAATATGGTAAAAGTTCACATTTGCTTCACTTTTAGTGAAGCCCAACCAATGAAATAGCTGCCAATATTGGTGTACCAAGAATGGGGTGCTTGTTTTAATCAGTACAATGCTCAATTGAGTCTATACACATGTGACTCTCTGTTGAAGGATCAAATCCTTCTAACTGCTCAATATACACCTCTTCCTCAATCATACCATTGAGGAATGTTGTATTCACATCCATATGATGTATCTTCCATCCCATCTATGCTGACAATGCTAGAATAGATTTGATTGAAGAGTATCTTTCTACTAGAACAAAGGTCTCCTCGTAATAAATTCCCTCCACCTAAGAGAACCCTCTGGACACAAATATGGCCATGTGTTTCTCCACACTCCCATCTGCTACTTGCTTTACCTTGTAAATCCATCTAGAACTCACCACTGACTTGTCAGTTCATCTTGGGACCAATTCCCAAACAATGTTTCTGATAATGGAGTCATACTCCTCAACCATGGCATCAACCCATACTTGTTGCTGCACTGCTTCCTTGAATGAGGATGGCTCAACCTGTACATTCTTGCTTATCAGAGACATGTAGCCAGTGTACCAATTTGGTGACCTCCTTTGTCTGCGTTGTGATGTGGGTGCTCCCACATTCTCTATAGCATCACACATCAATTTGTCATCCTCTTTGGTGTGCTTCCTTCCATCTTTGGAAGTCTCTGCATGAGTGGGAGCTTCCACTCTTTGCTCCTCCACATGTGGCTGCTCCACATCATCCTGAGGTTCCTCCTTTGGAACTAAAAGCTCCTCTTCTGCATGTAACCGAAGCTCCGTCTCAAGGTAACATCTCATGGCCTTCTCTTCATCGAACTTCACATCTCTATGAACCAATGTCAACTTATTGGATGGCAGGTACACCCGGTAGTTGTGAGGTGTATCAGTGTACACCACAAATATGCCCAACTCAACAGTTGGATCTAGCTTTTTCCATGCATCCTTGGTAGCATGATAGTAGATTGATGAACCAAATATCCTGAATTGTGCCACATTTGGGTTCTTACCTAAAAAATCTCCTTCTAGTGTACTCATCCCGAGAATTCGATGAGGGATTGTTGGCTTGTTGGGACCTGAGCTAGGTTTGGAGTTAATTAGAAAAACAAATCCCTGTACTACTGGCCCTTTCGGCAACAGCCTGCAAAGCGTGGACTGAGGTCTCACCTGAAGCAATATGGGGGGATGTTGGAACCAGGTTTCCGCACCCTTGAGATGTCTAAGGGTTTGATTTAGTCCAACTATGAATACCTTCACGTAGGTTACTTCGCGCCCTTCCCTAGCTTGTGAGGCCTTCGCGCAGCCCTAACCCGGGGTTGTGGGGATTTCGCACTACTGGAGCAGCGATCTGCACTATTTCCCAAAGTCACTCTGCAGATCTTACTTATCTTCCTATAATAGTTAGTTATCTTCGCATAAATAGATACCTTATATTTATTTACCTACTCAGCACATTTATATAAGCTCATGCAGTAAATAAATAATAAACTTATAATTCATACCCAATAATACAAGAAAAGATACACAAAATATCGTAAAAATTCTCTTTAGTAGTGATTTCAACAGTTACAGACTCGACCTGCCCTGCGCACTCAACTACAGGGGTCCATGCACTCATTTGTGGACTACTAGGCCTCTGCGCACTCAGTTGCAGATCCTACTCCTACTCTATGACCCAAAGACACAACTCTACAATTCGACTCAATACGTCATCAATTTCTTAGATGTATCTCTCTTTACACTTAGAGCCTCGATCTTTTTAGACCATGGGTAGATCTCTCAAACTAACATTACAATACAAAAATGAGGGCATACAACCCTTTGACTCATTAACCATCTTCGTGCTCCTCGCCCACAATTCGCGGAGTCTTTTCAATAGACTTAGTCAAAACTTGGGCTTTAAGCCCCAAAACTTGCCTTGGGGGGATCCCATGCCCAACAGGTCCCCAACACAAACATCGTGACTCATCCTCGAGTCATTCTTTCGGTGCAGAGATCTTTGCACGGAGACCTCCCAACTCTACTCGAACGGCTGCAAGGTCGGCAACGCACTGAGCAGCTGCCTGCTGAATCTCCTGTACTCGTTGTTCCGAGATCGCGGTGTCGGAACTGCTCCCATGGATCTATTCCTGTGTCCCATGCATCTGCGTGAGCTTGCCTTCAATTGTTGCTGTGATGATGAAGGCCTCGTCGATCCAAGGATGAACACGCGCCTTCAAAACTGCTTCTCTATGTCGCGCTACGTCTACTTTCTCTTTAAGTGCTTTGTCATGTTGCATTCGCGTGAGACGCTAAGTGAGGGCCACCGTCTGCATGGTCCCTTTCATGCTGTCATACTACTGCTGGAGCTCACGCGCCTCTGTCTTTAAGCACTGGATTTTCGGGTCCTCCTGCAGATTGGTGAGGACCTAGAATGATTCTTCCAACATTCTGGTGTAGTCCCTTATTAATGGAGGAGTCGACGGCTGCGCCTTCAACCACAGCTCTGCTATCTGAAGGTTCAACTCTAGTTGAACCTTGGCCATTTCTTCTTGTGCATCGCACACCCATGCTGCTAATCTTTGGATGCGTGTCTCTTTCAGTGCTTCTGCTGGGATGGCCAGCTCAGGGACCATCTGGCAGGCTTCTTTAAGTATATGCACCATCTGCTGGTTCTGAGACATGACCTCGTCGCGCTGCAAGCTCAACTATTCCATGTTGATCTTCTGATCACTTAGCACTTGTAACACGTGGCTCTCCCTCAGTTACAATTCTGTAGTAATCCCATCCTGCAGAACATAGAGTGTCTCCCGTAGGAGCGCAGCCATGTTGATCCCTATCCCCTTCAGTGTACTAACCATAGACCAGTCGACCTCATTAGCTGTAACTAGTGCCCCTTCTTGAAGCACTATTGTGTTGGTTTTATGAGCGTGCAACATTTCCTCGGCTGCGGCTGTCCCTATTGCGAGGTTGGTAGATAGGGTACCAACCTGAGGAGCGCGCACTTGCAACTCCTGAATCTATGCTCAGAGGGCCCCCAACACAATCTAATTCTCCGCCGTGAAGTTTTGGAGGGACTCTATGGTGACGTCGCGCACCATATCTCCTATAGCATGCATATCACCCTCAATAAGGGTGATCGGGTCGATCGACAACTTGGATGCTTTCACCTTCTTGTGCTGCCCCTTTCGCTCACTAGGGAACTGACGCTTCAATTGTGTTGACGCTATTTGTGGGTCCACGTCGCCCTCCTCTTCTTATGGTTCCATCTCTTTCTCCTGCTCAGAAGAAGGCGATTTTTGGCCCTCGCGCGCCTTCTTTACTGCCTTCTGTGCTGTTGCTGCTACGGCCTTTTTCTGTTCTACTGCTCTCTGCGCAGCGTAACACACCTCCTGCACTTTTGCTGCCGCTGCTTCTTGCCTTCACTTTTCTGCCAATTGTGCCATGCACAGTTTGGCCTCCTTCTTCTTCTGTGCAATAGAATTTTCCACCGCGGCGATGTTTGGGGCATGCCATTCCGGCGGCCACGTCTCTAGTACGCCGAAAATCACATCATCTGTGGCTATCAAGGGTAATTCGCTCCACTTCTTGGCCCCGTCTTTGTGGACCCTGAGGTAGACGTGATGAAAGTCCACTTTAAATTCTGCAAAACTTCGTAGGTTGTTGTAGACAGTGGGTGATAACCATGGCTTGAGGTTAATTCCCATTTTGATGTTCATCTCCATGAACACCCAGAATATCTTGTTGTTGTGGATTCGGTTCATGTCTTTTATGGCCCACAGCGAAGCTTACTTCGCGGTCTCCGGAAGATCCCTTGCAATCGCGGGGAACTAGCTGTCCTCCGGCAATTCTCCCACCACCAGCACTATGGACAGCAGAAGTCATGCATAATGGAATCTTTTTCCTTTTTCCCGTGCCTCACGGAAATTCTCTAGGAACTCTTTGCACAAGAATTTAGACTAGTTAAACTAGACCCCTTCTGCGCACTGTTTAGCAAGTGCCACCACTGGCATAGGTACCTCATTTGCGCAACACTTCCTCATGAGCTTACCTGCCAGTATCTGGGTCGCAACTTTGACTGCTTTGTTGTTGATGCTAGATATGCCACAGCCCCTTTTCTTCTTCTCCAGCTTGTATTTCTTTTCCATGGCCTCTGCGATGGCCAAATCACTACTCTTTCCCTCCGAAATGTCTGCGGGGTCCTCTCCTTTACATGGGATCTGGGTAAAGTGATGGATTAAGTGGTCCGTGATGGGGATGGTCTCCTCCAGCCATAAACACCCACCATGCACCAGGTAGAGCAGCTGCCTGATGAAGAAGATCGTTACTGGGGTACGGTGGTAGTGCGACACCCAGAGCAGGTTTAATAACCTTGCCTTTTCAACTCCACATAACCACTTGCGTGGCTCAAATTCTATAACTCCCACTGCGGTGTTTTGTTTCAGCTTCATGAGCTGCACGGTCTCTAGGTGAGGGAATTTCTCGTGGTCAGTGAGATCCCAATCTTCAAACTTCAAGTTCGGCACCCATCCCAGGTGCGTGCCCTAAAAAATGATATCATTCGGGAGGAGCAGAGTGTGCAGTGAGCTCTTGCTCTCGTCGAGGTCCTTGGGCACTTTTGCCTTCCCCTTCTACATGGGGACATATGTGGGCAACTTTGTTGGAGGGTGCATAACCTCGGTTTCTTCCTCCATGCCCTCGTCCTCATCTTCTTCAATTATGAGATCCTCGAGGTCTTATTCCTCCTTGTTGGTTTCTAGTTAATGCTTTCCCTTTTTCCTCCATGGTTAATCTAGTGCACAGTGGGTTTTGCAGGGACACACGCACATGAATCCTTGGTTGTTTATCTTTCTTTGGTCTCAGCGTGCACGGTGATTTAGGGATTTTCGCAACAATCTTAGTGCCTTCAGGGGCATCTTCTATGGTCAAGGCCTATGCAGTTTCTTTGGCGGTCATCTCTGCGATTTCCCTAGATTCTTCGAATGATGCCATCTCGCTTGCCTAGAAATATCTCAACCGTTCACTCAGGTGCTCAACCCATGCTCTCCATAGGGCAAACAGGTCTTGGATCAGAATAAGCGGGGCATATGACAACTCAATTCACAAATGACCAAGTGTTGTTTGTTTGGAAACCCTTTGTATTTTATAGCTCCTTTTGAATTTGAATTCGACTGTTCCCCCCAAATCCGGTCCATTAATGCTCCCTTGGCGGCAGATTTGCCCAAATCTTGCCCATAAAGCTTGTCTTAAATGCCTGCCGCCCACTCCATTTGGTCTAAAGTCAAGCATCACATTGTGAATAGTGACTACAACGGTCACTTTCCAGCCAACCCACGTGGCAGCGCAGCCCCCTTGCGCAATCGCAGACCTTGTGACACTTTGCTTTTGTGTGCACCATTGAAATCATGTGGCTCTAAGTCAGAGTATTTTATAGTCTTGTGCCTCCTTTAAACTGTCGGGAGTGCTAATACTATACTTCCCACGGTTAGTTAAGTGTCCGTGCCACCTGTATAGGGTGTCAACTGGTCATCCATCACTTTCCCTAGACAAAATCTGCCTTTTATTGTTACTGTCTGCGTCACACACTTTACCATTTGCAGCGCACCACCATGGGTGATTCCTTTAGTAATATATGGTCTAATCCAAGGCATCAAGCTGATCAAATCTCGGTGGTAGTCCCCAAATTTATCACCGTAGTAGTGTGCACCCTGTTTTATCATCCTGATTTTCTTTTCAAGAAAATCCTTCTATATTTCTTTCTCAAGCTTCTTGACTTCTGCTTCCACCAGAGTGCTTTTCTCCCTTAAGCACACTCTTTCTTTCATGAGTTCTTGTTGCCTACGATCACCCTATCGAATTGCTTCTAGGTGTTCTTCTTCATTTAGCTGCTCTACCCCTCTTTGCAAAGCTCCGTGAGTTGTCATAGTCCGTGGCACTACTATGCGCGGACTAGGTATATTATCCTTTGCTGGGACTACAACGTTCACTCCATATTTCAGTCTTGGAGGCATTTTCCCCACCATTTTCTTGCACGTTGTCCTATAAGCCCACAGAACTAGTGGTATGCACGAGTCCCAATCCCTCCGTTGTGCATTTTATATCTTGTTTAGTGCTTTGCACACTTCGTTAAAGGCTTTTGCACGGGTAGCCTTCTGCGCACTCGTTCCTTCCACACTTCGTCGTCCCAACTGGAGAGACTGTTCACGCAATTTCCTTGCCAACACTTGCTTATTAACCGTGTTCCTGAACGCGAAGTCCATGTGCACCCGTTAGGTTTTTTACCATATGCTTGTACCCACCTAGACATATGCATACGGGGATCATTCCATCCAACAATCTTGTCTGTTAATCGCATCTGAGGCTTCCCAAAACACATTCCAATCATTCTCCTGCATTCACACCAGTCCTCAAAGCTTCCTTGGTGCGTGCCCCATCATCTCGCAGGCGTAGCGCGTAGTACCTATTTCAAGGCCTCGAAACGTTGTTGTTTCGACACCTCCCTTTCAAATTTGTTCAAGAAAGCATCTACCTCACTTAACCCATCATAAGTAGGCATATCCCTTACATCTGTCGATACAGAGTTCAACACTCTTGTCATCATGTTTCAGTTTAATGTGGTTACCTCATGTAACCGGTTCTGCCATCGCTCTATCTCTTCATTCGAATCCGATGTATAGGAGATTTCGCACTCCCATGAGATTCGTCCATCCGCGGTGGGATTTACCCAGTCTTGCTCTCACACGGTTATCTTGTAGATGCAGTCTAAATCATTGTCGCTTTCATAGTCGCACACTGGCTCTGTGTAGCGCGATCCTTTTGCAGGGTCCAAAGGTATGACTATGCGCAGAGACTTTTTCTCAAAAATCATCTTGTGCTTCTTTAGGTTTATCACCCCGTTCATGTTAGTGGCCCAATCTATTCCTAATAGCGTGGGGTAGGGATTACTGTCATCAACAATCTTTATCACTTCAAAATCTGCCAGCACGCTTGCTCCTTCAATATCCACGGTGATCCCCTGAAATCTCCCCATAGGTATGATCTTTTGTTATTCGCCATTCGCAGCTGAATAGGAGACCATTGCAGCATAGGCCTTCCCATGCGCTCCCATGTCTACTTCGGCAAAACGTTCGTGTCCGATCCTAAATCTAGAATCACTTGGTCCATCTCATATTCTCCAATCTGCGCGGTCAATCTCATTTCTCTTCCTGTCCTTGTCGCATGCTTTCCAATCTTTCAGACTACGCAGGGTTCCCTTGGCTCAGTCCTAGTGCATCTATTTATGAGTTCCTGCAATCCCTTTAGAGCCTTGCTGTCATGCAGTAGCTTCATGCATGTTTCTAGGAACGTCGTGAGCATTGATGGGTCCATTTCTGGCTCCAAACTGTCTTTTCTTCCTGAAGTGGAGGCATTAGCGAAGCTCTTCCTAACTTCCATGAAGGTTTCCTTAGCGCACTCCAAATCAAACTCTGGTTCTTTCGTCGGAGCCTTGCGAACCCAAGTACCATCTTCAGGCTGCTTGCCTTTATCATCGCCTGCCATCATCCCACTTTGGAGCACAATGTTCATGTTAGGGTCTTCCTCGTGCGGCTCAGACCTCATCATTTGTAGGTTCTGAGTCAAGGGAGGTTGGAGCACTCCCTTGTCACGCAGCCTCACGATCAGGGTGGGACAATCCTCCGTCTCATGATCACACAAGGTACAATATAGACATCATGGACACATTAGATTCATACAATCACGGGCATAATGTCCTAGCCCTTTGCAATTGTAACATATCAGCTATCTGCGACCTCTTCCAGGTCATCCTCCACCTTGGCCACACCCACGCACCTGATATCTAGTTTGCACCACTCTTGTGTTCTGGTTAAGGGCCGCGTTTCTTTATATTGTCATCTGTGACTCCCTGTGCTTCCCATACAACATTTATCACAAACCAAAACTGGTCTGGATCTTCGTTTCCTACTCCCTTGAACACCAGAAACTTTATCGCGCTTGCCATATTGACTCGCGGTGGTGGCGGAGGTGGTATGTGCAAATATGGGGGTGAAGGCGGTGACACTGGCAGTGGTGTGGGTGGGGGTGGTATGTGCGGAATCTTCTGCCTTATCAAATTGATTGCACTTCTTGGTGAGACCTTCGTGAGCTCTTCTTCGTCCCCTCGTGGAGGTGAAATCAAGGGGCTAGTTTCTAGTTCTGCACTACCTTCGTTTCTCTAAATTCTCCCACTTTGCGTAGCCCCGAACATCAATGTATTCGCATAATCTGCTTTTCACACAGTAGAATTTTAAGCCAAGTGTTTAGATACCTAACGTACTTACCTCACGGTCCTTTGAGGAAGCCTTGTTCTTCCTCGCTATAGCTGACTGAAGTATCTATCCCAAACTAAGTAATGAATCCTCCTATAATTCGATCGAGCCAGTGATCAACATCACGCATGATCTTACTCTTCGATGCTTCCAATATGTGCACCAACTCTAGGGTCCACACAATAGGATTGTCGAGCTTGCACCTTCCTTGGCTATTTGCTAACTTCACGATCCACTCGTACAACTTAGTAGGGAAATATGCGAAGAAAATTTCATGGATTTCTGTGTACATGTAGTAGTCTAACCACTCCACTTTTGATAGTCATGGATTCCTGTTCTCCTGCGCTACGAACTCGTGAATTGTTCTATCCAACCAACCTTCAATTTCTTTCTTAGTTGGATTCCAATGATACGACATCAGACATCTCTATGCAGATTCCGTCCCGACAACGGAACCATTTGTTGGCTTGTTGGGGCCTGACCTAGATTCGAAGTTAATTAGCCAAACAAATCCTTGTACTATTAGCCCTTTCAGCAACAGTCCACGGAGCGCGGACTGAGGTCTCACCCGAAGCAATATGGGGGGATGATGGAATCAGGTTTCCGCACCCTTGAGATGTATGAGGGGTTGATTTATTCCAACTGTGAATACCTTCACGTAGGTTACTTCGGGCCCTTCCCTAGCCTGCGAGGCCTTCGCACCCTGTTATATTTGCCTTCGTGCAACCCTAACTCGGGGCTGTGGGGCTTTCGAGCTGCTAGAGCAACGATCTACACTATTTCCCTAAGTCAATCTATGGATCTTACTTATCTTCCTATAGCAGTTAGTTATCTTCGTGTAAACAAATACCTTATATTATATTTACCTACTCAACACATTTATATAAGCTCGCACAGTAAATAAAAAGTAAACTTGCAATTCATACCCAATAATACAGGAAAAGATACATAGAAATATGGTAAAACTTATCTTTATTAATGCTTTCAATAGTTACAGACTTGACTTTCCCTACGCACATAGCTGCAGGGGTCCGCGCACTCAGCTGTGGACTACTAGGCCTCTGCGCACTTAGCTGCAGAACCTACTCCTACTCTACGACACAAAGACACAACTCTACACTTCGACTCAATACTTCATCAATTTCTTAGATAGATCTATCTTTACACTTAGAGCCTTGCTGTATTTATACAATCCCATGGTCCGCGGACCATGGGTATATCTCTCAAACCGACATTGCATTACAAAAATGAGGGCGGACAACCCTCTGACTCATTGACCATCTTCGCGCTCTGCGCCCACAATTCGCGGAGTATTTTCAATAGACTTAGTAAAAATTTGGGCTTTAAGCCCCAAAAATTGCCTTGGGGGGATCCCATGCCCAACAGGGATTCTATTATGTAAATAAACAATTATGTTGCATTCTTCGGCCCAAAAGTGCAACGATAGGCCTTGATCATGTAACATCTTCTGTGTCGCTCCCATAATACTTCTGTTCTTCCTTTCAACCACCCCATTTTGCTGTGGGTTATGAGGTGACATTAACTTTCGTCACATGCCTTATGATGCACAAAAGTTCTTAAATTCATTCGACACATATTCTCCACCATTATCGCTTCTGAGAGCTTTAACTTTCTTGCTAGTATCTTTCTAGACAAGTGCTTTAAATTCAAAAAATTTAGCGAATGTCTGATCTTTCTTCTGCATGAAGAAAATCCAACACTTATGAGAAAAATAATCAACAAAAATTACATAATACTTTTGCTTGGCTATGGGTGCTGTGGCAAATGGTCCACACACATCTGAGTGAACTTAATCAAGGATCGCTTGCACTCGACTGTCTTTATCTTGAAAGGAATATTTGGTGTACTTCCCTAATGTACACCCTTTGCATGTGTCTCTCTTCTCTAGTGTACCCTTGGGAAGTCCTATAGGAATTTTTTGCATGATGTTCAAAGCTCCATGGTGCAAGTGACCCAATATTCTATGCCACAACTCACCGATGTCTTGGATATGTACCTTCTATGCTTTAGTGCTCAAAGAAACACATTATTCTACATCTAATTTGAAGAGGTTCTTCACCCGAACCCTGATTCACTTCACTTTTCCTGAGGCTATGTGACAAAGGAAATCCTTTCCCTTGCTAAATATCACATCATAGCGATGTTCCTCCAACATGCCAACTAAAACAAAATTATTCTTCAAACCCGGAACATACATGACATATTTTAATGAGAGAGGAGAACCAGACTCCCTATGAAAGGTAACAATACCGACCTTGGTCACGCTATACCTCCCATCATCTCCCATCTCGATGTGAAACTCAAGGTCCTTATCCTCCAAGTCACTGAAGAGCTCTTTATTGTTGGTCATACAAAGTGAGGCTCCATTATCTAGGTACCACACACTACCCATCACCGATGTCACCATGCAAGTGGTGAAGGTGAAATCCAGTTCGAATTGTGAAGGAAGAGCTTCACCTTCCACTCCTCCTAAGGGCTTCTTGTCAACCTTATTTTGCAGACACTTTGTGGCATAATGTCCCAGCTTGAGACAATGAAAAAATTTGATCTTCGACATGTACTTCTTCTTGCCACCATGATTGGAATTTGATTTTGAATGGGATGATGTCCCCTTCCCTTTCTTCGCCTTTCTAGCTAAGGCACATTTCTCCTCATAATCATGCTTGGATGAAGATCCATCTATGGTGCTCCATCGAATCTCTTCTTGTACCAAGTTGGACCACAACCGCTCCACTCTGGTAGCTTCTTCGTCCCATTATCCGAGTCCTGGTAGCTATGCCGGCGCTTGGGAAGTCCTAGAAGTTCTAGGCTCACTAGATCATATGCAACAACTATAACACGGACAATTCCAAGCTCATCTCAACATTGGATGAAATTGATCAAGTACTTCGGTATTGTGTTGCCCATCTCCATCTTGATATTTCTGAGCTTGTCCTTCAGTGCCAACTTCGTGTGGTCACTGGTGTTTTGAAACATGTCCGTCAAGGTGTTCCACATTTCAAATGTAGTTTCCTTACCATGGAGGTTGGAGATAATATGATCTCGAACTCCTTATGGGATAATCCTTCTCGCCTTTGCCATACACTTTCTCCACTATACCCGATCCTGAGCATCAACTAGCTTAGGAATGTCTTTTTCTATGAATTCATTAAGCCTGTTGTCTTCCAACACTGCCTCCATCATATCCTTCCAAGAAATATAGTTCGAACTATCCTCAAGGGCATATTCGAGTCTCAATCCATAGAATGACATCCTGCTAGCTCTGAAGTACGATACTGCAAATTCAAATTCTCCTGCAAAAGACAAACTTGTATTCTCCTCTTCTATACTGATTTCAACTATGATATTATTGTACCTATGAGATAGTAGTAGGTCAGCTACCAATGCCAGAGCATCTAAAAGAATTGTTTTGGGGTTTTTGGTTTTAATTTTGGAAGACCAATGAATGAAGACAGATGTAGAATTGAAGTAATTAATCCTTTGGGTTATATTAATATCTCAACACAGGGCTACTATAAAACTTTACACAATGATATAGGTCAAAATAGTGGTGAGAAGAAGACAACAAAAAATATGATTATCGCAGTTTCCATACTGTAAAACAGAACAATCATAAGTTGGAAAACCTTCTAAACTACGTTCCAAAAGTTCAAGGCAATATACTTAAGCTTACACAAGATGTTGATGATTTATTGATTAGAGGGGATTAGCTAAACAGACAGTTCATTAATCCATTCTCTTAATAGATGATCACTTCAGGAGTTTATAAGAATAAATTGAGACACAATTTTTCCTACCTAGATATCTCTATAAGTCATAAGCATATGAAGAAAAAAATAATGATTAATAACTGGCAAAACTTACAGGATAACACAAAACTATGTAAAACTAGATTCAAAATCCTTTGCTTTGTATTAAGGTTCCAGAAAGACTGAGTACATCAAGTGTCTAGAAAAGCTTCCTTCAAAGGTGGCTTCTAGGTTCAAAGTAGAATTAACAGTCAAGACTTTACAAGCAATGAAATATGAATCTTGAACTCCGAACCTGTAACATCTCGCGAAGAGAGTTATTTATACAATAAAACTAAAAAAAATCCTAAAACTGATTGAGATTCATTCTAGGAAAGGAAAGGATCTTCATGCAAGAAGACAGGGGCAGCTATTGAACTGCTTCTTGCTGTCCCTCTTATTCAGGTTATGTTGGCTTTGTTGGTTGATATTTTGCCCTTTAAGCTGCTTTATTGTTTGAATCCTTTGTGCTGGTTGATTCCTTCAGTTTGATCTTTCATTTGATACTCTTTAAACTCTATAAATCTCCTTTAACCCTGTTGTGTAACATTTACTGTTTCTTTTTACCTTTACTGTACAATACAGGTTTTTACTGTGTTCTTCAACAGTAAATGACTTTAGATTTCATGTTACAGGGTAAAGTAAATTGATATGGTCTTCGTATTTGTCTTCCAACTGTACACAGGATTTTTTTCTGTAAGCCTGGAACAGAAGCTTTACCTACAAAACACAGAAACTATTAAGAAAAACAAGGTGACAGAGACGATCATGAATGGCTTTTTGAGCTTGAAAGGACATTGGAAGGAATCCAGAATGTATCAGAAGGTCAAATGATGGTTTTATTGGTCGAAAAGGTATATGGAAGGTTTACTGTGAAAAACAGGCAAAAATAGAGCAAAATGGTCATTTTGGCGTTTAGACAGGAAAAACAGTTTTCTTTTGAAATATGGCGCAATAGTGAACAGTAACCATTTTGTCGTTATGCGGGAGGCGGTTTTGGGATTCTTCGCACCACTTTAAAGGCATGGGCGGTTTTAGGAGGGGGTCACTTGAAATAACTTGAGCCTAACACATAGCAATGGATGACGGTGGAATACCGCTTTTTGGGTGGGTAACGCTCGTACAGAGAGCTAACCCGAAATCGTCGTGGGAAGTTGGATCTGAACGCATTGGATCGGATGGTGGTGGAGTGAAGGAGAAGTATAAAGGGTACGAACGATTAAATATGGTGGTAATGGATTTATTATGGCTTAAAACCCAGATTAGCGGTGAAATGGAAGTTTAGTTATTTCATTGTGTAAATCATAAAAAATTATTTAACAAAGAAAAACTTTGCAAAACACATATGGCGGATTTGAAAATTTATGAACTGCAGGCGGATAAATGGCATCGGGTCCGGGTTCCCATCGCATATCAGAGATCGCATCGGCAGAGGGTTTATGCTTTAGCGGGACTTGCAATGGGTGCTGATGTGAAATGATATTGAGGTTTGATATATATTGTGTCGGGTCCGTCACGCATCGCAATCGGAGATCACAACGACAGATGGTGTGGTTTAGTTGGGATTTGCAATGGGGGGCGGATGCGATATGGCAATGAGTTATGTTATATATTGCGTAGGGTCTGGGCCCATCACAATTGTATATCGCAATGCATGGAGAGTGTATTCATGTGGAAAGTCTTGCGATTGCCGATGCGATATGTTATGAAATACATTGTTTTATTATAAAACTTATGGTTTTCGGGGTATTTTAATAAAGGAATTAATATATACGAGAAAAGGGAATTTTAGGGGTTTAATACTATAGGTTAGAGTTAATATGAATTTTGAGCGAAAAAGGGAAAATAGACTAAGTATAATGCTTTTGTGGGTTATTTTCTTTTCATATGTGCATCAATACTAAGGGAAAACATATTTTTGTGGGTTTTTTGGGTAAAGAGGGATTTACATGGGATTTTCACTTTTCCTAGGCAAAAAGGGTTTTGACCTTAGGAAAAGGGGTTTTTAGTGTAAAATGAATGAATATGAATGTATGAAGGTAGGAAAATGGAAATTAGTAAATATAGGAATGAATGGGGATGAAATTAGTAAAGTAGTCCTTCATTTGCTTTGTGTAATTGTCTGATTGACATAGAAACATATGGTAAAAGATGATAATGTACCCTTTGTCCAATGAACCATCAAACATTCTGCAACCTTCTTCTACTTACCCTTTGCTTATCCTATCATTTTTTCTTCACTTAATGGGTGCATTTAAGCTAGCAAACCCTTTTCCTTTCTTCTTATTTTTACAAAAGCAAACTATCTAAATCTACCCTTATAACCTCCAAGGGCTCAGATTAAACTGATGAGCACCTTATTATTCTCTACCTAACTACTGATCTACCAAGATTAAACAATTTGGCCAGATCCTTATTCTCTAACTATAACATCAAATTTAAAACATGAAGCAGTCAAGATTAAATAGTTTGACTATCATGGGTTGTAGCATTTAAGACAAGCTGCACACAACCATTATTTTGAAGAAAAAGAGTAGTGGCATTTAGACTTGCTCACTTTCAGAGTTTATTTGTTTTCTTTTCTTTCTATCCTAACATTTTCTTTTTATCTTGATTTTTTAGGACATCTAACCTAACATTTTATTTGATATGGACATCATCATCAAGATATATTTTTTTCACTATTGTTATGTCCATATCCTAACTTAACATTTTTTCAAATATTCTATCTTATCAAAACCAAAAAACGCTACAACATTGGCTCCAATTGGGGACTGCTTTCTCCTATAGAATGCAGAGAACCTACAGATCCATGTGCCTTCTCCACGGGGCTATGGAGTCCTTGCTGTAAGAAAAATCACACTGACATCTTGAAAAGTAAAGAAAACTGGAGTATTTATAATAAATTTACCTCTCAGTATTGAATGTAATGTTTGAGAACCTTCCATTTATAGGATAAGTGGAATATAGCCCCTCAAGATTTTGCAGCACAAAAGTGTTGTTACCCTTGACTTCAACAATTGCTAAAGGCCCAAACCATAGATTGTCAAATTTTCCATGCTTTCCTTTCTCTTCTCTCCTGGCATCCCATCTTAGAACTAGATCACCTTCCTTAAAGTCCCTTTCCCTGGCTCTTCTGTCAAACAGGGTCTTCATCTTATTCTGATATCTGATCAATTTGTATTGAACTTCATCTCTGTTTTCATTAAGTTCAATAATATGATTTATTCTTCTTGAAAAATCATCAGGTTCATCTGTTGAATCCTGCAAGAATTTTAATATAGGGAAGGCCAAATTGGTAGGGAAAATTGCATCTTTCCCATAGACTAACTGAAATGGAGATTTGCCAGTTGATCTCTTTGGAGTAATTCTGTTTTCTCATACTGCATAAATCAAATGTGAATCTCGGCTCTTCTTATGATCAACTAGAGTCTTTTTGATTACCTTTACCAGGATTTTTTAGATGATTATGTAGGGCCATTACCTTAAGGGTAGTATGGAGTGGAATGATGTAATAGAATCTGATATTTTTGGCAAAAGTCAATCAATTTAACACTAGAAAATGTTGTTGCATTATTTGTGACAATTTGAGTTGGGCAACCAAATCTAGACAAGAGATTCTCCTCACTACTAAATCAGTAACATTTCTGAATGGAATTGCTTCCACCCATTTAGTAAAGTAGTCTGTTGCAGTGAGGATCCATCTATGCTAATTACTTGAAGTGGGGTGAACCTCTCCAACAAAATATAATCTCCATTGAGAAATAGGCGTTGAAACTATTGATGGAGCAAGTGGAGGAGCTGCTAATTTTTGTTTACCAACAAACATTTGACAAGGAACATAACCTCTGACCTTTACCCCTACTTGTAAGAACAATGTGGGCCAATAAAATCCTCCCCTCATAATCTTGTATGCTATTGCTCTCCAAGCATAATGTCCCCCACAAAATCTTGTATGAAACTGATCAATGATTCCTTCAGTTTCTGATTCTGTTAAACATAATAACAAAATATTTAGTGGATCTTTCCAGTATAAATTTGCATTTATAATGTAGTACTTGACTGATTTGAACTTAAGGGTTTTACACTGGGTTTTGAAGAATGATGCTGGACACTCAAAATGAATCAAGAAATTTACAATATCTTGATACCAGTTTGACAACAAGAATATTTCATCAATGTGTATATGACTAATTTGCTCTAAAGGTAGAGGTTCTTGTGGATTCTCCCCTTTAGGAGGAAAGGAAGGTTCTTGTGGATTCTCCCCTTCTACATGGATAGAAGGTTCTTGTGGATTCTTCCCTTGTGCAAGGAGAGAAGGTTCTTGTGTATTCTTCCCTTGCATTTCTAAAACAGAATTGATTCCAAGTACTTTGCAGTTGGATGCAGCTAGAAGCTTGGCTAATCCTCGACCTTTTACTAGCTTAGTAGTCTTGATAGTTAGATCAAACTCCAGAATTTGAGTGATCCATCTACCTCTTTTCCCATCAATGTCTGGTTGGGTTAGGAAAATTTTCACAGCACTGTTAAGGACATAAGCTGTAATAGGTGAATGTAAGACATACATCCTCAATGACTGCAGGGCTTGAATAAGGGCATAGGCTTGCTTATCAATGATTTCATACTTAAGCTCAGCACATCTCATAACCTTGCTGAAAAAGGCTATGGGTTGGTCATGGGAATCTTCATTTTTCTGTAACAGAATGACATCAAAGGTTGTTTCAGAGGCAAACGAGAAAATACTAAATGGCTTAGTATAATTAGGGCTGGCCAAGGTGGGAGCTTCAGAGATTTCCCTTTTTATTTGTTCAAATGCGTGCCTAGAAGAGGGAGTCCATTTGATTTCACGGTCCTTTCGGAGCATGTCAGTTATATCTTTTACAATCTCTACATAATTTGGAATAAACCTCCTTAGAAAATTGATCTTGCCTAGAAAAGCTTGAATCTCCTTCTTGTTTCTAGGTAAGGTCAATGATTCAATGGCAAATACTCGTTTGGGATCAATTACTACTCCTTCCTTTGAAATAATATGGCCCAACAGTTTTCCTTCTTTGACAACAAACAAGGATTTCTTAGGGTTTAATGATATTCCAAATTTTCTACACCTGTCAAAGATAAATAACCATAAATTTATTTACCTAACCCATAAAGGTTATGTCCATAGCTTGCTGAAATGTTGCTCCAGTGTTGGTTAAGCCAAATGGCATCCTAGCGTACATGAATGTACCCTAGGGCATAGTAAAGGCTGTCTTTTCTCTGTCTGTTGTATCAACATTCACTTGATTATAACTTGAAAAACCATCAAGCATAGAAAGTCTTTGTGCTCCTGAAACAATTTGAAGTACATGATCCAGTTTTTGCAAAGGATAATTATCTTTTAATGATGCTTTATTCAGATTTCTAAAATCCACACAGAGTCTTATTTCTCCATTTTTCTTTCTAACAGGAACTAGATTTGCAACCCAATTAGAATATCTAAGAGAGAGGATGATTTGAGCATCTAGCATTTTCTTAATCTCCCTTTCTACAGCTGGTAGAAGGGCTGGATTTATCCTTCTAAGCTTCTATTGATAGGGTTTTGCTTCTGGTTTCAAAGGAATCTTATGTTGTATTAATGAAGTATCATAGGTCTTTAGATCAACATAAGTCCAAGCAAAAACATCCTTATAATTTTGCAGTAACTTAAGATATTGAGCTTTGATCTCAGGGTCTAGAGATGCACATAATTTGATGTTTTTGATATTTTCATCAGTTCCAATGTTAATCTCTTCTATTTCATCTTCTGAAGAAATGGACTGAGGGTTTCGGAGGACATCATTTTGATCAAACAACCTTTTTAAAGGAATGAGTTCTTTTGGAATAAAATTATTTGATAATTAAATAATGTCATGATTAGCAATCTGGGTTTTAAAATCTGAAGTATCATTTCCATCTTCATTTTCATTTATTTCACTTCTATCTTCATCAATTTGTAGAAATGAAAAATCATCTATTACTTGCAAAAATGATTTCAACTATTCATCATCTTCAAATATTTGCCAATGTTTCAGATTATCTGGGATAGATGGCCTATATTTGACTTGTATCTGATAGAGTACATCAGTATGATCAGAAATTTTAAAAGAGCTAGTAGAGACAGCTAAGGCATCTGCATGAATACTCTAATCTCTGGGAATATGAGTCAAATTGAAAGCATCAAAGAAGTTTTCAACTGAATCCCATACTTCATTTCGGTAAGACCTAAGTCTAGGGTGCTTGCTCTGGCAATCATTTCTTACTTGCTTAACAATAAGTTCTAAATTAGTAAAAACACTTAAGTTTTGAACTTTTAAGCTTTTGGCTAATTGCAATCCTAAAAGGAAAGCTTCATATTCAACAACATTATTGGTAACTTCAAAATCTAATTTACATGATTGGATTATATTTTCTTTCTCAGGTGATATTAAAACTACTCCAACTCCTGCCCCATCTTTTGTGCAAGATCCATCAAAGCACAGTTTCCAAATATCAGTTTGGTTTGGTTCAGGACTTTCAACTACCTCTTCAATTTTAGCTTGAGTTTTATATTGGTTTGAAGTGAGTTGAAAACAACCAAAGTCTTGATATGTTGCATAAATTGGATGGTTCCTTGGTTGGTTAGTCTTACTAATAGTATGTACAAATCTGACCTCTCTATATAATCTTAATTGCTCTCCTCCATAAACAGGAATAGTAGCATATGACATATCCATCTGCAGTGTTCCTCCTAATTTGGCACAACAAGACCTAGAAAGGAGCAATCCAAATTTGGGAGGGATAACTGTGACAACAATGTCAATTACTACACTTTTCACTGGAATTTGGGCAAGGGTAACCACTAGATCCTTGATCAATCACAAATAGGGCACCCTTTTAGAATCAAAGGTGTATAGGTCATGGTAGGATTTAGTGATGTTGAGTTTCAAATGGTCCATGATAGATTTTGGCATAAGGTTGTGTGATGCTCCTGATCCAAGCATACAATTATACAACATGGAATCATTTGTTTTAAGAGTTACGTAGAAAGGAGGGACTATCTCATCTATCATGTCTAAACTAGGACCAAAAACTACTGTTGGTTTTTCATCTTGCAGACTTATGACATCACCTTCAGCATCAACCAAGGTATTTTGTATCCATTTTGTGACTTGGCTTTTGTAACTAGGGTTTTTAGAAAGTTCTGACAGTGGAATTGGGATCTTAACCCTCTCTAATTCTTTTTCAACATTAAATGTAGTCAAAATGTTTTTACCAGTTTGGGTAGTATCAATTGACTGATCTAAGGGCTGAATAAGAGTTGTTTGAGCTTCAACAGTTTTGGTACGTGGTTCAATTGTTGGAGTTTCCTTTGCAAGTCTCCCAGGACCAAGCCTAGGCCTAAGATCATACTTCTTGTTTAATTATGCAATTAAAAATTCAGAGAAAGCATGATATTTAGAGACTTGTGAAGCCTCCTAATCTTCTTGAACCTGATTTTGTTGTAAGAGAGGAATGATGGCTGTTTGATTGGAAGAATAATCCATACTGTTGATATCTTCAGTAATTGTGATAGTAGTATCATCAGGTTGCTGATCATCTATCAATAGAGGAGTAGGAACCTATTGATCATTGCTAGGTCTCTGAAGAATTTGTAGTGGTGGATTTCTCATATATTGACCTTGATTTTGGTTTTGAGGTCTTGTAACTATTTTTTGTATTGTCCTAGGTTGGGTCTCAATCTTTGAAATCCTATTTGATAGGTTTCTAAGAAGAGATGTTATTTCATCTATTTTTGAGTCTTCTGATTTAGTCTTAGAGGAGCTAGAGGCACATACCTCAGTAGCTCCAAGAACCTGCTAGTGTACTCCTCATCTATCCTTGATCCCATATTGAGCTCATAGAATTATTTTTCACTGTCATCAAATTATCTTTCAGATAGGTACTTCTTATTAAATAGTATCTCAAACTCATTCCAAGTCGAGTCCTCCTCATGAATACCTCTAACATTCTTCACATATTTCCACCAAATATCTACTTTACTTTTGAGACTGAATGCAGTTATTATGGCTTTCATGTTCTCTAAATAATCATGCAACTTTAAGAACTTCCTCATACCAAGAAACCATGCCTCTACATTCTGTGATTTATTCATCTCTCCATAAAATGTAGGTGGATTTTCTTTCTTAAATTCATCTGGCAAGTATCCCCTATCACTCCTCCTGTAAGGATGATAACAAAGATGACCATAATGGATGTTGAAACCAAAACTAGAATTGCACCTGCGCTCATCACCTCTCCTGTCTAGAGTATCCAAGGACCTTCCATCTCTGATCATGTCATCTCTATATGACCTGTACTCACCATGTGACCTACTACCATATGCCCCATTATTTATGTCATCCTTCCCATGGATGATCCTAAGGGGTCCCTGTCATTGAAATTCTAACAAACTCTGAAGTATCACTGCATTTACCTCTTCTTGTTTCTCTTGTGCCTGTATGATTCTGTTATTGTCTTCCTTACAACTCCTTATTTCTTCCTTTAAGCTTCTCAGTGTGTCTGCCAAATCATAAGAGTTTCCAACACCGCGTTGCTCATCTAATCCACATGGAGAGTCTTGGGAACTGTAGTCTACCATCTTGCTAATCATCTTTGATATTATTCCTACAAGGTATATCAAGTCAGCTAAACCAAATCATAATAAACCAACGTACCTTAGCATAATTTTGGAAGGACACCTTGTATTCATGATCAAAAAGTCAATGTAATACATGTATAACATAATCATGACAACATATACACTATAAAACATAAGCATATAACCATAATTCTAGCTAGATTCTAGTCATCAATGCATGACCATATCAACTACACATATTGTACACTTGACCACATGTGAATAATAGCGTGCATAAATAATGCATAATCAACCATACACTCATGATGACACATTCCACATGAACACCACCATCTTCCCATTGCGAACTCACTGTAAACATAACCCATACCATACAAATGCAATAAGCACATGGTCTTACAACATAAGAAACACATGAAACTGACATGAATGCATGACCAACACACAACCCATCTAGTATGAGGGGCGAACCATACTCTTATACCACTCTGTAACACCCTCCTCCCACATCTAACCAAGTAACTAACCAATCAGGGTAAACATGCGACGAGAAGTTACTATGATATGATTCAACCTCCTAAGTCAACTTAAGGAAGTGGAATTGATGGAAACACACCATACAAACCTTCCACACTAGCAACAGGACTCCGAGGAACCATCCTAACCTCTTAGATAACCAAACCCTAGGTCTCACTGAGTTTTTTACCATTAAACCCCTAGACACTCCCTTGATATGGGAAAGCATGCGTCTAGGAGGCTCTAGACGCTCCCACAACATGGGTATGCGTGCATCCAAGGACTTTTCTGCTCAATGTTGTGCCTGCATCTGTAGGGATTGATCCAATTTTTCAGGATGAGATACCAGGTCATTGCCTAGAACTAAATGACACTCTCAGAATTGCAAGATAACAACAAAATAATGATACGCATACAATTAATTGAACAAAGAATTGACTGAATGATTACTAGTCATATGCATTTCCTCAAACATGTCACAATTATGCAATCTACAATTTTAAACAACAAATCTTAGCATAGGAGTCTCATACTCATATGAGAATAGCTAAGAAGCATTGATGCCTCAACACATTAATTGCAATTTCATTCATTTACAAGTAAAAAAATGATGAGAGCCATACATAACCACTATCATGATACATTTTCATAACCAGCTTAATAGATACAGAAATACCAAGGAAATAAAAACCATATAAACCATTATAACACTCATGAAATAACAAGGAGAAATAACCTCATATTAATGATGCAAAGGCCAACCTGTTGTGGGACTTCCACAAACCACTCGACCGTAGACATGGCTGAGCCAAATATCTCTTAAGTCAGCCACCCCCATGCCACATTTGAAGCATGAATGTGGGATCTCACGAAACACATCAATCAAAACCATCCATGGCTTCCAGAGCCCAAACCACCTCAACCCATCAAATAGCAATTCCACCTCAAGGTCAGACATCAAAAAACCATCATCAGATTGGTCTCTCTACCCAAGCCTTCCAGGGCTCTAGAGTGTTTGTTCCAACCAAGGCTTCCATGCCTAGCAACTCAACCTACAAATTACTTTTGGCTTCCAGAGCATTTGTCCAACCAAGGCTTCTAGGACTAATAACTCAACCCAATATGTTATAGGGATTTTAAGTGTTTATCCAACCAAGGCTTCTAGGAACTAGTAACTCAACCCAAGCTAAATGAAACATGAGAAACAACTAGAAAAACAAGGAAATGAACCCACAACACCATGTCTACCTAGTAAATGGAAAGGCTAGGAAAATTCACTATCAATCGAGTAAATCCTCTATGCCAATGACATATCATGACCAATAAACCACATGCATATGCCATGCATGCCAAAATTAGTGAGGAAAACATACATGCAACTCGGTACCTGCAAGAAAAACCCATTGTAGATGTTGATCTCAATGTCCTCTTGCAATTTCATGCTATTCCTTTGCCTTCTTTCTCCAAATCTCCAAGTTTCCACGAGTACGGGAAAGAGAGGTAGAGAGAGAGCTCCAAAACTGAACTGACAAAAGTCTGTGTATTGATCCTTAGAAGCCTTTTTATTAATGACGCCTCTATTTTCTTTATTTTCAATTATTTTCCTTCATTTTCCTCCTCACATGCAACTTGTGACCTTTCACCTCCCTTTTCTCCTAATTTCCATTATTTTCATAAATAAATGTGCCAAAATGACATTTTTCCTTTCCAAAGACTTAGCCATTGCCTTTGCCAATTTCCTTAGCCATCCCCATCACTATGATTTTTCCCAACATCCAGCTTGGAATACTTGTCCCATCAACTGTGTTTATTATTTTTATTTTATTAACTTTTATTACATGGAATTTTCACCAGGGATGTTACAAAGGGAAGAACTATGTTATTAATAAAAATGTTTAGGAAACATATTTAGTGCAATCTATCCTATTCTTTTATCTTAAGGGTAGCAGAGTGGTGCAAGGCATAGAGTGGAGTCTCCTTTAGGTTGGAGCCTCATAACACTTCAGGGTGGTCGGGTGATTTGAGGGTAGTTTGGAGCCTATGCACGTATTTGAATCAACCTTCCATTTGGAGATGGTAAACCATGGAATTGGAGTGTCCTTTTAGTTGGAGCTACTAAACTAGGGCGTTGGAGCATCTTTCCAGTTGGAGCTGGTAAACCAGAAAATTGGAGCATCCTTTCAGTTGGAGCTAATATATCATGGGGTTGGGGCCTCCTTCTAGTTGTAGCTATATAATATTGGAAGTTGGAGCTTCTTATTGATGTAATATTTAAAGGTCTATATTAAGAAGCGTTCGGTGGATTTCCTCCCTAAAGGGGTTCCAATTAAAAACTATCTTGTGTACTATCTTGGATGTTGTGGATTGTTGAATGGTGTTACTAATTTATGTTTTGATCTATTCCTAATGATATTTAATGCTCTATGAAGTTAAAATTAACTAATGGAAGTGAAATACTAATTCACCCCAATCTCAGTATTTCTAACAGCCTCCACTAGGCCTTGGTGGCACTGCCATGCCATCACAGTAGGGTCCATCAGGAAATTACATAGTGGTGATTCAGGTCCATGTCATGTCAAAGCAACCACTCCTTAAGTGCTTGACACTACAGGTTAGCAAGATCAAATTTGGCAGTGGCATTCTCTAGGTGGTTAGGCTCCATAGCTGGAACCACATCCAGACCAACCCATCCTCCTTCATCCTCCCATATTTACAAGGTTAACATGGCATTCGAAGTGAGCGATGGGAGGTGACAGGGTTCCACATTGGAAACATGACCTAATCAACCTAATCTTATTAGCACACCCCTTACAAAGTTAACATGACTCTTGCGATGAGCAGTGGACGATGATATGGTTCCATGTTGGACCATCGACCAAGGTCCAATACCTCCATATCATCTTGATTCTAGGGTTATTTCCTCCCCTCACTCTACTCCAATCTCAATTAAGATTATTGAGGTTCGATTTCTGAGACCCCACCAATCCACGTGACCTCGGTGCCTCGCCATTGGCATTTCCTTTCTTTCCTCCATTCCAACATTAGCTAAAAATTCTGAGATCCAAATTCTAAGACCGGAAAACTTTAATCCATTGTATTATGTTTTCAAGGTAGAGCCCATTGATCCACATCATCTTGACACCTTGGCAACATGCCTTCTCACCTCACTTACATTCCAATGCCAATTACAACTACTAAGGTTTGAGGTTCGAGACCCAATGACCAATGGTAAGGTTCTAATACCCAAGTTTCCACTCTCTTCCCTTTGTGTGCTTGATTTTTGGCCCATCAATGTAGGATTCTCCTGTAAGAGTAGTGTCATATGGCTTCATCCCACTCATTTTGATGATCATATTAACAACAGATTTTGAAGATCTATGCTTAAAGGGTAGTAACCACTCGAATTATGACTTGTTTCATATCATGGCACTGTGGTCTAAGGCCCTGAAACTTCTAGTTCTAATTGATCACCAATAGTAGGAAATACATGTCCATGTCTCTTAATGTTTCAATTCTTGAGGTAAGAAAAGGGGCAATCCCAACCTTCAGCTCATACAGTCCTCATAACTTTAAGAGGAAACAACACTAGGCCAATACAGATTCTCACAACCTCTTACAATAGATTAATTACACTTTACTGGCATATAATATATCCAATTACCAATGGGATGATACTATTTCATAAACCATTCGTGTGTATGATGCTGGAAAACATAGTGCAGGTTACCATAACACGTAAATATGCTTTGGTTTATCATATTATTGCACAACACAATATATGCATACAAAGCATGTTGTCATTTGTTAAATTCATAACATCTAAGATATAATGAAAATCATGAGAATAATGATAATGTTCACCTTTTAGGAATTCATTAACATTCAAGAATATACAAGAGTTCATTTCATACATAAGCATTTCATGAAACATTATAGATTATAACTCAACATATAAATGCATTTGACTTATCTGACTATGTAAAGATGGTTAGAAAATGAAGGAGGGAGTTCAATTCTCCACACAACAATAGGAAAATTGCATTGTGACTTTCTTACAGCTGACTACACCTCTAAGGGAATTATTTCTTAGAGAAATTCACACCAAATCTTGGTAGACACCCATGAGACAAAGTTCATTGTCCTAGCGGTTTCACAATGAGTCTCTGGTAGTAAGAACCATAGTGACAATTTACTCTTTTTGAGTTCAATCATCGAGCTTCACCCAAGGTCTGGATGGGTTATTTTTTAGTTCCAAGAGATTTAATTCAGTATTTAGCTGGTTTCACAGTTGTATTTTCACAAAAATCACCACAAGGGTATATAGTCCACTCCATAGGTGGTTTAACAACTCTTATAGAAAGCACCATAATGGCTCAGATTGTCCTGTCCAAGTGGTTTAACATCTAAATAGAAAGCACCACAATTATTCACTTACTTCTCTCACTTCCATCACAAGGATTCACCCAAGGTCCATATTGTGTATTACTCAGTTCTAGGAGAATATGTCCATTATTTAGGTGGTTTCACGACTATACTTTCATAGCAAGAACAACAAAGGTATGCAGTCCACTATATAGGTGGTTTAACAACACTTCTATTAAGTACTGTTGTGGCTTAGATTTCCCTATACAAGTTGTTTAGCAACTACACAATAAGAACCGTAGTGATTTATTTACTTAATTAGGAATTTAAACATGCTTTAAGTGTGCATAAAATTAAAAAGTCATAATCAATAATTCTTAGACTACTTATCTAGAGAAAACCATTGGCTGTAGCAACCCTTTTATTCTCTCTTACCCATAGGCTATGTTACTCTTGTTTCATTCACCGTCGTGTCATTCTCAAGATAGGTCTTGATTCCTCAAGGACGCTAGCTCACCAAGAGCCAAGTATGATACACAACCAATATTTGAACGTAACACTTGTCCCTACACTCCTCCCTCCAGGCTCCACCCTTACACAAGGAAACTAAAGGAAAAGTCCACTCATAACACTATCACATAATTTCTATCAAATGTCATAGGTGCCACTTGTACTCTTCTTTCATTAGCACCTCAACTTCCATAGCATTGGTTCCACAATACTACAAGCAATATCTTCATTGTTTTCCCAATCATGTTGTTACCCTATTGGTTGGCATGCTAGCACTAAGCATGCTAGTTTGATGTTGTTTACACATCTAAACCCCATGTCATCTACATAAAATAAAAATAAATGTGATCATTATATCAAGGTTAGCAACCATGATATCTTCAAGTTTAAAGTCAACACATATAACAATTAAACTATCACAAAAAAATTATCATTGGTGTGTGAGCCTCTCTAGGTCTAGTTTTGAACCTAGATATGATACATGTTGGATCAATCTCCAAGATTTGTTACGAAGATGGGGTTAAAAAAAAAATATTTTTGAAATTTTATGGAATTTAATTCCAACACTACTGCCATTTTCTACTTGTCGAGCATGCGATATAAAATTGATCTCGATCTAAGTTCCAAGTCAAAAGTTATGCTCATTCAAAGTTTAGCTTGTTAAAAGAGGTCATGCCATCACTGGGTAGCACATGGCCTCCACCAATCCTTGGTGGCATTGCCATGCTATCACAACAAGGTCCACAGGAAACTTAGGTAGTGGAGATTCAGGTCCATGTCACATCATAGCAACCGCTCCTTAAGTGCTCGTCACTGCATATGGACAAGTTATAAAATCTAGTAGTGGTGGTCTCTCGGCAATAAGGTTTGATAAATGGAACAATGAGTAGACCAACCCATTTTCCTCCCTCCTCCTATATTCATAAAGTTAACATAACACTGGCAGTAAGCAGCAGGACATGACAGGGTTCCACACTCTAGCCATGGTTGGATCAACCTGATCTCATCAACATGCCCATTACAAAGTTAACACAACACTGAAAGTGAGCAATGAGTGATGATAGGATTCCATGATAGAACCATCGACCAAGGTCCACTACCTCCACATAATCTCATCATTGGGGTTCATTCCTCTCCTCAATCCACTCCAATCTCAATTAAAATTTCTGAGGTTCGAGGTCTGAGATCCCAACCATCCATGTCACCTCGTCACCTCGCTATCAGGGTTTCCTTGCTTCTCTCCATTCTGACCTTAGTTAAAAATGGCGATGTCCAAATTTTGAGACCCAACAACATCAATCCATTGTATTATGTGCTCAAGGTGGACCCCACCGATCCACACCATCTCGAAGCCTCGACATCAAGATTTCTCACCTCGCTCACATTCTAACACCAATTGCAACCACTGAAGTTCAAGGTCTGAGATTCGATGGCCAATGGTAATATTTTGGTACACAATGTTCCACTCTCCTCCCTTTGTGTGTTTAATTTTCAACGCATCAATGCAGGCTTATCCTATAAGATTAGTGTCATACCACTTTGTCCCATTGGTTCTGTCGACCAACTTAATGCCAAATTTTGAATATCTCTACTAAAAGGGGAGTGACCACGCAAATTATGTCTTACTGCATAACATGATGCAGAATGTCTTAGGCCTTGAAACTTCAAGTTATGAGTGATCACCAAAAATAGGAAATAGTTGTCCCTGTCTCTCAATGTTTCAGTTCCTAAGGTAAGAAAAGGGGTAATTCCAATCTCAAGCTCATACGATCCTCACAACATGAAGATGAAACAATACCAGACCAATAAAAATTCTCACAAACTCTTATAATTGATTAATTATGCTTCAATGGCATATAATTTATCCAATTACTAATGTTATGATACAAGTTCATAAACCATTCATATGTATGATGCTGGACAAAATAGTCGAGGCTACTAAAGCACACACAGATAGGCTTTGGTATATCATAGTATTTCACAACACAATCTAGTTAATCTAATACATATATAAGCATACTGAGAATCATGTCATTCGTTAAATTCATAACATCTAATATATCATGAAAATCATGATCATAACGACAATATTCACCATTCATGCATTCGTTAACATTCAAGAATATACAAGAGATCATTTCACACACAAGAAGTTCATTAAATATTACATATTATAACTCAACATATCAATGCATTTGACTTATCTAAGTATGTAAATATGACTAGAAAATGAAGGAGGTACTTCAAGTCTCCACCCAACCATAGGAAAAATGCATTATGAATTTCTTAAAATTGACCACATCCGAGTTAGAGACAAAGCCTGCTGGGATTCTTTCTTAGAGAAATTCACACTAAATCTTCTTAGACACCCATGAGATGGAGTTCAATGTCCTTGTGGTTTGATAACTGCTCTTTGCTAGTAAGAACTGTACTGACTCAATTACTCTTTTGAGTTCAAACACAGGGATTCACCCAAGGTCCAAATGGGCTATTTCCCAACTCCATAAGATTGGATTCATTATTTAGGTGGTTTCACAATAGTCCTTTCATAGCAAGAATCACAGGGATCTACAGTCCACTTTATAAGTGGTTTAACAGTTCTTCCAGCAAGCACTGTAATGGCTCAGATTTCCTTGTCCAAGTGGTTTAACAAATACATAGCAAGCACCATAGTGATTCACTTCTCTCAGTTCCATCACATGGATTCACCATGTTATCACTCAGATTTTCCTAGAAGTTGTTGGGAAGAGGAAAGGGGTCCGAGGTAACCACAAACCAACTTTTAGGTACAGAATCTAGCCAATTTGTACCCAGAGAGGGCTCTCTCTTTGTGATTAAGCTTGGTTTTGAAGGATATTAGGCTAGTTGTGAAGTTTAGGAGTTTTGTTTGAGTTTTCATGGTGAGATACAATAGTATAGGGGTAAAAATGAGTAGCTTAGGCCATTGGGTTAATGGAGTCAAAGAAGATGGCTTAACTAGACTTGGTTTAGTTAACAAAAGATGGTTTCACAGGGCAAGATGGTCAAACAGGGAACAAATAGAGACTTGGGATAGATGGAATGGGTTTAAAATCGGTGAAGGGCAGTTAAAAATCCTTTAGCATATTTAAAGAGGGAACTTGAATGATTACTACTAAAAAGCAGTTAAGTATTCTTTAATAAATAATCAAAATGAATGAATTAGAAAACAGGAGCAATTAAGATTTCACTGTTTATCCTAATTCAGAAGAAAACATGGAGAATAATAACGATTGAAAACAGAGTGCAATCAATCATATTCTGAATTATTCTTTTCCGTTTGTCATTCAGATGTGAAACATAGATGATATAATAAACAAGGAAAACTTTAAAACATAAGGTATAGAGGACTTATTGATCCGGTGTTTACTTCAAGAAATCTGTGAAATGTCCTTTGCTTCAATTCTTTATCCAGCAAGCCATACCAAAGTTGGTCCAATAGCACTTTATTCCAAAATAGTCAATATTACAGCAATGTTTAAGAATCCACCCTCAATACTCCAATTGAGGGGGTATTTATACAAACTTTTTACAATGAAATATCTCATAACAAAGTGAGATATAAACTAGGGTGGCTTGTTATAGCTCCAAATCTCACTCTTATGGTTTGTGATGCTGCACTCATGGCCTAGGGCAACCCCTCCTTCCAGACCTGGTCCAAAAACTTAAAAAACAATGTTTTATTCCCTATACGCGACATTGCCCTGAGTTAAACGCGTGTACACGCGGGTCTGTGTATACCCAACCCGCGTGTATGTATTAAAAAAATTAAAAAAATATATAATTCCTTATTTTCGGGTGGAGATCGCGGGTTTTACCTGCTGATCACCTGTTAGTGCCCGTGGCCCAACTGTTCCCAACCAACTCCTAACTAAAAAACTACTTTGGAGATGGTATAAAAGGACATCAAAGGGAAGGCCTAAGGGAGAGAGAAAAGAAGAGCAAGATTATTATGCTGAGATTTTCCCCTTAGACCAGGTCTGAAGTCCTTGGTGCTTTCTGCACTTCCCCCATTTTGCATAGGAAACCCTTGTTTCCATGTGTATTGGTGATCATTCATCTTTTATGTCATCATTGAGTAAGACTTGGAAGGAGCTCTTGTTGGAGGCTTGAGGCTGGAACGAATCCGGGAGGAAGCTTTGATTGGAGCCTGCTGAAGGTGTTCAGGTGATATCTTTCCGTTATATGTACTTTATTTGCCTTTATATATAAAGAAACACGTCTTTGTTCCCGAAACAATCTTTCTTTATGCTTATGAGATTCTTGTTTTGAATTCTTACGCAAGTGGTTACTTAAAGATTTTTATAACTAACTTTATAGCATAAAGATGGTTTATACATAAGTATTTGTACATGTATTGTTGTGTTCTTTGATTTGTTTGTCTTACAGGTCAAAGGAAGAAGAAGGGAACTCCAAGAAGGGTTTGGACCCTAAAGGCCTTCTCGAACGTAGGACCTTAGGTACGTACCCTTAATATTAGAATTTGCTTAAAAGTAAAGATGATGGTTGTGTGTGTGTTTCATTGAATAAGCAATTTTCAGTCTGGTAGAGTCTTAGCCCAAAGGACCCTAGGGGTACTTTCCCTTCAACCATGGCTAGTCATATCCTTCAAGAAAATAGGGCTAGAAGACCTCGTAGATGACAGATAAGGCAGCCGAATGGTTTGTTGTCCCTATTTTTGAGAATGTGTTGGAGTTAGGTCCTATGATTTGGCCTCTTGATGTTCTTGGTGTAATTATGTGCTGGCTACTCTGTTTTGACCTTCCTACTGATACACTTTACCTACACCTGATACTCTTTATCTGTTGATTTCTTTTCATCCTCTTTATCTTCATTAACTGTAGTAAAAATCAAAATTTACCCTTTACGTAGAATAAATTACAAAATTTCAAGCATTTCTTCCCACCATTTTGGCTGTGGTATTCTGGTTTTCTGAATCTTTCTAAGGGTTTCATCTGTTTTTGTATACCTGAAAAATGTACGCTGAATTAGAAGCAAGTGTTTCAGTTCATGCTCGACATAGAATAAGTTCTTTAGGTTGTCGTAGAGCACCCTGCCTGTAGGCCATGTTTTTATCCCTGCTGCACTTGTTGATGAACCTGCTTGGTTTCCTGCATAATTATTCAATTTCTCCACATAATATTTATGCCTCATTAACCTGTCATTAATCACTAAAGGACTGGGTAGCCCTTTATTCTGCAAAATATCAAACTTCTCCATAAAAGCATTAATCTCTGCCCTCATGTCATGACATCTTCTTTCTAAATTCTGCATTAAAGTTTTCTTGGTTAATACCCTTTTGATTTCCAAAATGGTTTATGTCCTATCATTAATGCCTATTTCTTCCAGCTGTTCTTTATTTCTCGTATTCAAAAAATGTATAAGCTTGTTGGCTTCCTCGGGCATTTTTCCTAATTCTGCTCTTGTTCTTTGGATTTCTTCTTGGGCTGCCTTCACAAGATCAATCTACTCAAAAATTACTTGGATAGAAGGCCAAATATCATTTATGGATTGAGTGATGTTGTCCCAAAGAATTCTCTTGATTTCTGTTAGAGGCTTGTCAAATGTAAGATCCTTCTCCAATGATTTTACTTTGTTTTCTAACATTTTAATCTCTTGTTTTTTCTGCAACATTTACCTTTGAGAGATCATAGCTTCGTTCCATTTTGGCATATTTCTCCTTTAGCTTATTTAGTTTTGAAACTTGTAGTTTCAGGTCTTCCATTGATTTTATTAACTCTTCTGTTCTCAAATCAGCAGTACTGCCCTGTGCTACACCTATTGTTTCTGTTGTTGTTGTACCTATAATTGCCTCTCCTATGACTGCTGGAATATTTGGTGCCAATGCTGCTCCAAGAGTTGATGGGACTGCTGTTGATACTACTGGTATCACATTGGGAGGATGGGAGGTCGACTCTCCCTGCTTATATTTCAATTCCTTTTCAAGTGCTTGTTTAGTATCATTCAATCTTTCATTAAGCTTTAAGAGAAAATCCATCATTTCTTCTTCAGATTTTTTCTTTATAACCTCATCATTCTGTGGGTGTCTTGAAGGTGGCAGTTTTAGTTGCTTCCTTAGGGCAGCAATATCTTCATCTTTATTTTTTATTAGTGCTTCTACACCTTTCACATCTTTGGAATCATGTCCTAATCCAATAATTATTTCTTCCAAAGACTTTATTCTGTTATCTTTGGCTTGAGAGGAAGCCTTTTCCAAGTGTAGTTGAGCAGTAGTGTTGTCCAAAGAATTTTGTAACCTATGGGACATCATTGCCTTGCCAGTCAAGGTTGAGTAAATCATTTCTCCCATTTTTTTATGAAACTCAATTTGATCCAAAAGAATGAATATCCTTTGCCATGACTTTGAAATTTGTTCTGAGATAATCTGCTACTGATCTAGGCTGCTACACTTTGGGCTTGAAATAGCTCATTATCATCTTGCCTTCTTTGATGTCATAGGTTGACATCAATCTCTGTTGATATGTAGGAGCCATATTCAAATATTGGTTATAAACCTGCAGCCCCAATGGATCATTCCTGGCTTTTATTTCTGTGAATGTTTTCTTGATGTCTGAGGCATTAGTACCTGATGGCTTGGAAGAAGATATCTCTACGCTTTTATGCCTTTCTAGCTCCTGCCTCTAAAAGCTAGTGGATGTTGCTCATGTTGGGAAAGTTTTCTAGCCTTCTACTCTTTCTTCCCTCCGACTATCTGTATTTTCTTCTGCAAATTCCTCTTCTGAAAGGGGATTTAATCTCTGTCTCTTTGTTCCGGGTTGTCCTAATGGTTCACTAGCAGGGTAGTTTTTTCCCTGTCTCTCTTTTTGTTTCTTTCCTCATTTAGAGGAGTTTGTAGAATTGGAGACTCTCCTATATTGACCTGAGTGGGAGGAGTCTGTATTTGAGCCTGTTCCCTTGAATTTTCAGGCTGCTTGGACATTGTAGGCTGTTTAGTATGTTGAAAGCTGGTCTCTAATTCCTTTCCCTTTGATGACCCTGTAGCTGGTATAGCAGTTTCCTGTGAAGGTTGCGGGAGGTTCCAACACTGGAGGCACCAACTCCTGACCTTTGAGATAAATTAAATGGTACCTGCCCAAAAGAATCCAAGTCAAGTGTTTTCTCAATATCTCTCATAACTTTCTCAAAATTGACCTGTTCACTATCATGCTATACTAGGGTACCTTCCCTCCATTCATCCATATTTGCATATTTTTCAATTTCTAGAATTCTATGGTGATTACATGGCGACAACCTATTCTTCATTCTCCTATCACATATAAAACTGTTAGGATCATATGGTTTCCACTCAAAACTCTTTTGTAACTTAAGTTTCTCTTCTAAAAAAATTTCTGCTTCTTTCCATGCTTCCCTAGTGTTGCAGACAAAAGGGCCTAGCTGGTTCTTGATTCTAAGCTGAGCTTTCTTCTTGGCATTACAAAAATGGACTAGCTCTGCATTTATCATTTGCCTAAAATAATCCAATGCAAAGAGTCTCATTGGAACATACTTTGGCAACTTAAAAGGGCATAGTTCACATCCATAAATCCTGATTTCTGTGTGATTCTTATATAGGTACCAGTCACCTATCTAGTACTTCTTGGAGAGCTGGAGGATTTTCTTCATATCACCATTTATCCTAGGAGGGGAAACTCCTATGAATAATGTGGTTTCTGGATGGACAAATAGGTCAATGAACTCATTGTAGGTGTAAGGGGTTTCAATGGACCTATGGAAAATGGGGCTCCAAAAAATGACAGACCTTGGATTGCCTCTAGTGTCAAGTTTCTTGACAGAGAAAGGGAAGTTGTCTGACTGATAATACAACAGAAGATGATAGATGAAAGTAGTGTATTTGAAGACTCCTTCATTGTCTAGTCTTAGGATTTGTTCATGAATTTTGTTGGCAATATAAGAGGCATAATCATATTTAACAGCAGGGGGTTGTCTAGGAGTAAATATAGACAATAATACCAAGGTCATCTCATCAACATACTCTCCGAAGTTGAATCCCATGATTGAGGCTATCATATCAATAATAATTCATCCTGTATTTGTAAAGAGAACCTGCAGATAAGGAGGTGGGTCTTTAGGCTGATGTTTAAGGTCCATGAACATCTGACAGATGCGAGTAAGTTCTACTTGAGACAATTGGGGAGCTCTTTCAAGTAAGAATCCCATATAAAGGGGAGTGAGAGCATGACAGGAATGGAATTGTATCATTTCATTGATGGCCTAAGCAGTTATGGGAAAAAGGACTTCTTGACTTGGGGACATGACTGCTCTTTGATTAGGGTCATAATTGGCATAGCAGTGATGAATGATATCTCAGAAAACATGGACTGAAGGGAGGAAGTACATGGGAAGGTTGGATTCCCACAGTCCTAAGATGTCAAAACCATTAAGATAGTTGTCTCTAGCTTGGCAAAAGATCTTAAGGTGGTTTTCATTACTTGATAAGTCTTTTATCTGAAAATATTTATCGGCTAGGGGCAGATAATCTAAATCTTTGTGAGGAGTGTTCATAGGTACAACATTCAGAGCTATAGGAGTTTCCATCACTGGTTCTTGTGGATTCAGGAATGGAACTTGGGTTTTCTATGAAAAATAGTGAAAACGGTAGGTTTCAGAACCTATATAGTGAACAAAGTTTGGACTTATACTGAATTTAGCTCTTTCTTGTGGAATTTTCAGTATAAAACCAAAACTTGCAGGGTTTCGGTGGAAATGGATAAATACCTGTAATGGGAAAGTGAACAGTATAATGGCTGGTTGGATAACCGGTCCCGGGCTGAGTTGCTGCAAGTTTCTTGATCAGGTGGCGTTTGGAAAGCTTTGGCAGTTGACGGGGACGTCGCTTTGCATGGGAAAACAGTCGCAGCATATAACAGTGAAAATGACATTACATTGGTTTTATTCGCAAAATCTAGGTTGGCGGGGGTTTTTTGGATTATCAGGCGGGTGACATATGCAGGGAGATGACGTTTTGTCATTTTATGGAGGGGCGGTAAGCGATATGTGCTCGCACTACTTTTGGAGTTAGGCGGTATTCAGCCGAGGGCAAGCGATCACATAGACTGTCTGACGCATGGCGGGAGTACGGGGGAAAAACCGCCTGGTGATCGCGCATTAAAGCGCGGTCACCAAGGGGGTAGTGATATCAGCGTCGACCGTTGGATGATGGGGGAATGATCAGACGGCGGACGGGGAGTGGGGTACGGTGGGACTTTAACTGCGGCGGGCCCGATTCAATTAACAAGTTAATTAATCATATCAGGTCGACTGCGAATAGTTATGAAGGTTATTAATTAACCCAGAGGGTTAGTTAATCCCGTGCAATAAAGCAGAAAGTCAAGGTTCTTAATGAGTTGCAGATTAACTCATTAATCCTCTTTTAAACGTTGATTATGGTTGTATTCAATCGGGGGCGGGATATTTAACAATTTGGGGTTTTTTCATATATATTTAATAATACGGGATAGGGTGAATTTCTTCGGGAGTTATATAATATAAGTCAGAGATTAATATGATAAATGAGATGAAAGCACTAAGTTAAAACATTTTGGGTATACATTTAAACTTAGGCTTAGAGTGGAAAAAGGGGTTTCTTTAGGTGATATTGTGTATTTTCCTAAGTAAAAATAGGATTTTTACTTAGGAAATGAGTTTATGAAATCAAATGATTGGTTTATGGATAATTTTAAGTACTTAGGCTTTTTTAAATCATTGGGTTGAGGGTCTGGTCCCTCCAAAAGTTAGAGAAATGCTCTGAGCCCCTTTAATTTTCAAAGACCTTAATACTTCAGGGGGAATTAGTGAAATCTTTAGGGAAAAATGTGAAGGGAAGTTAATTATTTGACCTTGTTTTGCTTGAACTGCATCAAATGAAATGTCTGCCTTGCACTTGTGATAAAAGTGAAAATTAACACATTTAGAGACATTATCCATCACAAGTAATTCTGCAACACCATCTACCTACCCTACCTACTTTAGCCTAACATTTTTTCTTCTTTATTAGGGTGCACTTGGACTGGCAAACCCTTATCACACTTTTTCTTTTACATATAGAAATCTATCTATGTCTAACCTTATTACATCCAAAGGCTCAGATTGAACTGTTGAGCTCCTTTTATTCACTCTACCTATCTACTTATATGCCAAGATTTAAACAGTTTGGTCAGATTTTATTCTCTACTTCTAAAACATGAAATTCAAATATGAACTAGACAAGCTTAATTTGTTTGACTATTCATCAATTGTGGCATAAGTTAACAAGCTGCACACAATTTGTTTATTACATAAGAGTAAAAAGTAGTGGAATTTAGACTTGCAAACTTTCCTTGGTCTTTCTTTTGGTGGGGTTCATTTTTCTTCACTTTTTTTTGACCATTTTATTTCTTTTCACCCTTTGATTTTTCTTTTAGGGTATACCCTCTTTACATTTTTTTATTTTTTTTATTTTTTTACAATATGGAAAGCCTTTGCAACAAGTAAAGGCATGAACATATTACATAGCCCATTAAGTCAATCATGAAATATGACACCTATTGGTATAGGAGCATAACACACCCAATATATAGATGGAGTATTGCTCAGTTCTAGGATATTGTATCCATTATTTCGATGGTTTCACAAGTGTATTTTCATAGCAAGCACAACAAGGGTCTGCAATCCATTGTATAGGTGGTTTACCAACTTCTCCAATGAGCACCATAGTGGCTCAAATTTCCTTTTCCAATTGGTTTAATAACTACACAACAAGCACCATAGTGATTCAATTCTGTCAATTCCATCACTAGACTTCACCCAAGGTCTAGGTGGGGTCATTCTCAGTTGAAAAATATTGAATTCACTATTTAGGTGGTTTCATAGTTGTTTTTTCTTATCAAGCACCACATGGGTATGCAATACACTATATAGGTGGTTTAACAAATCTTCTAGCAAGCATGACAATGGCTCAGATTTTCCTGTCATAAGAGGTTTAACAACAATACAACAAGAACCACAGTGATTTGGTCATCCTATGAGGCTCCCACTTATCATTAATACTTAGACACATAGTATAGTGGCCCCAAACACATTAATATAGGGAATATCACCCCAAATCGTTGGGCACTATGCTTAGCCACAATTACAACACTACTCAGTCTTCATGCTTAACTATATTAACTCCTCACTCTTTCTCTAAGACCAATATTTTTGGTGCTCCCCAAGTTCTTATGCCAAAAATATTCTTCTTCCTTCTCTTTTTCTATTACCGATGACTGAGAAAAGTTCTCCTCCTCATCTTCTTCCCGAGGTATTTTTCCCCAACCTCGATCAGCGAGAGAGATGGGGTGGGTGATGTCCTCTACCCACACCACCCAATCCCATCTCTTTAATTTTCTGTTAACATAGTTGGTGAATTGGTCAATAGGGGTGTTAGGAAATTCAATGTGGTTAGTTTTATTTTTTCTCATGAAATGCAACCATCCCTCCCCTACAAGACTTATCTCATCATCGACTGTTAGCAATCAACTCTATGCTAGGTTCACGACCTTTCCAGGCATGCAAGCTCTTCCCTTAAATAATGGATCCATAAGGAAACCCTCTCCTTCAGTGGGCCATAAATTTATATTAATTTACATTATATGTTACAATGTATTGTCTTAGTTAGTCATGGCTTCCATGTTAGCCGCATAGTCATAATCTAATACATTATAAACTAGGGTCGAAGCGAGGAATGTTACAACATAGTGTGTCATTCTTTAGTTCTATTAATAATATGCTTTGGTTTACTTTACAATGTTATAGAGTAGGTTTCTAACTTGTTCTTGCCAAATAATTGAGCTCACTCCAAAAAAGATCATGGTAGAACTTTTATTTCATATGTCTTCATTTATTTTCTTTAAGCAAGTGTGTTTTGTTTTATCAAAGCTTGCTAATGATAGGAATAATGATTCATGGAAAGAAAAAATTTCATCCATGTTAGAAGATAACTTGGTGAAAACAAGGTTTGAGTAGTGTGATAATGTTCAAGTACATCATCAATTCCAATATTGAAAATTTTCTTTAAATTTTATCAAGTGTGTTGTGATTATGCAAGTTGATTCTTAGCTAGAGGAAAATATCCACTTAAATTGTCATTCAACGAATTGAATAGATTGTTTCATGAACACTTTGATTATTAAGTGAAAAATATTGTAACGATTCATAGATCTTCAATCCGTGTACATTTCAATTTAAGTGAATGATTTACTCTTATATTTTTATATAATTTGTTGATTTGTAGTTTACTTTGCAGTTTGGAGTCTTTTTTTATTAGAGTAGAATTTAATCTTGCAGATATAATGCCCAAATCTCACAAGCTTACATATGATGGATTGTTAATTAAAATGTAACAATATTTATACATATAAATTTATCGAAATTTTTGGCATCATTGTTGGGGAGATGCTAAAAGGATCATAGCATATATAGTTTGTTTTTATGTTCAAAATTTCTTTCATTTCTATTTTTTATCAATAAACCCTATGGCAGTGAAATAGAATTTGTAATAAGTATATTTCAATTATTTCCATTTGTGGTGCAATAATTCCACTTCATCTACTAATCATTGGTAGGAACATGCATTTCAAGGAGCATGAACAAGTATAGTTAAAGATAGCAAGCTTAAAGCACAACAATGTGTAGTTTGATTTAACAAATTGCTACAACTTTCTCAAATTACTACAAGTTTAGTCAACACAATGTTATAATATTTACGAGATGGACATTAGATATTTTGGGGAAATAAACTCTTAACATCATCATAAACATATTCACCAAAAAATTCATATACCCACATTGCAATTTAGGTGAAATTGGTCTTTTTGATTTTTTTTTCTAGCAAATTGACTTTGAAAATCTCTTCAAAACATGGTTGGGACAGTTAAAATTTGAGGGACTAAATGAGGGAATTTTCAAAATATGTTTATAAGGGACATATCCCTTATATAATAGTTTCCAATTCAACTTGAATCCCTTAATTTGAATGTTTGATGAAAAACTTATGCTCAAATTAGTGACTGTGTATCCTAAAGTATTCATTGTTAAACTCTTCCTTTTAGGTTTATTCATAAGAACATTTGATATATCAAATAATTATGTTTTAAAAAATGTTTATAATGGGTATATCTACTTGAGTATAATTTCATTTCCATGTAGAATCATATCAATCCATCATCAAATGAAAAATCTGATTTCAAATACTAGTTAGTTTAGGTAGAAATTAATAAACAACTTTAGCATGCAAGTTGTTCAATAACATATTTGACATAATACTTTAAGGAATTTGAAAAAATTGTTTATAGATAATATATCCCTATGAATCCTCTACAATATCGCTTTTAAATCACTCAAATTGGACACTAAAGAAATATTTTATCAATAAAATACCATCAGGAGTTTTAAACTGACCACTTCTCAACAAGTAAAATAATGTATATTTGCCTTTGTTTATTTTTCCTTGGATTTGTTCCTACACATCTTTGTCATATTTTTCTGTAATTATTGGGTGAAGATAGACAATGCACCTTGTTGGGTCATGGAAAAGGTATGCATTTACTATTAACTTATTATCCTTTTCCTTTATTCACATCCTTTCTATATCTCAATGTGCTAATCTTTTAAGAAATTATGGTAAGAAATACAGAAATTATTTGCAGTTATGCTTTGGCTAATTATTATCCTTTTTTATGCAGGAAAGTACGAAAAGGGACAACTGTTGTTCCCTAACTAAGGAACAGCGAAAAAACAACAAGCTAAGGAAGGAACGCGGTGGTTGCAGATACATCCAAAAGCAAATCAACAGGATCAACGCGAGAAGGGAAAAATGTCTGAAGTTAGAAAATTGCGCGAATCCCTCAGGATCGAGAGATCCTGAGGGATCGCTTTTATCATCTATCTTTTTACCCCTTTCTCATTATAAAAGGAAACAATTGTAAGCAGAAGGGGGACGATTGTTGTTATTATTATTGTAATTCTCAATTACAAACTTTCGTTGTAGCGAAGAACGCAAATATGTTGTAATACTCTTTCATGATTAATACATAAGAGGAGTTGTTGTTCCTTTTCATTTATCTGAAGTAACTAGCAGTGTACGCTGGTGACTAAGGGCTTGGCTTTCGGTGGAATTCACTGCTTCACCTGTGTCATATATTTTTTATTCTTGCAAGTGTGACAGTTGATAGTATTATTGTTTTCTGCTATTTTATTTCGTTGTTGTTCCTTATTTCTTTGCATTAACAAAATAGCTCTGTTTTATATGATTTACAACATTGTTGTTTAATTAGTTTCCTTTTGCTTTGGATTGAGTTTCCTAGATGGATATCTTGCTCGATGTAATCAACTCTAATGAGAATTAACTACTCCTATTAGGAACTCAGATTGATGTCATCGGTGTTTTACAGAGTAGTGCATTTGATTTAAATTCAATCAGTTTCTAAGATAAGAGTTATCACTGTTGTACTTTTAACTGATACTGCTATTACTTGAATTGCATATTGTTGTTACCTAAGTTGTTGTAGGATTTGATTTCATTAAAGGATTGAGTTTTCTTTTAATTGCAATTAGAATTTACTTGCTGCATTCATTTACTCTTGTATTCAAAAGATCTATACTGCAATTTAGAAGCATTACTCTCTGAGTTAAATAGCCGCCACATACTATGTACACTCTTGAAATAGAAAGACCTACCTGGATTGATAATTAATGTGAAGATAATTAGGAGTTGAAAAGACACCTTTTATCAGTCAACATTTTGGCGCCGTTGTCGGGGAGAGTGTAGCCATTTCTAAGGAGTAATGTACATCTGATGATTATTGTTGAAGAAGAATTTTCTTTTGAAAATGGAAGGTAAGAACCTACGTAACAAGCAAGTAAAGTGCTTGCTCCTCCACCCGCTTTTCAGCACAATTACAGAAATCTGAAGTAGGTATTTGCTGCTTATCTGTTGGGAGAGAACTGGGTATTAAAAACAAAAGGTAAGAACCTACATACGGAGCACGTAAAATGCCTGCTCCCCTGCCCGCTTTCTAGCAGAATTGTTAAGAACTTAGGGTAGAGATAAAAATTTGAATTGTTTGCATGAATGACTAAGAAGAAAAAGCCCGAAAACAAACCAATTCCACTACCCAAACTTGACAGATCTAGGGGATCGATGACCCTTGGATGATCAACATTGATAGACGACATCTTAAAGAAAACCAAATCTCAGCCATCAGTAGGTCTTAGAAACGTTGCTTCTAGACAACCTATTGTCTCCCTTCACGCCACAGGCTCACCATCCGTAGCCTACACTGAGGTCCACATCAAAACAGTGGGAACTAAGCAATGTTTTCAAGAGATTGAAACTTCGTGCCCAATTTCCTCACAAGAAGGGAATTCTTGTAATATTCATGAAGGAGGAGGAGAAACAGGGGAAACAGAGGAACCAAGATCCCCTCAGGTAGTAATTCAACAAGGAATACCTAGTATCCCAGATCGAGGGAGTGTTGTTAAGATCATTTCCACCCCTTCTAATCATCCTGGGAATAACTCTCTAGAGATCCCGGAAGAGTATTGGCACATAGTTGATCAAATGGCCAACAACCCACAAGCACCTTAGACCTATACATTGCAATATCCCATCGTTGACACAACAGTCAACACACCCATGAAAGCTATCCCTCTCCAAAATATTCCCACCTTTCATGGATTAACATCAGAGGATCTAGATGCATTTCTGTTTGAATTTGATGTATTATGTCGGGGTTATGATTATACCACTGACCCCCAAAAACTAAAATTGTTTCCTTCCACACTGAAAGGAGCAGCCTTGCGTTGGTTTATGGGATTAGGTGGTGGCACAATAAATGATTGGGAACAAATGAAAACTGCTTTCCTAAAAAAATATCAGGACTATTGCAGATCTAGGGAATTGAAAGATGAAATATTCCAAATGGTAGCAAGACCCAGTGAAACATTAGAAGAATATGTGGAACGATTTCAATATAACCTCCAGCAGTCTCCCTATGCAACTCTTCCTTTACCTGATAATGTGCTAAAGCTACACTGATTAAAGGAATGAAAGAAAAATGGATAGAAACATTAAATATTATGGGAAAAGGTGATATATATCAAGAAGAATATGCCGACATTATTAAATTTTGTATCAGGTCCTCAATAGGAAGTACGATATTGAAACCAATAGAATGCGACATGACCACTAGGGACAATAAAATATCTGGTGGAGGTATAACTCGTGCAGAAATTTGCAATCTGCTAGAAGATTTCAAAACAGATATTTTGGGAACTCTGACAATGCAATTGGACATTATGCAAGCCAAACAAAAATAGGTTGAAGCAGAACAAAATTTGGTAATATTCTTTCCTATATGCAGGAAGAAGCATAGTCACAAAGAATGCTCGCTGGATATGGCAAAAACCTATGCCATATGTACTAAAGATCATACCACAGAAAGCTGCCCATCGCTCCCAGGGTTAAAAGTAGTCTATAAGGAGGTAGAGGAAGAAACAAAACCAGTCTACCTGCTAAATCAGCATCGCCAATGGCAACCACGACAAATAGGTACGCTGATTGATCCATCTTCTTTCTTTCAAACTTCGCAATATAATTCACAACAATACCCAAGAGCCATGTGGTAGAATCAACCACCTTTTTCCAATTGGTCACAACAACCATTCCCTATGCCACCTTGGCCCAACCAATCAAATCAAAATAACAATTGGCCAAATTCCTCTTACTTCCCACCGTTTTGGCAGAATAATGCATATCAATCCCAATGGCCACCCTCGACTTCACAAAACCAGAATTGGCAGTCAAGTTGGCAAAGATCTACAAATCAGCCCGCAAGAACAATCCTCCTACCTCAACCCACACTACTAATACCCTACACATTGCAACAGAACCCTCAGACCAACCTACGACCGCAGCTCCCAGCCCAACCCAACCCGAACCCCAACAACAGACCGGTTCAATCTGTGCAAATTATTGAAGGACCAGAGCCAAAAACTGAGTTAAGGGAGTGCAATGAGCTTCAATTAAGATCTGGGCGGATAATAGAATCAGAGGGGGATAAAAATAAACAAATTGAAGATTAGTTACCTGTAGAACAAGCACCACAAGTGGAGGACATGGTTAAACAGAAAACTCACGATCAAACGATCACCTCTTCTCCACCATTCCCAAAAAGATTAATCATACCCCACCCAATAGAATACCCTAATTTTGATCTTCTGGGAGAATTGAAAAATTTGTGTATAAAAATACCGCTCCTCCAAGCTATTCAAGACATTTCAATTTATGCAAAAACTATTAAGGAATTGTGTATGAAAAATCCAAAGAGAAAAATAAAAACAACCCCAACTGTCCATGTAGTTGGTACCTTATTTGATTTACTATCAGGTAGAGAAACACCTATAAAATATGAGGACCTAGGAAATCCTATAGTCACTGTGCAAATGAATGGATGCTCCTTCCCCAATGCATTAGTCGATTTAGGAGCAGCAATCAATATTCTTAGAACCACAACTTGTCAAAAGCTTGGCATTACATCCTTGGACCCAACCACGACCTTGTTGGAATTGGCTGACCGATCGGTAGTCAAACCATAAGGAACATTACATGATGTAATGGTGTCAGTAGACTCCTGGGAATACCCTGTAGACTTTCTGATCATCAATCCTAGAAACCAACTCGATGGACATCCCCTAATTCTAGGTAGACCATGGCTAGCAACCATAGATGCTTACATAAGCTGTCGAATAGGTAGCATGACTATAGCAAGAGGAAGCAATGTGAATAATTTAGCCTTATATTCGCCAGCTCAGCCAATTTTAACAATAATCAAAACCAGAAGACAACCTGTATCATATTTAAATGAAAACATTAGATCATCATTAACCATAGGAGATGCTCTCGAATTCAAGGATCAAATAGAAGATGATATCATTAACACTTACATTAACCAACCAGATGCCATATCCCATCTAAAATGTCACATGATCGAAGTAGCCCTCGATAACAAAATAGAAGAAGATCCCTTAAAGGATATTAATGATCAATCAATACCAACAACTTCTGTTTATAACAGCAAAACCATAAAAATTGAGCCAGGAAAAACTTTGAATATTAACAAAAATCTGACTGCTGACCAAGAATAGAAGCTTGTTCAACTCTTGAGAAAATATAAAGAGTCCTTTGCATGGGATTACCCCGACATGAAAGGGATTGATCCCCAATTATGCACACACCACATTTATACAGAGAAAGATGCCAGGCCCATTCGACAATCTCAACAGAGGTTAAATCCTCATATTAAAGATATTGTTAAAGCTGAACTACAAAAAATGTTAGATGTAAACTTCATCTACCCCATATCTGACAACAAATGGGTCTCTCCCTTAGTAGTGGTGTCAAAAAAGAATAGAAAGTGGCGTATATGTGTTGACTATAGAGAGCTTAATAAAGCAACCCAAAAACACCATTTTCTCCTTCCATTCACTAACCAGGTCTTGGACACATTCGCAGGAAAAAAATTCTTTTCTTTCCTAGATGGCTTCAGCGGATACAATCAAATTCAGATTGCCCTGGAAGATCAGGATAAGACTACCTTTACCTTCCCTTGGGGAACATTCGCTTATAGGGTCTTACCTTTTTGGCTGTGCAATGCACCTGCCACATTTCAGAGGGCTATACTCAACATTTTTTCAGATCTGATAAATGAAGGGCTCGAGGTGTACATGGATGACTTTACACCTTATGGAGATGACTTCGAGCCAGCGTTACAAACATTAGAGAAAGTTCTGCAAAGATGCATTGCCACCAGACTCTGTTTAAGCCATGAAAAATTCCACATGATGATGACCGAGGGCCTCATCTTGGGTCACTATATCTCAGCAGCTAGAATCCAGGTAGATCCAACAAAAATTCAGATAATTCTTTTAATACCTACCCCTTCCACACAAACTAAGGTACGCAGTTTCTTGGGATTTTCTGGCTATTATAGAAGATTTATAAAGAATTTTTCTCAAATTTCTACACCACTATATGCATTAACAAGAAATATTGATTTCATTTGGACTGATAAATGTGACAATGATTTTGAAGATTTAAAACAGCTTGTATCAATAGCCCTAGTATTAAGGGGCCCAAACTGGGATTTTCCATTCCAGATTTCATCCGACGCTTCAGACACAACCATTGGAGCAGTTCTTGGCCAGGAGGAAGATAAAAAGCCATATTCAATATACTATATCAACAAAAATCTATCTCCTGTTGAATTAAATTATATTGTTACTGAAAAAGAATTTTTGGTTGTAATCTATGCTATCAATAAATTCAGACATTATATAACAGGATACCTTGTGGTTTTATACATTGATCACTCTGCTATTAAATATCTAGCTAATAAACCTGTTACAAATGGAAGAGTGACAAGGTGGTTGATTCTTTTGCAAGAATTCGATATCACTATCAAAAATCGATCAGGAAAAGAAAATCCAGTAATAGACTTCATTTCATGAATGCCAAAGACAGATGACTCGGTAGCAGTAGAAGACCAGTTTCATGATGAACATTTATTTGCTATAACTGTGAAAACAGTGTGGTATGCAGATGTCGCAAATTACTTGACAGTAGGCAAGTTACCCAAGCACCTGACGCCTAATGAAAGACTTCAAATAGTAAAGCGCAGCACGTTATTCTCTTGGATCGAAGACTATTTATTTCATACAGGGGCTGATATGCACATCAGAAGATGCGTCAGGGAAGATGAGATGTTTGACATCCTAAAATCTTACCACGATGGGCCTTGCAGTAGACATTTTGCAGATCACAGGACTAGTCACAAGGTATTATAGATGGGCTATTATTGGCCCACCATTTTTAAAGATGCCAAGAAGTTTGTCTAGGCATGCGACAGTTTCCAAAGAATGGGACGCCCTGGGCAGTCTGATGAGATGCCCCTGCACCCACAGATAGTCATTGAACCTTTTGAGCAATGGGCGTTAGATTTCATCGGTCCAATAAACCCATCATCTAATCAAAATACATATATATTAGTTGCAATAGAGTATGTGACTAAATGGGTGGAGGCAGAGGCACTACCAAGGGCAATAGAGGACTCGGTAATCCACTTTCTTTTCCAACTATTTGTGCAATATGGCTTGCCTAGAGAGGTAATTATTGATGGAGGACCACAATTCATAGGCCATAAGATCGCTGCAACATTAAAGAACCATCATATCATGCACAAAATCACAACTCCATACCACCCACAGGCAAATGGCCAAGTAGAAAGCACTAATAAGGTAATCGAGGCAATACTCACAAAGACAGTTGCATCACATAGATGTGACTGGGCTACTTGATTGCCAGAAGCCTTGTGGGCATACCACACGACATGGAGAAATACCACGGGATATTCCCCATATCAACTAGTGTTTGGAAAAGAACCTATCTTCCCAATTGAATTTGAAATCTAGACATTGAGGATAGCTCAGGAGGTAGGCTTGGACTTAAATGAAGCACAGATTAATAGGCTACATCAAATCAATGAATTGGATGAAATCTGGCTATCAACTCTTCAGCACACTGCACTGATCCAGCAACAAAGAGTGAAATGGCATGATGCCCTTATCAAAAAGAAGATATTCCACGAATGAGATTGGGCACTCTTATACGATTCTAGGCTCCAGGATTTCCCGGGAAAATTCCAGACCAGATGCTTAGGACCTTATGAGATACAAAAGGTGCATGATAATGGCACCCTCACATTAGCCACCATTGATGGGTCTGGTTACTCTTTTAAAGCGAATGGACATCGAGTACGACTCTATCACAAACCACTTACCAGGGAGTCCTTTTGCCAACAATTATGAGAAGATTCCACCATACAGATTCTGGCTAAAGAGGGAAACCCATCCTCAGCATCGACCCGGTGAATAATTCATTTGTTTTTGAAATTTGTACATAAAAATTTTCTTTCCATTTTGATTGAATTTGCTTGTATAAATTGTATATAAATTCTCTTTTTCTATTCCCTCTAAGGAACAGTTGTTGTTCCCTCCAGAGAACCACTGTCGTTCCCTCTAAGGAACAACAATTTTGTGTACAGATTTTCGTGCTGTTCCCTTTAAGGAACAATTGTTGTTCCATCTAAGGAACAGCTACCATTCCCTCTAAGGAACAAAAATTCCCTATATATTTGATTTTTGTGTTGTTCCATTTAAGGAATAGTTGCTATTTCCTCTAAGGAGTAGCTATCATTCCCTCTAAGGAACAACTATCGTTCCCTATAAGGAACAACAGTTTCGTGTGTATTTTCTTGTTGTTGTTCCCTTTAAGGAACAGTTGTTGTTCCCTCTAAGGAACAACTATCGTTCCCTCTAAGGAATAGTTGCCCCCTGTCTATTTTCTTTTTGCTATTCCCTTTAAGGAAAAGTTGTTGTTCCCTCTAAGGAACAGTTGTTGTTCCCTCTGAGGAACAACTACTATCCCCTCTAAGGAACAACAGTTTCACGTGTATTTGTTTTTTGTTGTTCCCTCTAAGGAACAGCTATTGTTCCCTCTTAGTAACAACTGTTATTCCCTCTAAGGAACAAAAGCTTCTTTTGGACTTGTTTTCTCACTGTTCCCCATAAGGAACAGTTGTTGTTCCCTCTAAGGAACAATAGTTTCATTTGCATCTATTTTTCCGTTGTTCCATCTAAGGAACAATTGCCATTCCCTTTAAGGAACAGCTATTGTTCCCTCTAAGGAACAACAATTTCACGTCCAATTATTTCTCTTTTGGTTGTTCCTTATAAGGAACAACTGTTATTCCCTCTAAGGAACAACTATTGTTCCCTCTAAAGAACAACACTTTCGGTGTGCAATTTTTCTTCTTGTTGTTCCTCCTAAGGAATAGTTGTTGTTCTCTATAAGGAACAACACCGTCATGTATATATCCTTTTTCTATTCCCGACATGGAACAAAACCATCCATGTATATTTTTCATTCGTTGTTCCTTATAGGGAACAGCTACTGTTCCCTTTAAGGAACAACACCTTTTTGTGTGTCTTTCCTTGCTGTGTCCTACAAGGAACAACACTCTTTTTGTGAGGTTTTCTTTAGAAAATAAGCATTTTGTGAATATTATTTCACTGGTTATGATCCTCTATCAGGCACAAGGGTACAAATATATATATGAAAGGATAGAAATCTGAGGATTACTAGAACAAACAAGTATTGAATATTATCATCTTTAAACAAGACTGCTTTGTATTGATCGAAAAAAAACCATCTATATCACTTCACTGTCCTCATTTCCATTATAAACCAAAGTGATTGATTACTTGTACCATGTTGGTTCTTCCATAACCCTATAACTCTCTCTGTTCATTATCATCAAATAAGGTTAAGGGCATACTTTCTTCTATTTGATATGTTTAGACTTCTTTCACCATTCCTACTCCTAAGGAGTGTTGAACCACTCTCTATGTATAAATAGGAAGTGTTGTTCTACTATATATATATATATATATATATATCTATATATATATATATATATATATATATATATATATATATATATATATATATATATATACATACTAACAATTGTATGATTTTGTTACAAATGGAGGATAGGGGGTCTTTAACGATATTTATGATGAAAAATATCATCCAATATAACGATCATAACAACTTGCTGCTCCATCGCTGGCTCTGTCTATTGCTGTGGTACCTGTGCTAACTTACAGTGTGTAGAATTCAAGCAATATGGGAGGAAGAATAGTGCGTAGGGAGCCACTGATACTGGCTGTTTCTGATGTCGCTAGAGAAATTCTAGTCTGATCCAAGTGGGAAACATATTTCACATGATTTCATCAACCCAACGAAACAATCGCCATAGAATTGTTGCAGAATTTATAGAACGGCCAGTCTATGGTGAGGGGCAGACAAATCACAGTCTCAGATGTTGTGATTGCAGAAGTGTCCAGATTACCTGCCGAAGGACCCATGTGGACGAATAAATGACTAAATCTATAGGATGCCATTAAAACCTTTGAAGACGAAGGGCAAGAGTTGATCATCAAAGGAAAAGGAGTTTGACCATCATCCCTTGGAGAACCTTGGGGGAACTAGCCAGAGTTGTTCAGAATTTCATTACATGTGATGGGCACAAAGACGTGGTAAGGTCGCGTCAACTTAAACTGTTAGCAGTTTTAAAACAAAAATGTTCAGGAAATCTACCTGCATATTTGAATTTCTTACTACATGATTCGGCTGAAAGAATAAGAAAACCCCGACACATAGAAACAGTCATAAGTCATAATTGTTTAATTAAGTTGATAGTTAGCTACAACCTCACCTAGCAGCAAGCAAGTTGGGAAGAATTAATATTTGCCATAGAAGGGGGTTTAGATTTACCTGCTCCTAACCCTATTCCAAAGAGGAAAAGGACTACCCACACATCAAACATTCCACAAAAACGCAGACACTCTGCAAGATTAAGGACAAGCTTGGGAACAACTGAAAATCACAAAGGTAGCAGCAGCCAACCATTAGAACGATCTAGTCCAGAAAATGAGAAATATTTACAGTTGGAAGGACAGGATGACTTGGAGTCAGAACTTGAGGAGGAAATAGAGCACTCTAGTGAAGAGGAAAGAAATGAAACAGAACTCCCCTCAACACCAAATACAAGTCCCCCACAAGACTTACTGCATGATATTGAATTGGCCTAGATTTTGGCCAATATGAATGAATTTATACAGCCCGAAAGCCCGCTCAACTTTAACATTGGAGCAACCCAATCGAAAGAAAACTCTGGCCACAACAGGAGCATACCAAAAAATGTAATCTGTGAAGTAGAAATAGGAGCAGAAGTCACTCAGGAAGAGACAGACCAACCTAGCGATATACCTCCAGAAGAACCCAGCCAGGTAGACCTAAATATAGAAAATATAGACCAAACAGAGGACATGGAGATAGACCAAGAAGATGACAATCAATCTGGGGATATAGTTCTTTTAGAGTAGAGTCAAGACGAGCAACCAAGCTCGTTAGGAGCAGAAACGACCAGCAAAACACTCGCTCCCCCTAAAAAGAACAAAGCCACAATTAAAAAGCTCAAGAAGGAACAACAGAGGTTGCGGAAAATAGTGAAGAGGCTCAAACGAAAAATAAGGGAGTTATCAGCAGGGAAAGTCCCAGACAAAACCCCAGAAACAATAAACGCAGCCATCCAAACTGAATTGCAGGAAACAAAAGCTACGGGGACTCAAACTGAGCCCATACTCACTGAACCTGTTAGGGAACAACATGCAATTTTTGCAGAAACAGCTACCCAAATAGAGGCTATACTTTCTCATGACTTAGCCATTCAGACAGAGATGGCACCCTCCTACAGCACATCTACCCAGATAGAGGTTTGGGCCTCCTATAGCAAAGAAACACAGACAATCAACATCCATTCTCATAGTAAGAGTACACAGACAAATACCCAAGCCAAAGATATCATGATGAGCAACGACCCCAACATAGTGAATCTTCAAGCAGATTTAGCCCAGGCTCGGCTTACCATAGAACGCCTTGAACTAGAAACAGTCCCCCAGCAGAAATACCAGGAATTACAAAGGCAGCTTCGAGACATGAACATCTCAGAAAGTGAGGCATTTGATAAATACTGAAAGGCAGAAGAGAGGACTGAGAAAATAAAGCTCAAATTGGAAAAGGCCGGGAGTCAAATGCATATTATTTGTTCCTTATATATTGACATATTGGCATGCAGATCTCCTGCCAATAATTATGCCCTATTTTTGATGGAAAGATATTTACTGTTGAAGATCAAAGCCGTCAAAGCTGGAAAACCGATAGAGTTGAAAACAATTGAGGATTTTATAAATTGTTGCAAACATCATGGGGTAAAAGTACAGAGGCTGTTGTGTGAATTTTATTTACACAATTTTGTATTAGAGGAAGAAACTGAAAATAACCCCAGTCCTTTTGTGGGGGATGTACAATTTCAAGCTTTTATTTCATTCACTATTAACCAACTAAAATGGTTCAAGGCTCATAACACTTTCCAGAGGCAGGAAACTGGACTGGACCTTTGGGTTAGAGGTGAAACACTCGTTACAAATGCTGGCCAATCACAAAAGTTTGATGAAGAGGGAATGAGTAATCAAAACTTTGGGGCCTATTCAGAAAGAAACTGTCCAAAAAGCAATGGAGTATTTCCTCTCCATTCAGGAAAGCTCCTTGGCTGCAGCTAAGTTTAGATGGATAGTTTCCAATAACAATGTACAGAATAGAGAGCCATTCAATTATAAAAATTTTAAATTGGCTGCAGAATGCTTTGTCACTTATAGTAATCTCATCTTAAGGGTAGGTCCTTATTGGCTAGGCTATCGGTTTCGCAGCGCTATTATTTGGTATCCTAATGAGGGGTACAAGGCTATATATGAACTACCTGAAGGACAGACAGGGCACATCTTTGAAATCTTGGCCAAGAATCATGGTTTCAGACCGCTTTACGACATTCCTTCTCCAACTTATTCCTTGACTGCTCTGCATACGAACTATATGGTTTTCATGAGGACATGAAAAAGGGTAAGCAGGGGAGTATGTTGGGTCATGGAAAAGGTATGCAGTTACTATTAACTTATTATCCTTTTCCTTTATTTGCATCCTTTCTATATCTCAATGCGCTAATCTTTTAAGAAATTACGGTAAGAAATACAGAAATTATTTGCAGTTATGATTTGGCTAATGGTTATCCTTCTTTATGTAGGAAAGTACGAAAAGGGACAGCTGTTGTTCCCTAACTAAGGAACAACGATAAAGAAGCAAGCTAAGGAAGGAACGTGGCTTTTGCAGATATGTCCAAAAGCAAATCAACAGGATCAGTGCGAGAAGGGAAAGATGTCTGAAGTTAGAAAATTACGCGAATCCCTAAGGATTGAGAGATCCTGAGGGATCACTTTTATCATCTATCTTTTTACCCCCTTCTCATTATAAAAGGCAATGATTGTAAGTAGAAGGGGGACGACTGTTGTTATTATTATTGTAATTCTCAATTATAGACTTTCGCTGTAGCGAAGAATGCAAATACGTTGTAATACTCTTTCATGATTAATACATAAGAGGAGTTGCTGTTCCTTTTCATTTATTTGAAGTAACCAATAGTGTACGCTAGCGGCTAAGGGCCTGGCTTCCAGTGGAATTCACTACTTCACCTGTGTCATATATTTCTGATTCTTGCAAGTGTGATAGTTGATAGTATTATTGCTTTCTGCTATTTTATTTTGTTGTTGTTCCTTATTTCTTTGCGTTGACAGAATAGCTCTGTTTTATATAATTTACAACATTGTTGTTTAATTAGTTTCCTTTCACTTTGGATTGAGTTTCCTAGATGAATATCCTACTCGATGTAATCAACTATAATGAGAATTAACTACTGCTATTAGGCTCTCAGATTGATGTCATCGTTGTTTTACAGAGTAGTGAGTTTGATTTAAATTCAATTAGTTTCTAAGGTAAGAGTTATCACTGCTGTATTTTTAACGGATACTATTGTTACTTGAATTGCATATTGTTGTTACCTGAATTTTTGTAGGATTTGATTTCATTAAAGGATTGAGTTTTCTTTTAATTGCAATTAGAATTTACTTGTTGCATCCGTTTACTTCTGTATTCAAAAGATCTATATTGAAATTTAGAAGCATTACTCTCTGAGTTAAATAGACACCACATACTATGTACACTCTTGAAATAGAAAGACCTCCCCGGATTGATAATTAATGTGAAGATAATTAGGAGTTAAAAAGGCACCTTTTATCAGTCAACACACCTCTCTTCCTCCATTATGTCATGTTTTATTATAGGTAAGTATTATGTTTTTGTAGGACCCAAAAGGATCAATAAGGTTAATATATGCATGAGTAATTATTGAAGACAAAAATTCATACCAAAGGGGACATATTCTCCAGAAATCCACCAAAGAATATTCAACACCCTATTAATTCCTTGCAAGAAGAGTTAGGACTAGTTTTTGATAACAATGGTTCTAGATCTTATACCCCTAATACATATATGTTGTAACTTCTACAACCCCCCTCCAAAATTTGGTTATATTCTAATTTTGGAGCCTCCTTTTGGTCTTGTGAACTATTGTATTGGGTTACTTAAGTAATCCTTGGTCATATTTTTCAAAGTATCATGTCATCTTTTAGTGATCTCAAGTGTCCTAACTTCTCGATCTTGCATGCCTAGCCTGTAGCCCTCAGTTGCACACTTCAACTTGATAGTCACTGCTTGCCAGTCACAACTGTGCACTCCCTGATGGTAGTAACTGTGTGGGCCTTGAAAGAAATAATTGAAAAATCCTCTCTGGAAGTCAACTGTGTAGTCTCTTGTGATAGCAAAACTATGCAATCCCTTGTGCTAGTGAGTTGTGCAGTTCCTAGAGATAGTTAACTATGCACTCTCTGTGGAGAGGCATTGCACACTCCCTCTGAATAAATATTGCACACCACTTGTCAAAAGTGTGGAAAAATTTTGACATTTGACTCAATCACAAGTGGCAACTAACCAACTCTAGCTCTTAGATTTTCGACATGCATGCACAAACCTTAACCCTATATCTATGAGTAGTCACTTGTATAACAAGCTAGCCCGAAGCTCATTCTCACACTTATCTTTGGAGCTCTACACATTCATTAAGAACAAGGAGCTTTTGGTTGCAAGTGCACTGCTATTTCGGTAAGCTTCATAGCTATCACATTTTACTACTTTTACTGTCACTTTTTTCATTTTTTCTTTCATAAGTGTCGTTTTAGCCTACTTTTTTCATAACAAGTGTTACTTTTTCTATATTTAGTTGTTTCATGTGTCATTTCTCCCTTGCATGTTTGTTTTCTAGTGTCTCTTCACATTATAAATCCTTTCACATTTTTGTAATCATTGTGTTTCAATATATTTATGCATGTTGATCTTATCACAATCATCATTTCTTGTTGTTGATCCATACTTAGCTGAATTTTGACTTGATCTGCCTCTTCATCACTGCAACTACACATTTATCAGGCCTTGTTCTCCAGTGATCCGACATGCACACCTCCCATGATCTTCCTCCCTTCAAATACACATTGCATAATTCCAGTCAATAATGGTTTCTCCCTTGATCATTGTGACTTTTCACTACGTAATCCTGGGCGTCAACTGCACATTGCGCACTTCTAGCCAACATTCTGTCACTCCCTTCTCAATGTTGATTCAAATTGTGCAGTTAGAAAGCCATCTCTCTCTCAACAATTGCACATTGCATATTGATAAGGCTCAATCCTTTAGCCTTGCCTCTTTTGATCAAGCATGCGTAGTCTTTCCTCTCCATCATTACGCAATGCACACATCCAGGAACCAGTCAGGTCACTCTAGCCTTAAGTTTTCCTCTTCTGCTCAAGCCTTGTGAAATCCTTTCTCTCAATGACTATTTGTTGCATTTGATATCTTAATATAATAGGACATTATCTAAGGAAATAAATTTATGTTATCATGAGTGCATCTCCACTTCCAGGTGTTGCCACTCAATATATTATCAATCTCACATCTTCCACAGACACAATGCCTCCTGTTACAAGACAAGAACCAACTAATGAGGCTAAAGAAAGTAATATTGAAGGTCCTAGAGAGAGTTCCAAATCAAGGCCACCTATCTTGGTAAATACTAGGTGCTTTATGGATAATTCCACTACTATATCATGGTTGACCATCAAAGATGCTTTCAACAAGAAATATTTCCCATATGACCTTGAAGACAAGGAAATCTACATCAATGTGAAGAGATCTAGATTCCATAGAATTTTCTGCAGATATCCATTGCTACCAATCATATGGATATTGTAGGGTCTAGACACCAAGAACATGGCTCTTAGTAGTGTAAACAGGCAAGATCTCGCATCATACCAGACACATGATCTTCATGCCTACTACAAGATGTCAAAGCCATATATTTATCTCAACTCTTAGTATTATGTAGCTTAGGTTTATTTGAATACCAGGGATGTGATTAGATCATGGTGGAGAGAACCAACCAAGTTTTTCCAGAAGACAAAGGGGTTCTACAAGATAAAATCACTAATCAAGGTTTACCACTACCTCATGGAAATGTGTTTCAGGTTTTGATGGATGGGAAAGCACTCAGTTTTTTGTTGAAGGATGGATCTTCATGATTTACCTGATAGTCACAGAAGGGAAGATCTTCATTTGGTCAGAAATATTTTTCTAGCAACTATATTTTAATACATCCAAGGCGAAGAAATATTTTGAACATGGGAAAACTTGGTTCTTCATGTTTGCATACCTTCTTGATGGAATCTCTGCAACAAACGAGTTTCCGAGTTTAGAATGGAATTGGTCTCAACAGTCTCACTTTATCAAAATATATTGCAAGCTACTCTCATAATTCAGTTACAAAGGATTTCCTAATAAATTAGTTGAGCACTTTTTTGTTGTGATTTATCAGATGAACTTTGAAGAAGAGGCACCCAACATGACAAATCAATCTAAAGAAGTGATCTTTGAAGTTGCATATTGGTTCGCTTCATCCCAGCGCACTTATATCAGAGTCTTCGATTCCCAAAAGTCACCACATCTCTTACCAAAGTACGTGACTGATAAGGTGGCCATTCATGGGATTGATATTAGATTTGCTAAGGGCAATCACTATTATTGCAAAAGAAGAAGAAGGCACCATGGCCTCTCCTTCCCTTGCAAGTGGGATCTTATGTGTTGAAGATCCTGAAGGTAGTGGAAGAAGAGGTTGAAGAACTCACTCACATTAGGTTTGTTGAAATGGATTTCCACATGTATGACCCCAAGGGAGTACACATATAGCACTGTGCAAAGCTCTATTTTTTTTGGCCTTATGTTTCTATTCCTCTAGAGGACGAGGATAATATGAAAACTCAGTACAAATCTTCTAGAGAAACTAGGTCAGGTGATGGGGCAGGCCCTTTTGACATAACTCACACACTAGATATTGTACAAGAAAGGTCCCAAAAGGAAGTGACTACTCAGGATAGAAATTTCAAGCCAAAGAGGAATATCTTGCATGATCAAGAAGAAGAGAGGAGAAGAAATTTTAAAGAAGATATGAACACCAAAGGTGAAATTGAAGGGGAAAGGTGAAGAAAGGAATTTGAAGAAGCTCAGGGGAGGCACTAGGAAGAGGAGTAGAAACATGAAGCAAAGAAGAAACAAGAATAGGAATGTAAGAAGGAGGTGCAAAGGAAACAAAAGGAAGAACAACTAAGGAAGAAAAGTGAAGATGCGCAAATAAGGAAGGAATACATGAAAATGAAGAAGGAAGAGGAGACTAGAAAGAAACATGAATAAGAAGCCTTGCAGAAGCAAAGAGAAAAAGAAGAAAGGAACATTTTATTAGAAGGAGGCATGAAGAGATAGGAAGATGATATACAGGCCCAACAGGTGAATTATGAAAGAGAGGAGGATGATTAAGAAGCATACATTACACCGATTGATGAGAAAATAAGCTATCGCCCCACACCTCCTCTTACTGGTGGCCATATCCCATTCAGTGAAATGGGAATAGTTCCTTTGTTGGATGATAAGGTCATGCAAATTTCAAACTTTAACTTCTATTATATGAAGAGAATAATAGTGTTTGAGAGAAGAAAGTATTTTTTGAATTACCCTCATCACTTTGTTTCCATCATTATAGAAAGGGTGATCATGTTGAATACTAGGAAGAATCCAAGAGAAATTGCAGCAGCGAATGAAATCTTTGCTAAAGCCAATAAGGAGAACACTGATTATTTGATGAAATAAAATGATACATTGGTAAAAGAGTCAACTTCGACAAGACAATAGGTTGAACATCTCATGGTCGAGAACCATAGGTTTTCTTCCACTAGTACTGGTAGGATGGAATCAAAGGTAATGATACTTGAAGATACAAGCCTTTGGAAGACACTATGAAGAAGTTATATGCTGAGATGTACACCCTTCATGAGGTAGTGGTGCTCTTACATGAATTACAAAAAGGGTCACAAAAGATGGTGAAGGTCTTGAAAACAACTTACATAGCCATATAAGTGATCCAATATTGGGGCACCAAATATCTGAATACACCTACGGTGTTGGTCAAAAAGATCAGATAGGATGCAAAAACAGATAGGGAAAATATCAAGGTTGTTTTACAGATCTATGGGTAGATCCATACTTCTGTTACCACTACCATAACAACATATTCATGAGTGTACAATGGATTTGACTCCTTGGTTAGGATGCACATGATTCCTTCTATTGGTACATTTATAGAGCTAAAGAGTAGGAGCACAATCAAATAGGAAATATAATATTTCTTGAACAACATTAAATAGGCGACCACTTAGGATGAGGTCGAAGTGATCAAAGAAACTATTCTACAATATGTGACCATTCCAACCAAGATACACATGACGTTGATTATGCTGCTCAGCACTATTCAAACAAATTCTAAGACCATATATCCAAAAGCATTGGAGGGGAAAATTGGATACAATCCAGATCCACCAGTGAAGGTTGAGAATATAGCTGCAAAGTACAAATATTGGCACCAATACCTTACTACAAATTTACATGTCACGGTTGTTGAGCTACTATTTCCATAAGTTATGCATGATGTACTATTTTGTCTTATGGATAATAGGCACATTTTGTCTTATTTTAATTTTGTAATTCAAAAATAATAAATGTGTAAAATGTGTAAAGTGTGAGTCCAAGATTCACATAGGGAATATGAAGAGTCATTAGTAATTTCAAAGGTTAAAGAGAAGCTAAAAGACAAATGGAAGCTCAAGAGTCACGAGGGAGCTCAAAAGTAACAAGGGGAGGTGAAAGGTCACCTCACTTGTTATAGATAAATCCTCATAACTCAACCAAAGGGCTTGGAATTTTGGAGAGTGAGCCTTGGCTTCTCTAGTTTAGCATAAGAGTGAAGATCATTCTTTAGAGAACCAAGTGGTAGCTTCATGTTCTGCTATTGGGGCTAGTGCTTCATCATTGTAATTATGTACTTGGAGCTTTCACCTTATCATCAGAAGCTCTATGAGCCAGCACATTTTCATGCATGTATCATGGATGTTGTAAGACTATTATTTTAATGTTTGTGGTATATTATATTTTAAAACATGATAAAGAAAATGAAATACTTCATTGTCTTCAATATATATCTTGTTGAATGTTCATTTTTATTTTCTTTTGGGATTGTTATTATCTTGTGAACTATTTTGTAGGTTAGCTAATGAGTCTTTCCTTGCTTTTGTGTGTCTCTTTTAGAATAGTAATATTACTTTTGTACTAGAGGCTCACTCTTTATTTCCCTTTCATGGAGGTCTCTTTTATGCATTAAAATCAATGTGTTACAAAGCTTACCTACTTCCTGCCTTCAAAGTTATGTGTATGATCTCTGTTGGAAATAATACTGAGAGGGGGGGGTGAATCAGTATTATCATATTAATAAAACTTTTTCATTTCCATAATCAGATTCATATATGCTACTTCCACAACTTCTTATGATTAAGTTAATCGATCTTCAATGAGTGCATTAGAACATTATCAACCATATTATCAGTTAACAGATGCAGTAACATAAAGTAGATCATCACACATAAGGCACACACATGAACACAATGATGTAAGGTGGAAACCCAATGCGGGAGAAAAACCACCTGCTGCAAGTCATCTCAATCTTCTTCTTAATAAGAAAATTCTTTTACAATATTTGTACTGGTGCAGCCTTATACCAGTACGGGAGCTACAACCCCCTTTTCTCTTGTACTAGCCGATCCATTTACTAGTACGCAGGCTACTACCTGCTACAATGCTCCAAAGATTTCCTTTAGCTCTTGTACTAGCTTAGATACTAGTATGTAGGTGCCAACCTACAATCTTCTCTCCTTCAAGTACCACGTTTTATTAATTTTCATACTAGATACACTGAAGCACAACCCATAAACTGAAAGGCCACATTTCATCCAATTTTCATACTGGACCCAACAACAACATTGAAGCTCAAACAACCTTCTGAAACACCCAATTAACTGAAGTAACCAGATCAACTATAATAGGACCAAACCCAGAACACAACAATGATAAACAAAGATTTTAAGAGAAGGAAGCACCCTGCTCAACTGCCAGCCTGAGTCCGGACTCACCCTGTTCAACTGCTAGCCTGAGTCCCTGGACTCACCCTGCTCAACTGCTGACCTGAGTCCCTGGACGCACCCTGCTCAACTGCTAGCCTGCGTCCCGGACGCACTCTACTCAACTGCTAGCCTGCGTCCCTCGCACTGAGTCTACTGAACTGCCTGCGTCCCAGCGCACCTGAACCCTTCCTGCACCTGCGTCCGGCGCACCTGAAATAATTCGCTCCTGTGTCCCGGACGCACCTGAACCCTTACTGCACCTGCGTCCCTCTGGGCAAAGATGATTTCAAGACTTTAGAAGTAACCCAGACAATCAGATCTATAGATCCGAGCAAGAGCCGAAGAGATCTCGGTCCATCAGATTCGCCTTGTTTAGATCTAGACCAGATCTTGCCTTCATAAGATGTTCAACCCAAGACTTGCAAAATCCAAATGATCTCCTTTACTTTATATAGGCAAGCTCCTCCTCAAAATATGGAACAATACCACGAGCCGACACCATAGAAACACAAAACCGTCGGCTAGATACCACACAAGAAGCCCCCACGTGCTTTTTCTCTGCCTTGAAATGTGTGCACTGGGTGGACGCACCCCCTGAACGGTTGGCCTGCGTCCTTGGACGCGGGTTCTGCATGGTATACCTGCGGGGACGCACTTTCTGAACAGATTTCCTGCGTCCTTCATAATTTTTCAATAAAATGAGAGTTGATCATCAACTTCTGCTGCTGACTTGAAGAATAGTGAACTACCACCTGAATGGGTTGCCATCAAGGACAATACTTTAGCCATAATGCCAACAATCTCCCCCTTTGGACTTGATGGCAAAGCTTATTAAGAACTTGCCATTTGATTCCTTTGAGCTGTCCTGCATCTATGTATTATGTTACATCTGATATCTCTTCTGAATGTATATGAGTGAGATGGTCTTCTATGAGGGGGGTTGCCATCAAGTACAACACATGCATCATAATGCCAACAATCTCCCCCTTTGGACTTGATGGCAACAACACCAGATCACTCTCCCCCTTTGACATCAAGGGCAAAGGGGTATGCTCCCCCTAATAACATGCTCTCTTTGACTATGAACCAGATCTGCTGAAGTCTCTGAATGAGCTCCCCCTTTGTATTTGTCATGGTGCTCCAATCTGATAATGGTCTTTCTGAGAACAAGCTGAGATGTCTGCTCTGCTGTATAGTGCTTGTTCATGCTCAAACTCCCCCTGACTGTAAGCAAAGTCTGCAAAAGGATGTTCTACAAGAAGAACATGACTCTATATATATCATAAATGACCTTCCTATCACCAAAAGACTCAATACATACATCCATCACCCATCATAATAAGGATCATCCATCCAACCAAGTGGGAATACATCAGAAATATGAGAACCAAATATATTACATCTTCATCCCATGCATAGCGGGGAGACATAGGCCGTTACATGACCTGAAGAGATGACTATAATAGATAGACCATTACAACATGAGTCTTGCTACGACCTTCCAAACATCTAAAGATCATGACAAACAACAGCACTGTATAATTTGCTCCATAGTATCATCAACTCATAACCATCCAGATCTACATGAATCAAGAGCCATCAAATGAAAGCATCATTATCAATCAACATATGTATGAATAATCATCCCTGTATCTAGCCAACAATCCTCATCTATTTGTGCCAAGAAAGAATTTATGCATCATGCTCATGTCAGCATCATCATGAAATGCGTATGAGTGACTCATCATCATCATGTCTCCAACAATGCGACTTTGAGTAATCATCCACGAAATCAGCCAACCTCATCCATATATGTGCCAAGGATAAAGACTTCATGCAAGCATCATTAGAGAATCAACCATACATCTGATCATGTGACCAACTCATAATAGCAAGATGAATCATAAGCATTGTCACCAAGGACCATAATGCCAACAATGCATTTAGGACATATTCTCCCCCTGAACCAGTGCCATCTGTTAAATCTGATCATGCATATCAAGAAGAATCAGCCAATAAATGCTTTGAGACAGGTACGCACTTCATCTTCTGCTGTGCTGCGTCCTGTTGCTACAGGGACGCACCCAAAAACACTATCACGTCGCGTACTTTTACTCAGGGACGCACCCAAAATAACTATTTGGTCGCGTCCTTTTGCTTCAGGGACGCACCTGATCCTCAGTCGCTCTGCGTCCCCACGCAGATTTTCAGCTACTGAACTGCGTCCTGGACGCACCTGGACTTGGTCTGGCCTGCGTCCGCACGCAGGTCTCCTGTTACTGCACTGCGTCCTGTACTTTCAGCTTCCTCTGATTCTGGTATGTCTGTACATTGTACTGTGCCATCCTTTTCTGACTGTACTTCCTTTTTCCTCCATATCTTCAAGTGTGATGATGACATTTTCTCCTTTTGATATGGTGCCCAAACTTTGTTCCTGCATTCCTTGGCTATATGTCCAAGCTTGTTACATGCATAACATCTTACATGTTTCATATTCCTCCTGTAACAATCAGTAGCTTTGTGACCAAACATATTGCAAGCAAAGCAATATCCATAAAAGTACCTTGATTGAGATGACCTTTCTGCATAATGGTCTTGAACTCTTCTTCTTCTACATCTTGCTGCAACATGTCCAAGATTATGACATACATAACATTCAACATTATTCATAGGAGGAGTAAAGGATTTTCTTTGAGGAATCTCTTTCCTTGGTTGATGATGAGATTGATCTTTCACTTCTTTGTTGATCACTTTAGATTTCCTTTTAGAGTTTCTTGCCTCACCTTGTGAACTAGATTCACCTTCAACAGATTCATGGAAACCAAGACCAGTCTTTATAGCAGGGGACCTTTGACTACTCAGAATATCATCCAATACTTTAGAGCTATCTTGAAATTGTAAAAGCTTATCCTTTTCTTCTAGTTTACCTTTCAAGATATTTACCTCAACCTGAAGCTGTTCTTCCTTTTCAAGGGATTTCTTTTTCAAAATTTCTTCAGCTTTCCTTCCTTCTTCCATTTGTTCCCTTAGTTTGAGAACTTCTTTTTCTTGTTCTTCATACAGATCTTGCTGCATTTGACGAACTCGGAAGGCACATTCCAGTTGAGATTTTAAGCTGGTGACTTCGTTTTCTTGTTTTGCAATAGCTTGGAGTAGATCTGTATTCTGCTTCTTTGATTCTTCAAGATCTCCTTTTAGTGAGAGGATTGTAGCTTCAAGATTTTCATAGTAGCTGGATCTATCTTTGAGTTTCTTGATGGTTGTGCTTCTTTCGTTGACTTCTTTTCTTAATGATGTTACTTCATGCTGCAATTTTTGACATTGGTCTTCCTTGTCCTTGAGTAGCTTTCTTACCTTGTTTCCTTCTTCTAGTTGTGCCCTTAGTTTGGTAGCTTCTTCTTTGAAATCACATTCCTTTTTGTTTAATAGATCTTGTTGATCTCTAATTTTGTCTGTCAGCCTTTTAAATTCTGCCTCTATTTGATATCTTTCTTGTTCACCCATAAGAGCAAATTCAGTAGTTTCGCTATCACTTTCATCTCTTTCACAAGGAAATATAGCTGGAACATCAGAGGATAACACATTCATACCTGATAATGACTCTGAATCTGATTCTGAATCTGAAGAGCTTCTTATGCCTAATCCCCAATCGATTCTTCCACTGTCATAGTTCTTCTGAGATGACTTCTTTTTCTTATTAGCTTTCTTCTTAAGCTTCTTTCCCATTGTTCCACGGATCTCCTTCAAGCGATCAAGCTTCTATCAAAGGACCTGCTCTGATACCAATTGTTGGAAATAATACTGAGAGGGGGGGGGGGGGTGAATCAGTATTATCATATTAATAAAACTTTTTCATTTCCATAATCAGATTCATATATGCTACTTCCACAACTTCTTATGATTAAGTTAATCGATCTTCAATGAGTGCATTAGAACATTATCAACCATATTATCAGTTAACAGATGCAGTAACATAAAGTAGATCATCACACATAAGGCACACACATGAACACAATGATGTAAGGTGGAAACCCAATGCGGGAGAAAAACCACCTGCTGCAAGTCATCTCAATCTTCTTCTTAATAAGAAAATTCTTTTACAATATTTGTACTGGTGCAGCCTTATACCAGTACGGGAGCTACAACCCCCTTTTCTCTTGTACTAGCCGATCCATTTACTAGTACGCAGGCTACTACCTGCTACAATGCTCCAAAGATTTCCTTTAGATCTTGTACTAGCTTAGATACTAGTACGTAGGTGCCAACCTACAATCTTCTCTCCTTCAAGTACCACGTTTCATTAATTTTCATACTAGATACACTGAAGCACAACCCATAAACTGAAAGGCCACATTTCATCCAATTTTCATACTGGACCCAACAACAACATTGAAGCTCAAACAACCTTCTGAAACACCCAATTAACTGAAGTAACCAGATCAACTATAATAGGACCAAACCCAGAACACAACAATGATAAACAAAGATTTTAAGAGAAGGAAGCACCCTGCTCAACTGCCAGCCTGAGTCCGGACTCACCCTGTTCAACTGCTAGCCTGAGTCCCTGGACTCACCCTGCTCAACTGCTGACCTGAGTCCCTGGACGCACCCTGCTCAACTGCTAGCCTGCGTCCCGGACGCACTCTACTCAACTGCTAGCCTGCGTCCCTCGCACTGAGTCTACTGAACTGCCTGCGTCCCGGCGCACCTGAACCCTTCCTGCACCTGCGTCCGGCGCACCTGAAATAATTCGCTCCTGCGTCCCGGACGCACCTGAACCCTTACTGCACCTGCGTCCCTCTGGGCAAAGATGATTTCAAGACTTTAGAAGTAACCCAGACAATCAGATCTATAGATCCGAGCAAGAGCCAAAGAGATCTCGGTCCATCAGATTCGCCTTGTTTAGATCTAGACCAGATCTTGCCCTCATAAGATGTTCAACCCAAGACTTGCAAAATCCAAATGATCTCCTTTACTTTATATAGGCAAGCTCCTCCTCAAAACATGGAACAATACCACGAGCCGACACCATAGAAACACAAAACCGTCGGCTAGATACCACACAAGAAGCCCCCACGTGCTTTTTCTCTACCTTGAAATGTGTGCACTGGGTGGACGCACCCCCTGAACGGTTGGCCTGCGTCCTTGGACGCGGGTTCTGCATGGTATACCTGCGGGGACGCACTTTCTGAACAGATTTCCTGCGTCCTTCATAATTTTTCAATAAAATGAGAGTTGATCATCAACTTCTACTGCTGACTTGAAGAATAGTGAACTACCACCTGAATGGGTTGCCATCAAGGACAATACTTTAGCCATAATGCCAACAATCTCTTGTGTTGTTTATTACAGTCACGACATATCCTTAAGATCACTTTAATGGAATTCGGGCCCATATTCCGGATGGGGATCCTATTCCAAATAATGTGAGGTCTAGTTGGGAATTGATACTGAGGAGGCCCCTTACTATTTGCAGCTTCCAACACCGTCAACAAGTTTTGGAGCTAGTAGGAGGGCCAAATGACAAGCTAAGCTTGTGAATTTTGGATTTAGTTTCTTATCTTAAATGGCTTCTCCCCAAATCATAATCCCGGGATACTTTTATAGGAATGAAAATATTAAAATTCATGTGAGAATTACTCATAATTTGTCAAATTTGAAGTTTAATGGTGAGGCTAAAACAACCATTCTTAAGCATACTCTTCACATTCTTAAATTTTTTGATTCCTATGTAATTAATTGTGAAGATGTTACTTGTATTTCGTTCATTCTCACTCTTGAATGCCATGTTAAACAATGGTGCCATACATTACCGACTACCTCCATTTAGTCATTTGAGTAGCTTGTCATGGAGCTTCACTAAGCTTTTGACATGTATAATTATCAAAGTGTTTATAAGAATAATATTCACCTTAGAATGAAATTTGATGAATCTTTAGAAGATTTTCATGATCACTTTCTTCACTTTTGTTATGAATTTTTTGAGGGAGATGTCGATTTGGGCTTTATGAATCAAAAGTTCCATCACTTAGTTCATATTTGTTTACAACCACCTGAATTTGAATCATTTTCGAGTCTCCCGACATTTCTTGGTCTTGAGACACTTAAATTTTCAAAGGAGGAACCTACTCTCCCTTTTGTTTCTTCTTCTCCTCCTTTTAATTTAGTCTCATGTACTGATGTTGACGTATAAATTTCTCTATAGATCAGCTACCTCTGATACCATGTAGAAATTCTGCAAATTCTCTACAAATCTTGCCCTGAGACCTATGTAGAAAATATGACTGTAGATTAACCCGATAATGCAATATAACTAAAGCAAAATACTATAATCTACTTATACTATAAATTTGCGGAAGCTTAAAGATTGAGCAAGATTGATTTGAACACATATAACCATAAGAAGAAGAATCAATGCACATGAAACACAAAAAATATTCAGGGCAAAGCCTCAACTAAAAACCCCACTATCTGTATTATCATACAAGGTGGAAATACATCAGAATTATACAAAGCCTTAGCTCTCACAACTAGCTAGCCCTCAGTGCAACCCTCCTGGATGCTCACAGACAATCAAAGCTTCTCACAAGCCTTCTCCTCTGCCCTCCAAGCTCCTATTTCATTGCGCTATTCCTAGTGGATGATTCTCACCTCACGAAGTGGAACACTTCTCTTACACACTGTAAAAATGTACAATCCTCAAGGAACCTTCACTTGATTGCATGCATGAGTTTCCTTTATAGGAAAACACATGCAACTAATAGTATACTGTCCTTGACATTTAGCTCAACTGGGTCTTTCTCAGAATAGAAATGCATGAATTTCTGATGAGGGAATCTTTAGTTATCTGGAGTACACTGGTTGAGTGCATGCATGCATCAACTAACTGATAACTAACAATTGGTTCCTTAAACAATTTGGAACTAATTTAACTATACTTAACTCAGTAAACTAAGCTAACTAATTAAAACTCAAATATAACTCAATCTTATCTCCTTCATTAAGGGATAATATCCTTAATTTAAGGGATAACTATTGCATGACTTCAGAAAGACTTCTAACTTGAATTTCTCCAACTGATTAATGCATAATGAATTAATTAATTATTTCCAAGCAGCTAGTGAGACTAAATTCGATTTTAATTCACAATTTTAATTCAAGGACAAATTAAAATTGGAATATTCTGGATTCTATTTTTATCATTTCTTGTTGCTATTTTCAACACTCCCTCTCAACAAGACAGGAATTCAACTCGATCCCAATCGTGAACCTTTGGAATGTTATGCATGCAACACTTCTCTCTAGTGTTTTTGCTCCAGCAACTCTAGAAACAAAAAAAAAAAAAAAAAAAAACCATCCAACCTGAATTAGTATGATGCATTTGTCATCAAAGTCTATGACTGTTATTTCCTCTGTCAACAGAAAACTTTGTGCTTCGGCTGACTCTGCCTTTCTGCACTGCTATCAATCCTTCTCTGTGCTCTTCAGTATCTGACTGCTCTAGCCTCTGTCACTTTCATCTATGATGGCATCAATCCCACTAATTCCTCCTGCTACTATGTTCTTTGGGCTCCCGTAGCAAGGTATGATCCAAAAGATAAAACCTCTCAATGGACCTTGCCCAATTTCAGCCTTCTTGGGAATATCACTTCACATCACCCCACCTCACACCTAGAGGTATGTCTGCATGTGATCCCTCTGCCCACTTCTCCAATTGTGGCTCCTCCACAATTGCATGAGACTTCTTCTGGGACTGCATGTTGAGAGGTAATTTACACTCCCTCTCAACCACCAAGTCTCTAACATTTTCTTTGCTCCTCAAGGCTTTGCATGCATCTTGAACCTTAAGATAATACAGGTTCTTAACTCATGAACTGATATGTTTCACCTGTCTCATAGTGATGTGTCTAAGGAACCTCCAACATCGCGACCGATACCAAGTTCTTCTTCAGTCCAGGCACATATTTCACATCTGTAAAGGTGATAGGAGCTCCATGCTCCCTCTGAAAAGCAACCATGCCCACTCCTGAAACACTATACCTTTCATCGTCATCCATCTCTATGCACATATTGAGGTCTTTCTCCTCCAAGGTACTGAATAAACTTTTATCACCGGTCATGTGGAACAAGGCTCCACTATCAAGATACCAAACACAACCCATCATCGATGACACCATGCATGTGATGAGGGTAAAGTCCATTTCGAACTAAGAGGCCAATGCCTCACCTTTTGATCCTTCCAAGGATCCCTTCTTGGACTTCTTCGATGGGCAATTAGTCACATAATGACCCATCTCATGACAATTAAAGCATCTCACTTTAGACTTGCCACCCTTCTTCCCTCCATGAGAAGAATTTGATTTGGAATGAGTAGCCTTCCCCTTCTCTTTCCTTGCCTTACTCGCTAAGGCCAAATTTTCTTCATCATCATCCTTAGATGAAGAACCATCTTGTGTGCTCCTCTTGATCTCCTCCTACATGATATCCGACCACAGTCGTTCCCAATCTGGCAGTTTCTCCCTCCCATTCACAGAGTCCTGGTAGCTATTCCATATCTTTGGAAGGCCAAGGAGAGCGAGGCTCACCATATCATCATCGACAGTAGTTATTCCCACACTGATAAGCTCATCTCTACAAGTGGTGAGCTTGTTCATATATGTGGAAATATTATCGATGTTCTCCATCTTGATTCTTCGAAGCTTATCCTTGAGCACCAATGTCCTCTAGTTGCTACTGTTCTGGTAGAGATCCTTCAATGTCTTCCACATTGAATATGGAGTATCCTTCCCATGGAGACTCGACACAATATGATCTTGAACTCCCTTAATGATGATCCGTCTCGCCCTCGCCACACAATTCTTCCACTCAGCCAACTCTTGTGCATTAGTTGAACCTGGCTTTGGGATTTCTTGATCAATGAAATCTTTAAAGCGATTGTCTTCTAATACAGCCTCCATGTGATATTTCCATGCTATGTAATTCGAGCTACCTTCCAAGGCATACTTGAGTCTCAAGCCATAGAATGCCATTGGCCAGCCTTGAAGTATGATAATAATTTGATTTGCAACTGCAACCCCAAACTTCAAACTTCGAATTCTCTTCTCCATAAACTGTTCACAGCTCCGATAAAATTAGCTCTGATACCTTGTAGAAATTTCTCTATAGATCATCTAGCTCTGATACCATGTATAAATTTCTCTATAGATCAACTACCTCTGATACCATGTAGAAATTTTGCAAATTCTCTACAAATCTTGCCCTGAGACCTATGTAGAAAATATGACTGTAGATTAACCCGATAATGCAATATAACTAAAGCAAAATACTGTAATCTACTTCTACTATCAATTTGCAGAAGCTTAAAGATTGAGCAAGATTGAGCTAAACACATATAACCAGAAGAAGAAGAATCAATGCATATGAAACACAAAAAATACTCAGGAGAAAGCCTCAGCTAAAAACCCCACTATCTGTATTATCATACAAGGTGGAAATACATCAGAATTATACAAAGCCTTAGTTCTCATAGCTAGCCATCTCTTAGTACAATCCTCCTGGATGCTCACAGGTAATCAAAGCTTCTCAAAAGCCTTCTCCTTTGCCCTCCAAGATCCTATTTCCTTGTGTTGCTCCTAGTGGATGATTCTCACCTCACGAAGTGGAACACTGCTCTTACACATTGTAAAACTACGCAATCCTCAAGGAACCTTCCCTTGACTGCATGCATGAGTTTCCTTTATAGGAAAACACATGCAAGTAATAGTACATTGTCCTTGACATTTAGCTCAACTGGGTCTTTCTCAGAATAGACATGCATGAGTTTCTAATGAGGGAATCTTTAGTTATCTGGAGTACATTGGTTGAGTACATGCATGCATCAACTGACTGATAACTCAAAATTAGTTCCTAAAATAGTTTGGAACTAATTTAACTCAAATATAACTCAACCTTATCTCCTTAATTAAGGGATAATCTCCTTAATTTAAGGTATAACTGTTGCATGACTTCAGAAATACATCTAACTTGAATTTCTCCAACTAATTAATCTTTAATGAATTAATTGTTGGCATTATGATACAAGTGTTGTCCTTGATGGCAACTCACTCAGAGATAGGTACAAGTGATGGCAACTTGATCAGAGGACAGATCTCAGTACAGCAGTACAAGAAAGAGATATACGCAGGTTCAGTAAGGAAAATCAGCGTGTACACGCAGGTTGGCTTCGATAAAAGCGCGTAAAAGTGGAAAACTTATCTTTGGTCCGTGGCGGTTAGTCCTTGGAAGTTGTGCCTATGGTTTTGGACCATGGTGTCTCGACGGACGTGTTGATCCCTAGTTTTGAAGTTGATGGTATTGTGTTACTATGGTTTTAGACCGTGGTATTGTGAAGGGCCTAAGCCTATATAAGGTGAAGATCATTAGGCCAGATGATGGAGCAAGAGTGTGTGAGTGATGAAGATCTGAGGAAGTGTGAGATCCAAGTGCTGATTATGGGTTGGTGATCTGAACTAAGGTTTCACTCATGTGGAGGATGATGAATTATGGAACGAGATCTCAAGGCTTGGAATGATTATCTTCATATGGTATGACTGTGGATAGACCAGATATATTGACGCATGTTTATTATTATGATCTAGGTATGTTGATGTCTGATATAGCTGCGGAGTTATAAGTTAGAATTTGCAAATCTGTACGCGGGTTGGTTTTGGTAAAAGAGCGTATACACGCAGGTTGGGTTCGTCGAAGTAGCGTATACAATGTGAAGTATGATATTTGAAGATAGAGTTGGATCTGGTTGTTGTTATGTTGTCTGGTTGTTATTGACAGGGTTTCAGTGATTCAGTATTGGGTGATTCAGAGATTGATGATGCAGGTTGTACTACAATGGTGATAGTTTCATGGATCCAGTATGAAAATGTATGAAATGTGGTCCCGGGAAGATCGTAGGCCGACACCTACGTACTGGTAAACATATCAGCCAGTACAAGAGCCAGGGGGTTGTAGCTCCCTTCCAGGAGTAGCTGGAAAACGAGTGAAGGTTGTAGCCTTCTGTAGGGTTGGCACCTACGTACTATTAAATGGATCGGCTAGTACAAGAGCTAAGAGGGTTGTAGCCCTCTGCAGGTTGTAGCCTGCGTGCTGGTAAAGGACTGCACCAGTACATTGTAAAAGAAGTTTCTTATTAAAGGAAGATAGAAACAAATTGCAGCAGGTGGTTTTCACCCACATTGGGTTTCCACCTTATATCATGGTGTTCATGTGTGTGGCTTTTGTGTGATGATCTATTCTGTTATACTTCACCTATTTACTGTTAAAATGGTTAATAATAATCTGATGCATTTACTGAAGATAAGCTAACTAAATCACAAGATCTCTGGATATACGCAAGTTGCTTTAGACACAGTAGCGTGTACACGCGGGTTCACTTAACTGAAGTAGCGTATATGTTTCTAAGAATGAAATTGGAAAGGTTTTACTGATCTGATAATACTGATTCACCCCCCCCCCCCCCCCTCTCAGCATTAATTCCAACAATTGGTATCGGAGCCAGGTCCTTCAGAGAAGCTTGATCACTTGAAGGAGATTCGTAGAACAATGGGGAAGAAAGCACGTCAGAAGAAGAAGACAGCTCAAAGGAACAATGACAACCTGCCGTTAAGTGGAAGCAAGAATTCAGATCCTGAATCACCTCAGATTGAAGATGGACAAGCAAATGAAGCATCAGATCAAATCATAGATCAGCAAGATCTACCTAGCAAAAGGGAGAATACCCTCAAAGAAGAAATCATCAGATTAGAAGATCAGTTGGAATGTGCCTCCAGAATTCGAAAAATGTTGCTAGCACTGAATAAAGAGCAAGAAAATGAGATCCTCAAACTAAGGCATCAGCTGGATGAAGGAAGGAAAGCTGAAGAGACCTTGAAGAAGCAATGTCTGGAAAAAGAAGAACAACATCAAGTTGAGGTAAATATCTTGAAAAGTAAATTAGAAGAAAAAGATAAACTATTACGATTTCAAGATAGTACTAAGATCTTGGATGATATTCTTAGTAGTCAAAGGTTCCCTGCTATCAAAACTGGTCTTGGTTTTCATGAGTCTATTGAAGGTGAATCTGGTTCACAAAGTAAGACAAGAATCTCTAATGCAAAATTTGAAAGGCTCTACAAGGAGATGAAAGGACAACCCCATCAACAATCAAGGAAAGAGACTCCTCAAAGAAAATCTTTTACTCCTCCCATGAATAATGTTGAATGTTATGTATGTCATAATCTTAGACATGTTGCAGCCATATGTAGAAGAAGAAGGTTTCAAGACCATCATGCAGAAAGATCATCACATTCAAGGTACTTCAATGGATATTGCTTTTCTTGCAATATGTTTGGCCACAAAGCTGCTGATTGCTATAGGAGGAATATGAAACATGTAAGATGCTATGCATGCAACAAGTTTGGACATAGAGCAAAAGATTGCAGGAACAAAGCTCATGATAAAAAGAAATCATCAACATGCTTGAAGATATGGAAGAAGAAGGAAGTTCAGTCAGAAATATGTGGCACAGCACAGGGTACTCAGCACAGCACAGGAATAACAGACTCACGGGGAGCTGAAGGTGTAAAACTTCAGTGTTCTAATCCTCATACGCAAGTTTCATGAAAGAAAGTCGCGTATATACGCGAGTTTCACACTGCAAAGTCGCGTATATGTCAGTTTGTGAAAAAGCAGTGAGGACAGACTCAGAAAAGGGGTCTGACATGATCCAGTCCAGTATTTGCTCTATTGGTTAACAGTTACAGTCTGCTGAGGATGTCTGGAAATGTCTTGATACTTATGGCAGAGGCTCAGGGGGAGCATATACTTCAAATAATGCATTGTTGGCATTATGGTTAGAAGTTGTTGATAAAGTCTATGAAGCTAAATGATACATCTTGCTGTTTGATCAAAGGAATGGTATTGCAGGCTGATGCTTATGGTACAGATCATGATGCTGCTGGTGGTTTTCATAAGTCTTGTCATGTATCTCTTTTGTGATATCTCTTTTATGATGTCAAGGTCATGTAACGGCCTATGATTGGTTTCCCCACTATGCCTGGGATGAATGATGTAATGTTCATGTCTTATCATGAGTAAACTCTTAATATATCTCCACATGGTTAGGTGGATGAGTCAATATTGGTATATCTCCACTAGGTTGGGTGATGAATGTATGTATTGAGTCTTTTGGTGATAGGAAGGTCTTCTATGATGTATAAGTCTTTTTTCTTCTTGAAGAACATCTTTTGCATATCTTGCCTACAGTCAAGGGGAGCATGAATAGCACAATTCAGCAAGAGCAGGATGGATAGATTGGTACACTTTGGCATACACAAAGGGGGAGCACATTTGGAGATTTCAGCAGGTACTTAGGGGGAGTATGGACAGTAGAAGGTATACCAAAGAAGAGAATATCTTGGTCTGCCCTTTGCCCTTGATGTCAAAGGGGGAGAGTGACTTGGTGTGGTGGTTGCCATCAAGTCCAAAGGGGGAGATTGTTGGCATTATGATACAAGTGTTGTCCTTGATGGCAACTCACTCAGACACAGGTACAAGTGATGGCAACTTGATCAGAGGACAGATCTCAGTACAGCAGGACAAGAAAGAGATATACGCAGGTTCAGTAAGAAAAATCAGCGTGTACACGCAAGTTGGCTTCGGTAAAAGCGCGTACAATTGGAAAACTTATCTTTGGTCCGTGGCGGTTAGTCCTTGGAGGTTGTGCCTATGGTTTTGGACCATGGTGTCTCGACGGACGTGTTGATCCCTAGTTTTGAAGTTGATGGTATTGTGTTACTATGGTTTTAGACCATGGTATTGTGAAGGGCCTAAGCCTATATAAGGTGAAGATCATTAGGCCAGATGATGGAGCAAGAGTGTGTGAGTGATGAAGATCTGAGGAAGTGTGAGATCCAAGTGCTGGTTATGGGTTGGTGATCTGAACTAAGGTTTCACTCATGTGGAGGATGATGAATGATGGAACGAGATCTCAAGGCTTGGAATGATTATCTTCATATGGTATGACTGTAGATAGACCAGATATATTGACGCATGTTTATTATTATGATCTGGGTATGTTGATGTCTAATATAGCTGCGGAGTTATAAGTTAGAATTTGCATATCTGTACGCGGGTTGGTTTTGGTAAAAGAGCGTATACACGCAGGTTGGGTTCGTCGAAGTAGCGTATACAATGTGAAGTATGATATTTGAAGATAGAGTTGGATCTGGTTGTTGTTATGTTGTCTGGTTGTTATTGACAGGGTTTCAGTGATTCAGTATTGGGTGATTCAGAGATTGATGATGCAGGTTGTACTACAATGGTGATAGTTCCATGGATCCAGTATGAAAATGTATGAAACGTGGTCCCGGGAAGATCGTAGGCCGACACCTATGTACTGGTAAACATATCAGCCAGTACAAGAGCCAGGGTGTTGTAGCTCCCTTCCAGGAGCAGCTGGAAAACGAGTGAAGGTTGTAGCCTTTTGTAGGGTTGGCACCTACGTACTAGTAAATGGATCGGCTAGTACAAGAGCTAAGAGGGTTGTAGACCTCTGCAGGTTGTAGCCTGCGTGCTGGTAAAGGACTGCACCAGTACATTGTAAAAGAAGTTTCTTATTAAAGGAAGATAGAAACAAATTGCAGCAGGTGGTTTTCACCCACATTGGGTTTCCACCTTATATCATGGTGTTCATGTGTGTGGCTTTTGTGTGATGATCTGTTATGTTATACTGCACCTGTTTACTGTTAAAATGGTTAATAATGTTCTGATTCATTTACTGAAGATAAGCTAACTAAATCATAAGATCTCTGGATATACGCAAGTTGCTTTAGACACACTAGCGTGTACAGGCGGGTTCACTTAACTGAAGTAGCGTATATGTTTTTGAGTATGAAATTGGTAAGGTTTTACTGATCTGATAATACTGATTCACCCCCCCCCCCCTCTCAGTATTATTTCCAACATTAATTAATTATTTCCAAGCAGCTGGCGAGACTAAATTCGATTTTAATTCACAATTTTAATTCAAGGACAAATTAAAATTGGAATATTCTGGATTCTACTTTTATCATTTCTTGTTGCTATTTTCAATAGTTGATGTTGGAAAATCTGAAAATCAGATTGTTGATTCCCCTATCTAGCTTCCACCTTCCCCTAATATTCATAATTTGGATGCGGATAAGTTAAATCTTGAATCTAATTTGATTAATGATATTTCTTTTTCAAGAGTTTCCTCTTTCCCTTTATCATCTAAATATTATGATCCTATTTGTCTTAATCTTCCAAATCAAGTTATTCTATTAGCAGTTATTCTAGATATTCTTGACTCTCAATCTATCGTTTCAAATGGTGGACAAGTACAATAGGGTTGCATCACTCAAATAGAGGACCAAGATAGAAGATATATTGTTCATGATAATTATGTGTGGGATTAAAATTCTGAACAAGAATTAATTATGCTTGATGATCCACCATCTGAGTCTCCCACTCCCTCTTCAACCTTATCACATTATTCATTATTCCCTCATATGTTTAAAAATCTCTTACACCAGCTAGATCTCTAGATGTTATTAATCCTTTTTCCACTAGTCTCAATCACAGTAAAGTATGGGATAATTTTGATCTTTAGTTTGAAAAGGAAAGAGAGGAATTGGTTGTTCATGATTTATTTCATCCTACACCTTTAGTATGTGAAGAATAAGAGATTGCAACTTTGAAAGTTCAAGCAAGTTCATCTTTTGATTCATGTCGAATTTTTATCCATAAGGAGCCTTGTGTGTCAAATTATGATACGATCAAGTAAGTGTCTATGATAATGTATTCATTGATACACCTAGTGATAGTTATGCTTACTTATCAGATGATATTTGTAAGCCACCTATATTCGATGATTCACCATTCGAGAGTTTGGAAATTTGTCAAGAAGTTGAGGCACTTCCACCTTCGCTGATGGTTATGGAAGGTTCTCGTGATCTTGACAAGGTTTTTGAACATGATGAGATTAAAGTTGCTTCATGGGACAATATTCTTAATCTAATTATGCAAAGTTAAATTTTATCTTCTTTTAAATCTCAATATTATTTTTCACATTGTTTCCAATATCATGATCCGATTTCTTGATGGTTAGAATAATCTTACTTGGCAGGATCCATCACTAATTAGAAGTTTAGATTTTCCATGATGTGTGCCAAGATGGAAGACATGAGTGAATTTACTCTTACAGTAAGTGATCAAGGTTTGTATGGTCATCAAGATAAATTGGTAGATCGATTAATATGGCCATTTTTGCCATATTCTTTAACCAATATGTTTTACCTTTAAGTTGATGTGCAGGTTCTTTAGGTTGATCCTTTTATTCTCCTGCTTTGTTTCATTTTGGTACTCATTGCTCTAATCCTTTCCCTTACAAGTTTGGATCATATTTTATGGCTACATTGGAAATTTGATTTTACGTAATCATGGCATTTCATTTGTTAGTGTAGGTGTAGGTTAGTTTAGTTTTCTTTCTGCATGGTTTTGGTTTTTCTTTTCTTTGATTTGCTTTTGATTTTTGTTTTCACGTTATTTTGAGTTTGTTTATGAATAATATTTTGTGTCAAAGCTATCTTTCTTGGATTTGAATAAATGTGGAAAAGTTCAAAAGGATGTTGCGACAACTAACAAAACTTGGTTAACTTTTGGCCCCCTTCTTCGTTTGAGCCTATATCTTTAAGAGTTCATTATGCTTAGACGAAAAATACATTTCTTTCCTAATGAAAGCCTTATTTGATAAAAGATGCTCGTACCTATAATAGGATATAAATTCCTTGAATTAAATTTATATTATTGATTGTTTCAACATGTGAACTTAGTTGAGTAGAGAAGGAAAAGGAGGAAACTCAAGAAAGCATGCTAATTTCAGAGGTATATACATAGGAGTCTCTGAAAAACAAGGAACAACATCTCTTGCTCGTTAAATAAGTCGAGATCCCTCTTCCTCCTATGGAAATATAAATGTTGATAAAAATTCAATGAGCATAATGTAATATAACAAATAACAGGTGAAGGAAGAGAAAGGATTCCTGTGCAGAGAGATGAAGTAAGAAACTTCGTGGGGATACTAAACAGTCTTGCCGGCAGAGAAGAAATGCTTGTGATTCCTTGGAGTGACTTCATTGGGGTACTAAATAGTCCTGATAGAAGTGGAGAAACACCAGAAATGACATTACAACTCTGACATCCTAAACTTACATATTTATATAATCCTACTCCCTAATCGAAACAACTAAAGTTTGACTTGCTTTATGAATAAACCAATGAGAGGAATAAAAGAGACTACATCCATAAGAAGGATAAGTGAGGAAGCTATGGTAATTGATGGGATGAAACAATAATTCCTAAAAGCTATACATTATGCATAAATTTGGACTTATACAAAGAAGATGGGATTCTTCCAGTGAATCAGCAAGTGTTGTGGTTGCTATAACACCCCTCCAAAATTTTGCTTATATCCTAATTTTGGAGCCTCCTTTTGGTTTTGCGAATTGTTGTCTTGGGTTACTTAAGTTTTCCTTGTTCTTATTTTTCTAAATATCAAGTCATATTTTAGTGATCTCAAGTGTCGTAACTTCTCAATATTACATGCCTAGATTGTAGCCCTTAGTTGAGCACTGCAAGTTGACAATCAATGATTTCCAGTCACAACTGCACACTCCTTGATAGCAGTAACTATGCATGCCTTGAAAATAGTAACTATGCAATCCTCTCTGATAGTCAATTTCATAGTCTTTTGTGATAGGCAACTGCACAATCCCTTGTGTAAGTTAACTATTGAGTCCCTTGGGCCAATGAGATGTGCAATTCCCATACATAGATAACTACGCACTCTCTATGGATAGGCACTGTGCACTCCCTGTGGATAGATATTGCACACCAATTTTCGACAATTCCACATATTTCCAAAATTGACTCAGTCTCAAGTGACAACTAACTAACTCTAGCTCTTAGATTTTTTACATGCATGCACAAACCCTAACCTTAGATCTATAAGTGCTCACCTATATAACAAGCTAGCCTAAAGATCATTCTCGCACTCATCTTTGGAGCTCTGTACATTCCTTGAGCACAAGGATCTTTTGGTTGCATGTGCGCCACTATTTCGAGTAAGTTTCGTAACTATCACTTTTTGCTTCTTTTATTGTCGCTTTTGTCATTTTTTCTTTCATAAGTGTCATTTTAGCCTACTTTTTGCATAACAAGTGTCACGTTTTCTATATTTATTTGTTGCATGTGACATTTCTCTCTTGCATGTTTTTTTCTAGTGTCGCTACACATTCCAAGTCCTTTGATATTCTTGTAATCATTTCGGTTCAATCTATTTATCCATATTTATCTTTTCACAATTCTCATTTCTTCTTGTTGATCCATACTTAGTTGAATTTAAACTTGATCTGCCTCTTCATCACTACAACTACACATTGCTCAAGAATTATTCTCCATTGATTTGGCATGCAAACCTCTCAATATTTGCCTCCCTTCAACTATGCATTGAACAATTCCAATCAAAAGTGGTTGCTCCCTTGCCCACTGTGACTGCGCACTGTGCAACCCTGGGCCCCAACTGCACATTGTCAAATTCCAGCCAATGGTTAGTCACTCCTTGCCCACTTTTGATGCAAACTACGCAATCAGGAAGCCCTCTCTTTCTTAGAAATTGTGCATTACGTAGTCATAAGCCTCAAGCCTTCAACCTTGCCTCTATTGATAAAGAATGAACACTCTTTCCTCTCCATAATTGAAAAATGCACACTTCCAGTGAGTAGTTAGGTCACTCTAGCATCAATTTTTCCTCTTATGCTCAAGTCTTGCATAATCCTTCCTCTAAGTGACTGTTTGTTGCATTTTATATCTTGATAGAATAGGAGATTATCTGAGGAACTGACTTTATGTTTCCATGATTTCATCTACACTTCTAAGTGCTACCACTCAAGATCTTATCAATCTCACATTTTACAAGATAAGCACCATCTAAGGAGGCTACAAAAAGCAGTACTGAAAGTCCAGGAGTGAGTTCCAAATCAAGGCCACCTAACTTGGTAGACACTAGGTGATTTGTGGATAAGTCCACTACTATATCATAGTTGACCATCAAAGATGATTTCACCAATAAAGAGTTCCCAAAGGAAGTTGAAGACAGGGAAATGTACATCACTGTGAAGAGAGCTAGATTCCACAGAATTTCCTGCAGATATCCAATGTTACCATGTGAAAAATAAATCATATGGACATTGTAGGGTCTAGACACCAAGAACACGATTCTTAGTAGTGTAAGCGAGCAAGAGCTCACATCATACCAACCACATGATATTCATGGCTACTACAAGATTCTGAATCCAAACGTTTATCTCAACTCTTAGTATTATGCAACTTGGGCTTATTTGAATACTAGGGATGTGATTAGATCATGGTGGCAAGAACCATCCAAGTTTCGTTAGAAGCTAGAGGGAATATACAAGATAAAATCACTAAAGAAGATTTACCAGTACCTCATGGAAATGTGTTGTAAGCTATATGGATGGGAAAACACTGAGTTTTTCGATGAAGGATGGATCTTCATGATTTACCCGATATTCATAGAAGGGAAGATCTTCATTTGGTTGGAAATATTTTCCCAGCAACTTCATATTAATGCTTCTAAGGTGAAGAAAGATGTTGAAAGTGGGTAAACTTGGTTCTTTATGTCTGCATACCTGCTTTATGGAGTCTCGGCAAGAAACGAGTTTCTAAGTCTAGAATGGAATTGGTCTCAACAATCCCTCTTTGTCAACATGTATTGCAAGCCACTTTGGGAATTCAGTTACAAAGGATTTATGATAAATTAGTTGAGCACTTCTTTGTTATTCTCTATCAGATGATCTTTGAAGAAGAGGCACCCTACATAACAAATCATGCTAATGAAGCAGTATTTCAAGTTGTATATTGGTTCACTTCATTCCAAGGCACCTATATAATAATATTTGATTCCCAAAAGTCACCACATCTCTTAACAAAGTACATGACTGATAAGGTGGTCATGCAGGAGATCAGATATCAACTTTTCTCAGAGCTATCAAAACTTCTGTAGAAGAAGAAGAAGGCACCCTAGCCTCTCCTTCAATCACCTCAGGTTTGGTTAAATGAGTTTCCATAGATATGACCCTAGGGGAGTATGCAAATAGCACTGTGTGAAGATGCATTTTTCATAGCCTTATATTTCTATTTCTATGGAAGATGAGAAGAAGATGAATAATCGATACAATGTTTCCAGACATACTAGGCCAAGTGATGCAGCAAGACCTTATAAAAAAACTCATATACTAGACATTATATAAGAAGGGAAACAATAGGAAGTGCCTACTCAAGATATCACTTTCAAGCCAAAGAAGAAGATCTTGCATCATCTAGAAGAAGAAAGGAGTATAAAGTTTAATGTAGATCCAAACACCAAAGGTGAAATTTAAGTGAAGAGGAAAAGAAAAGAATTTGAAGAATCTCAAAGGAAGTGGCAGGAAGAGGAGAAGAAATGATAAGTAGAGCAGAAACATGAAGAGGAACGCAAGCACAAGGAGAAAAGAAAATATAAGGAAGAAAAGGGAACACGTACAAACAAGAAAAGAAGAAATGAAAAGGAAGAATGAAAAGGAGACTAGAAAGAAACATGAAGAAGAAGCATTGTAGAAGCAAAGAGAAGAAGAAGAAAGGCAAAATTTGTTAGAAGTAAGAAGAGACGAGAAGAGGATATACATGCCCAACATTTGGATGATGAATAGGAGGAGGATTATTAAGAAGCATACATTATGTTGATTGCAGAGCAAAAAAGCTGTTGTCCCAAACCTCCTCTTACTGGTGGCCATATCCCATTTAGTGAAATAGGAATAGTTCCTCCATCGGATGGCAGGGTCATGGAAATTTCAAAATTTAACTTAGATTCACTGAAGGGTAGAATAATGTAGGAGAGAATAAGGAATTTTATGAATGACCCTCATCAACTTTTTTCCATTAATAAAGAAAGGGTGAGCGTGCCGAAAACTAGGAATAATCCAAGAGCAGTGGCAGTAGAGAATGCAACCTTTGTCGAAGATTCTAAGGAGAACATTTATTATTTCATGAGAGAAAAAGAAACATTGGTAAAGGAGTTTGCTTGACAAGGAAATAGGTTGAAAATATCATGGATAAGAATTAGAGGTTTCCTTCCACTAGTGCTAGCAGGATGGAATTGAAGGCAATGATACTTGAAGAGATCAAGCCTTTGGAAGACATTATGAAGCAATTATATGATGAGATGTACACCCTTCATGAGGCAGTGGTGCTCTTAAATGAAGAAGGGTCACAAAATATAGTGAAGGCCTTGAAAACAACTTACATAGCCATAGAAGTGATCCAGTATTGGGGCACCAAATATCTGAATACACTTACATTGTTGGTCAGAAAGAGAAGTCATGATGCATAAATAGATAGGGAAGACAACAAGGTGTTTTTACAGATCCATGAGTATATCCACACTTCTATTACCAGCACCATAATGGAATATTCACAAGTGTATAATGGATTTGAATCCTTGGTTAGGATGCATGGGATTCCTTTTGTTGGTACATTTATAGAGCTAAAGAGGAAGAGCACAATCAAATAGGAAATAGAATATATCTAGAACAACATTAAATAAGTGATCTTGAGTGAGGATGAGCTCGAGGTGACCAAAGCAAATATTCTAGAATATGTGACCATGCCAGCAAAGATACACATGAATTTTATTATGGTGTTGAGCACTATCCAAATAGATTCTAAGACCATATATCCAAAAGCATTGGAGGGGAAAATTGGATATAATCCAGATCCACCAATGAAGGTTGAGCACATAACAACAAAGTACAAAGCTTGGCACCAATACCTTACTACAAAGTTACATTTCAGTGTTGCTGATTTACCATTTCCATAAGTTATGCATGATGTACTATTTTGTCTTATGGTTAATAGCCACATTTCGTCTTATTGTAATTTTCTCTTATTATAATTTTGCATTTAAAAAATAATAAAGGTGTAAAATGTGTAAAGTGTGAGTCCAAGAGTCACATAGGGAATATGAAGAGTCATTAATAAGTTCAAGGGTTAAAGAGAAGATAAAAGAAAAAAGGAGGCTTAAGAGTCATGATGGAGCTCAAAAGTCATAAGGAGAGGTGAAAGGTCACCTCACTTGTTATAAATAAACCCTCATAATTCAAGCAAAGGGCTTGGAGTTTTGGAAAGCGAGCCTTGGTTTCTATAGTTTAGCATAGGAATGAATATCATTATTTGGAAAATAAAGTGGTAAATTTATGTTCCACTATTGGGGCTGTTGTTTCATCATTGTAATTGTGTACTTGGAACTTTCACCTAATCATCAAAAGCTCTTAGATCTAGTGCACTTTTATGCATGTATCATGGATGTTGTAAGACTATTATTTTAATGTTTGCAATATATTTTATTTTCATACATGCTAAAGAAAATGAACTAATTCGTTGGATTTAGTATATATCTCTTGTTGAATGTGCATTGTTATTTTGTTTCACGATCATTATTATCTTGTGAACTATTTTGCAGGTTGGCTAATGAGTCTTTCCTTGCTCGTGTGTGTCTCTTTTAATATAGTAACATTATTTTTCTACTAGAGGCTCACTCTTTCTTTCCATTTCATGGAGGTCCCTTTTATGCATTACAAATGGTGTCTCACAAAGCTTACTTGTTGCCTTTAAAGTTATGTGTATGATCTCCTGTTTTTTTTTTGCAGCCAAGGAATATCGTTAATATCACTTTAATGGTAGTCAGGACCATATTACAAATGGGGCTCCTACTCCAAACGGTGTGAGGTATAATTTCAACTTCATATCGAGGAGACCCCCTCACTGTTGGTAGCTTCCAACATCATCAACAAGATCTACTAACCCCCATCATTAGTTGGTATACTTGCGTACCTCCAAGGGAAAATCCACCATATGGGTTTTGTTTCTAGGTGCCCCAAGATGGTTCTATGTTGATCTGATCAAGTCCAAGATACAAAAGCACAACACCATCTATAATAAAAAAAATTAGTCAATTTTGTTCCAAAGGGAATTATATTAATGACATTCTCTTTAAGTCCCATGATTTGAAGATCGAAATCCTTAGAGCTTGCAATAAAAATTTTGGCTTCTAATCAACAATATCAATAGTACCAATTTTTTGAAGATGGCTCAAAGATCAAGGAAAATGAAGAAGAAGACTAGCGTCAAAAGAGAATTCAAGTTCCATACCTTGGTAAGTCATGTCCACCATGCCATTATTACCTTAAGAAGCTTTCCAAAATTCATATTGTACACTATGTCATGGTATGCCCATATGTTTCTTAAGCTTAAACACACAAGCATACTAAAGTCAGTAAAAATTCCAAACCTAAAAGTCCAATGTTTATCATATGTTTTATGACTACCACATTCTGACTTCAACCTATGTTCACCCTTCTTCCGACTTTTGCAGACCCTAAAATCTTGTGAAATTCCTAAGGTTGGTTATACGACACTTCATGAATTTGTTGAGTTTGTGGAAGATGAACTTATTGAAATAGATATGAAAAAGAATGTAAAAGCAACTGGAGGAATTGAAGCACGACAATATTTTTGTGCAATTATTTTTTATGTTGCCCTTAAAATCTTTAGGCTTGACCAACCTCTTATTGCTTCAGGATTCAGGAAGACCAATGCAAGAAGATGATCAAGAATTTATTAGTTTCCTTATGACTTGGTTACACATTAAACTTATTATATTAGAATATAAGGATGGAAATGGATATGGTGGAAGCAAATTGTAATTGGTTACAATTACCAGCGATGATGATTGGGAGATAGTTGATCCTAAAAATTGAATTGCAATAACTAGATCACAAACTTTTATGGAGTTACAATTAAGTGCCATCTTTGGAAGGAAATTCAGTGTGTTTCCAAATCAAGAGGAAACAAGGAATTGACTATCATTCAACCATTCATATTACATCAATTGTAATGTAGTTAATAGTGTTGACAATGCTCTTCATATTTTTTCTTCACTGGAATCACTTGAAGGTTATCAAGTTTCAACAATCAAGGGATGTCATCTTTTTAATAAATTTACAATGGATTGTCTTTCAAAAGAATGCAAAAATTCATATGCCTATATCTTGCAATCCATGCATCAGATGGGCATGAAATTTTGAGGAACATATTAAAATCGGATGAAAAAAAATGAAACTTTCAAGTAAATCCACTTCGTGATTTTCAAGAAAATGGCCACTATCAATTACAACCATTTTGGTTATTTCTCAAGATTCATGCATTGGATGGACATGAAATTTTGAGGAGAAATGCATTAGAGTAATATGAATAAACTCAATTGTTTTTAATTTATTCCAATTCATATTTTTTGATAAAATATCCATCATCTCCCATAGGCATTTTGGTTATTTATTGAGATCCATGCATCTATCGACAACAAGTTTTGGTGGACAAAAGAATAACTAAATTATGAGAAAATGGATAACTAAATCTACTACAACCTACTTCATGAGATCGGGTAACCATAGTGGAGATTTTTTAACCATTTATTACTTTCCATACTATCACTTCCTCAAACTAAAATCTATCACATGGATGGTTTTTTATGTTGTAACATTCCCTCCCACCCCCTTAGATTATGTAGAAATTAGGCTATATATTTACAACTTCTCATGAAGTTTTAATCAAAATCACAAGACAATAACCTACTCTACTACTCTGCAGACATTAATTCACAATTTAGAACAAAAATCTCAAACACGCATGAAGAAATAACACACATGCAACAAGTATTTTTATCTGGGGAAAGTATTTTTATAGAGATGTGTTACAATTGATATTCTCAACTGGGTACACCTTGCAAGTGCATAACCTATCTCTCTTCTCACTTAAGTCCTCTGACCTAGACTTAGTCAATTTTTGCCTCTGCTTGGGCTCCTATTCCCTTGCACTGTTCCTTGAGGAATTAGTCCCCAATTATTTAGGAAATTTCTCAAATTGAATTGTATGATTCCTTAGGCTGATCATATGACTGCATGCAACATCTTTACTCTCAAGACTAGTCTACAACTGATGTTACACAACCTTGGAATCTCCAGCAAGTGTTGAGCCCCAAAACTACCCTTTCCTTAGCAACTTTTCTCATCCCTTCTTCTTTGTTTTTCCATGAAGAAACGCATTCCTATCGTTAATGACTAGTATACATTGCCTTAAGGAGAACATTTTAGTGATTTACATGTTATGCTTTTATGTTTTGTTGTTTGAATAAGTTTTTGTCTTTTAGCTACGAAACACAGCCTGTTCTGCAGCTAATCGGCTGTTCCGTAGCTACTTCCATGATTTTACAGGTTCCAGGTGTCAAAAGGAGAAAATAACTACACGGGAAACTTGGAAAACATCATGACATGGATCGTGTCCTATTCACCTAGCCCAAGTTGACAAGGAACATGGTACAAGACTTCGGTCAAAGGAGAAGTCAAACATAGAGACCTAAGGCAAACATGACTCTGTTTTGTACATGTTTCACAGTGATGGGATCCGAAACAACTTCTTGAGGCCACGGACTTCAACAACCATCTGTGTAACCGAATCCAATAGCCATCACCTTAGATTTATGTCTCCAGCAACCGAGAAAGAGAATTCTGTGTGACTGTCTACTATGTGTTTTTTGTTGTAGCTTATTTTTGTCCATAAATAGTTGTATAATTTCCTTATAAATACCTGTGTGAAGAATGCAGAACAAGTTCGAATTTGCTCATGTATTAAGCTCAGACTATTGTTCTGTAATTTTGAAAACTCATTCTCTATTTTTAATATGAAGACCGTGTGTTTCATGGATATCTGAAAGCGTTTCTTGGAGTTTTGATTGAGTACGCATAACCTGAGTAGTTGCAGAGGGCCCCTGCGCTGACTGAGGTTTCATTTCATTTTGTTTTGTCTTTTCTATTTCAAACTGTAAATTTACCATTTCTTCTCATAGTGTTCATAATCATTTCCATACTAACCTTGTTTATAATTCATCATTTCTTCACTAATGCAGAATAGTTTCTTTCAGTATAGAATGGCTTCTCTTTGCTTAATTTATTTCTAGTTTTATCAGTAATTAGAAGTTGAATTCAGTAGTGCAGAGTAGTTTATTTCATTTACTGTTTCACTATTTTTTTTTAATTTCCAAATAGACTAATCAATGCCATTACAATTCTTGCCATTATTTTATTAGTTTAGTGACTCATGGTGTAGATGAATGTTTCTAAAAAGCCCTTCTAGTTGATAAATTATCTATAACTAAGTGGTTGAATACTTCATTCATGCAATGAGTCTTTTATGCGTTTCTGCATTTGTCTTTTTCTTAGAATAATGGTGTACAAAATTCCTCAAAATGTCATCACAAGGAGGTTTTTCTCCCAAAATTGAGAGGCAGAGTAACTAAACCCTTCATTTAGTTTTTGTTTCCATAGATTAATTGAAATTTCATTCTCAGTCTTGGTATTTCATTTAGTTTTGTTTCCATAATAGATAGTTGCAATTTTACTTTCGGTTTTAGTATTTCACTTGGTTTGACAATAGTTGCAATTTCACTTTCAGTTTTCAGTATTCCATTTAGCCTTGTTTTTGTAATTAAATAGACAGTAGTTGCAATTTTACTTTTTAGTTCATAGCTCATGGTTTGGAAATAATGATATGATTAAAGATAGAAACTTTGTTTTTATTTCTTGATTAAACTTTTCTTCCAAATCTTACTTAAGCTCTTTTAGTCCTCATCCTTTTAGATTCTTAGCAGTGTTTACAGAGGTTAAAATTAGGATTTTGACAGTCACATTGTAAATCATTAGGGACTAAAGGACCAAAAACCCCCAAAACAACATAAAACTAAAAAACAGTGAAGTAAGAAGGGTCATCTAGCACATATAGTGCACTACACTTCATCAGTTTACGATACCCTTATTGATAATTTATGTAGAGCAATTTAGGAAACTAAATTGACCAAACAGCAAGCCTGGGGAATACAAATTCTATGCATGCGCTAGCTATTTTAGGTTGATTTATTAGTTGACTGGATGGTCACTGAGTTTGACTGAAGTCCCACTGCACAACTTGACCATCCACTAGTTCCTGAGATAACTGACCTTGATGTCCATAAATTAGCAATCACACATGAAAAACTTAACTCTAACTCCTCCAACTTGATTTTACTGAGTAAACTAGGTGACACAAGCCATGTCACACAAGTTAACATCATTTAAGTTGTTTTATGATGTGAAAATTCAAATTTTCTCAATTTAATTAAGGCAAAATCAAATTCAGAATTTCTTGATACATTTTTCAACACTCCCTCTCAACAAGAAAGGGATTATCAACCACCCCTCTCCTATCCATATGGATTTAGAACTTCCCTCTTGACAAGGCCTTTGTCAAAATTTCAACATCTTGTTCCTCTGTCGGAATGTACAACATTATCCACCTCTACACATAATCCCGTAAATGGTGATACCGGATGTATATATGCTTGGACTGATAGTGAAAAACTTGATTTTTAGAGAGCTTCATGAAACTATGATTATCACAGTAGATCAAAGTTGGATCCTTAATCTAACCAAACATTCCAACAAATATCTTTCTCATCCAGATCGCCTCACATGCTACTTGACTAGCAGCCATGTATTTTGCTTCTACCGAGCTGAGTGACACAGATCTTTGCTTCCCGCTATACCAAGAAAGCGCTACAAACCCAACACTAAAAATTCCACTTGATGTACTCTTTCGTTCTGATGGAATCCATGCCCAATTTTCATGTGTGAAGCCACATAGCTTCACTCACCTTGTCCGTCTGTACCATAGTCCAAACTGGGTAGTGCCTCGAAGGTACCATAGAACATTCTTAGCTAGCTTCCAAAATAATTTGGTTGGCCTAACCATAGCTTGGATCATCTAGTTGACTGCATAGCATATATATGGTCATGTGTTCACATGATACATTAGTGAACCCACCAGCTACTGGTAAAAAGTAGCATCCAATTCCTTCCCTGAAGTGGCATCCTCTTTCCTCTTGTTGGTCGCTAGATGTGTCTCCATGGGTTTGCAATTATCCATACAAAACCTCTGAAGTATCTCATTGACATACTTTCCCTGAGAGACAAATAATTACTCATTGCCTTTCCATACTTCCAACCCAAGGAAGTAATGCATGAGACCCATGTCCTTCATTTTAAACTCTCTTGCAAGGTCCTCCTTGCAAGATCTGATCAACTGCGAATCACCAGTTAAAATCAAATCATCAACATATAAGACAATAATCAAAAATTTACCTTCTACCAAGATATGATAGAGGTTTTCATCAACTTCAGTTTTGGTGAAGCCCAAACCGGTAAGATAGTTATCGATCCTAGTGTACCAAGCACAAAGATCTTGCTTGAGACCATACAATGCTAGCTTAGATTTTCACACATGAGACTCCCGAACAAAAGTATCAAAGCCTTCTGGTTGGATTGATATACACCTCATTCTCAATAACTCCATTGTGGAATGTTGTTTTCATATCCATTTGGGGATATTCCACCCCATCTGTGTAGCCAAGGTAAGAATTGATCTAATGGATGAGTACCTTGCTATAGAAGCAAATGTCTCCTCATAGTCAATCCCCTCAACTTGAGAGTACCCCTTAGCCAAAAAGCTAGCCTTGTACTTTTCTATGCTTCCATCTGCTACATGTTTACCTTGAAGACCCATCTCGAACCCATAACAGATTTGTTTGCTGGTCTTGGGACCACTTCCCAAACACTGTTCTTTACAATGGATTCATATTCCTCCCCCATTGCATCAACCTATACAGGTTTCTCTACTTCTTCCTTGAAAGAGGATGGCTCAGTCTCTACAAGCTCAATCATTAAAGCCATGTAGTCAGTGTACCGATCTGGTGACCTTCTCTGCCTGCAATGATTTGAAGGAGCAACAACATTCTTCCTCGAAACCTGTTCAAGTCTCTTAGATTCCCTGGTCCTTTTCCTATTTTCTCTAGATGATTCTGCTTCAGTGGTTGTCTCCACTCTCTGCTCCTTAATTTTCTACTACTCCACAACTTCCTGAGGCGCCTCCTTTCAAGCCAAAAGATCCTCTTCTGGACGGATCTAAAGCTCCCTCTTAAGAGAGAACCACATCACTTTATCTTCATCAAATTTTACATCCCTTCAAACAATTTTCATTCTAAGGTATGGAAAGTACACACGTAGTTGTGGGGAGTTTGTGTGTGGCCTACAAATACCTGTAATTTTGTTTTCATCTCTAGCTTCTTCCTTGATTCCTTGGAGACATGGCAGTAAACATCGGATCCAAAAATCTTGAAGTTCTACACATCCAACTTTCTCCCTGAGAAATCTTCCTCTGGTGTAATCATACCCAAAATCTGATGTGGACTTTCATTCTACAAATAGACTGTTATGTTGCATGCCTCAACCGACAAATGCAGAGGTAGGCCTTGGTCATGCAACATCGCCTTGCTGGTCCCACAATGCTATGATTCTTTCTCTCAGCCACCCCATTCTATTGTCGGCTGTGGGGTGTTGTCAACTCTCATCGAATTCCTTCTTTTGCAATTATTTTTAAAATTCATTCGACGCGTACTCACCTCCATTATTTCTCATGAGATCCTTCACCTTCTTGCTCGTTTCCTTCTCAACTAGTGCCTTGAATTCTACCAACTTAGATAATGTATCATCCTTCTTTTGTGTGAAGAAGATCCATCACTTCCATGAACATTCATCAATAAAAATGACAAAATATTTATGCCTGGAAGTGGAGGCTATTGAGAAAGGTCCACACGCATCAGAGTGGATCCTTTCTAGGATTGCATGTGCTTTGTTATCTTGATCATGGAATGTGGATTTTGTATACTTCCCCAAAGTAAATCCTTTGCATACATCTTGCTGCTCAAGTTCTCCTTTGGGGAGGCATGTGGTTATCTATTGCATGATATTCAAATCACCATGATGCAAATGGCTAAGTATTCTATGCCAAAGTTCACCAACATCGCAGCTCTACACCTTCTCCACCTTTGTTCTCAATGTAGCACAATCCTCCACATCTAGCTTGTATAGGTTCTTCAAATGAACCTCGATTTCTTCACCTGCCCCATGGCTATGTGTTTCAGGAATTCCTTTCCTTTGCTGAAGATCACATCATAACCACGGTCTTCCAAAACCGCAACAAAGATGAGATTTTTATTTAGGCCTGGAATGACCATGACATCCTTGGACCTGAGGGGGGAGCTTGTCTCCCTCTAAAATGTGGCTATACCAACGCCGGTTGCGCTATACATTCCGTCATCCCCCATCTCAATGTGCATCTGCAAGTCTTTTTCTTCTAGGTCACTAAAAAATTCTCTATTCCTTGTGATGTGGAATGATGCACTTGAGTCCAAGTACCACACGCTCCCCATGACAATGCTGGTCATGCATGCAATGAGGGTAAAGTGAAGCTCGAACTGTGAAGCCAAAGATTCACCTACTGCTCCTCTTGAGGCCTTCTTCCTTATCTTGTTGTGTGGACACTTCGTCGAATAATGCCTGAATTCATGACAATAGAAGCATTTAATTTTTAAAAAATATTTCTTCTTTCCCCCTTGACTGGATTCTAATTTGGATTGGGATTTCTTCCCTTTTCCCTTCTTTTCCTTTCCATCCATGAAATTTTTTCTTCACCCTCGCCCTTGGATGAAGTCCCATCTCTACTATTTTTCCTTATTTCCTCCTATACCAAATCATACCATAAGTGCTTCCAATTTGGTAGTTTCTCCCTCCCGTTCATCGAATATCGATAGCTATGCCAACTCTTGGGATGGCCCATAAGGGCTAGGCTCACCAAATCATCTTTAGGGATAGTAACATTGAACCCACCTAATTCATCACGACACTGTGTGAACTTGCTCAGATACTATGGTATAATGTCATCCTTCTGCATCTTGATACTTTGAATTTTATCCTTGAGCGCTAGCTTCCTATGGTCACTATTATTATTGAACAATTCTGTCAGTCCTTTCCACATTCCAAACAGAGTTTCTTTTCTATGTAATTTCAGATAATATGATCCTGTACTCCCTCTAAGATTATTCTCCTTGCCTTGGCTATATTTTTCTTTCACTATTCAAGGTCCTTGATATTAGTTTTTGGTGGTCTTGGAATATTTGTCTTGACATATTCAAGCAATCTCGTATCATCCAATACTGCCTCCATGTGCTCCTTCCAAGCAACAAAACTTGAGGTGCCTTCCAAGGCATACTCTAGCCTTAGTCCATTAAAGGCCATCTTCTCACCTCTGAAGAAATCCTGCTACACTGATCTTCAAATTCAAACCTTTGAGAAACAACTTCGAATTTCTTGACCTAATGTGAATCTAGCTTTGATACCATGTAGAAATTAGGTTTTATATTTGAAACTTCTCATGAAGTTTTAATCAAAATCACAAGACACAAACCTAATATACTGCTCTGCGGACATTAACTCACAATTTAGAACAAAGATCTCAAACATGCAAGGATAAATAACACACATGCAACAAGTATTTTTATCTAGGGAAAGAAATTTGCTAAAAGCCCCAATGCTCGCTTCATTAATCAAATGAATAGAGATGTATTACAATTTATTTTCTCAACTTAGCACACCTTGCAAGTGCATAACCTCTCTCTCTTCTGACTGAAGGCCTCTGACCTAAACTTAGTCAATTTCTGTCTTTTCTTGAGCTCCTGTTTCCTTGTGATGTTCCTTGAGGAATTAGTCCCCTATTATTTAGGAAATTCCTCAAATTGAATTGTGCAATTCCTTAAGCTGATCATCTGATTTCATGCAACACCTATACAATCAAGACTAGTCTGCAACTGATGTTACACTTCCTTGGAATCTCCACCAAGCTTGGGGAACTCGAATTATCTACATGCACTAGCTATTTTGGGCTGATTGATAAGTTAACTGGATGATCACTGATTTTGACTAAAGTCCCATTGCACAACCTAACCCTACACTAGCTCCTTCAATAGTTGGAACTAGTTTAATTGAAAACAACCTAACATAACTAACCTTGATTGCTACAAATTAGCAATCACACACACAGAATTGAACTCTAACTCCTCCAACTTGAATTTAAAGAGTAAAATAGGTGACACAAACCATGTCACACAATTTAACATCATCCAAGTTGTCTTCTGATGTGGAAATTCGAATTTTCTCAATTTAATCAAGGCAAAATCAAATTGAATATTTCTTGCTGCATTTTTCAATAGATTAATCTAGGTGGAATGGGAGTTGCATTGTGAACTAACCAAAACTCTATGATCTCATTATGAATATAGGGTCACAAAAATCCTCTTTTCACAACTTTGTTAAAATACAAAATAAATGTCACCATCATGTTCGGCTTGTCGAGAGCTTTCCAACGATATAAATTTAATCTCAATCCGACTCTCGAATTGAAATTTTATTCTTGTTTGAGGTTTGGTCATTTAATCCTTGCCACATAAGCAAGGTTCTGCCACGTGGAACCCATGTGATTCCACCATCTCACCTAGGTGGCTCCATAACATTCTTGGCACCCACGTGTATGTGTTTAAGTCCACATCACCCCTGCCACCTTGACCAACCTTATACCCCACTAAGTCTAGCCTTCACATGTTATTTCATTATTTTATGTTATATCTGGTTTATAATATGTATGGAGTTAAACTTGTCGTTACCTTCCCACCAACACGACACAGAAAAATCACTTCGGTGGACCACATTAATTGTAGGCCCCTTACCCTTCTAGTAATTAATGGGGGGGGGGGGCGCGGGTGGGGATGGTCCACACTTTCTCACTTATGCGACTAATTAATGCACACCCACCCCTCTACCCTATTTTCTCCATATCACCTCTTTCCTACACTAGTGGCCTATATTAATTGTCGCCCCCCTCCCCCTCCCTGATAATTATCAAGGAGGAGGAGCGAGGAGCGGGGGAGGTGGTGTGGGGTTTATAATTTTTCAGCTGCCATACACCAGTTGGCAGACAATTTTCCATCACACTCTCTATTAGTCTGTACATGTTTCTTAGAAACTCCACAATGTAACTTGGCGCTAGACAAAAGGTACCAATAAGAAATTTCTCATACCTTAACACCAAATTTTGACGTCATTCCCTTTGTTAGGCATGCCCAACCCCAAAGATTATGTCTTGTTAATGTCACATTGATTTCATAGTGATATCACCCTACCATGTGGCATCCACTGAAGGTGCCACATGTCATAAAAAATCACCACCCTTGTCCATCCTAGGAGGCCATTTCATACTGCCATGTGTCACACTGACAATGGGACATGTCAACAATCTATACACATCATTTTTCCACCCAAGCTCAAGTCTAGGGGTCCCATAAGGTTGTGCCCTTCATGCAAAACCATTCTTTCATGTTATATGAAAGTTTTAGGGGTTCAACGTGTAACTCCCCTACTATGCCTCAATGTCACCATGCCATTGCGCCATAGCACCAAGATGCGAGGTAGGCAGTGTGTCAAATCAAGCATGGCATCACATGAATTTCTATGCTACGAAATGGGAAAAACATTGTCTTGCGCTCTTTGTCAACTTTGCATATCTAGTCATCTCAGTGCCACAACACCATAACACTTCAATTCCTTCATATGACCTTGTGTAGTGCGACGTGAAATTTCACATATGGTGAGGAAATTTTCCCATCCAATGCTCTTTTTTAATAACACCCATTCTCCAAAGAGGTTGCTGGAAACTGTAACTAAGTTTGGTCTTCATAATAACCTATTTGTAATCACGACATTTCATACTTTGTATAAAGAAAGAAAAATAAAGTAAAGAAAATTTTATTTTTATGTAAAGCATGGGTTTCATGCTCAATTCTAGGTGAAAAGCATGCTCTTGGTGCTTCTAGGTATTTCTAGGAAAATGAAGAATTTATGTTATGTATTATAGTCCCATTTGGAATCATTGAAACAAAGGAAAATATTTATTTTGTCTAGAAAAAACCATTTATTCCTCCAATACAAAGTTGGCCCTAGTTAAGGACAAGTTGGCTCAAGGAAGGGCTATTCATCCCCTCGAGAAGGCTAATAATACAAGGAGCTAGACCTCATTTGGCACACTCACTTGTCATCAACTTCGATTTGCAACAACAAAGGACAAGAAGAGCTGGAAGGAGGAAGAAAGGAAGAAAAGAAGTTGAAGTTTCTTGGGATCATCTCTCCTTCTCTCCACACGTGTGAAGTTAGGGTTTTTTTGCTTCCAGTTGCAGGAGAACAAAATTGTAGGGCTGATATTCTAAGGTGTAGTTGGAAGCCCCAAAAATCTAGGACGAATTTGTAGTAGGTCAAAGTTTAGAAGCTTCCTTGAAGAAGAATTTGTCAGGGAGACAACTTGGTGTTGGGGAGGATCTTATGTTGTAAACCAGGACACTACCGAAAGGGGGGGTGAATTTGTAGTGTAGGAATTTTAACAATTAAAACTTTCTTTTACTTTGTGGACATCATTAATAACCATAAAAAAGAATAATGTCAACAATCACAATGGAACACAAAATAACGAGTAACTTTCAGAAGTGCTCTTCAATTCATTCATAGGGTAAGCTACAACTTGTTCTTATAATTTATATGGATACAACCAGAAAGAATCTACTACTCCTTGATTTATCAACTACAACTAAATGGAGCCACAACCCAAACTATTCTCCAGCGCCCACTAGAAGGAGAACCAACCCCTAATCAACAAGCTATAACTTGCTTTGACACTCACTATTCCATCTTTCATCCATTTTCACACTAGGACAATGACTCCCTTCTTCGCTTTTCTAAAAAATAATTTATCTTAGTCACAACTCAAAAACACCTACAACCTACACCATACCTACACCTCACCGCACCAGAATATCTGCCTCAAAAAAATGTGTGCATTATGTTTGATCAAGACTACTTATAAAGAATTTGGCTTGAAATTTTTGGCTTCTCTTTATTTTCTTTGATTGTTGCATGCTTCCTTATTTTTTCCTTTTCCCTATTCATCTCAGTCTTCTAGACATGTTCTCCAAGTTATCTAACCTCAAAACCCATTCTTTGCGAGATAAATTGAGTTTTTCTTCTTATTTTAGTTAATCTGGAGCTTTTACAAGTTTTAGCAAAGCTTCTCTATTTTTATCCTCTGTTTAATTTGGCTTAACTGCTGCTAAACTAATAGTTCCATTGTTTTTACCTTTAGCCCCTTTCACTCGTCTCCCTTACCTATTTTTTCACCATAGAACCGGTCTCTGCAACCATGACTTAATACTGTGGGAACTAAGCCCTTTTGAGCCCTACACGGGCCAAATCCTTTATATAAATGGCTCTGCACAATTTGGTCCTGCTTCTACATGAAGCAAACAGTAGTTATTGCTTAGCCACTCCAAGAGCCCCTACGGATCTTTATATACCATGCCCTTCATCCTCCAACTTTTGCATGAGACCCTGTGCGAGCACATATCCCGTAGCCCCCAACATTTTGACACATCCATTTATGTGTGCCTTTGTAAACCCACTGGGGTCTATTCGTCGGGATAAGCTATCTTGGTGGGGATCGTCGGGATAAGCTATCTTGGTGGGGACCACCCAACACCTTTCTGATTGGTTTTCTATTATGAAACCAGCTCACAAAAAGATAGGAAAAGATAGATCAACACCTTATAAATAAGGCTCTTCGAGGGGGCAACCTCCTTTACATTAGACAAATGAACAATTCTTGGATGATACAAATGACAAGACCTCCTTTCTATATATAGGAGTCTAAGGGGTCATAATATAATCAGAGCCGACATAACAATAACAATGTAAAGGCACAATAATAACAATAGTGGGCTTCTATGGGGCACATTAATAACAATATGGGGACTACATGGGCACAACAATATAATAAGGGGGTTGTACTAATAACAATAAGGGGTTACACTAGTAGTATAGGGACCTGAAATGCCCCTCTCCTTCCAAAAGTGTTGTCCTCAACGCTTGAGTAGTTCTTGATGCTTCTGTATAAAATTCTTGTCCTCCCATGTGAAATTTTTAGCGGGTAAGTTTTTCCACTTGATGAGATACTCTAAAATTGATCGATTTCGTAGCTGTCGGGTTCTTGTTTCTGTGACTTCTCTAGGCTCCAATATGATTTTTTCTTTCCTCGTCAAGTTATGGAAATATTGTTTGAACTGGGATCTTCTGCAACTTTTGAATGAGTGGCCAAAATTCTTCGTCCTTCTTCCATTCATCCCTTGCTTCGTTTATCCAATCTGGTTGGATAATAGAAATAGCACAAAACAATGCTTCCACATCCTCATTCTTTCTTGTGAGTTCATCTGCAACAACATTTTGCTTCCCTTTTTTGTAGATGATTTCAAAGTCATAACCCAACATATTTGTGACCCATTTTTTTGTTCTTCTAAAGATAATCTTTGTTCTAAAAAGTATTTAAGACTATCATGATCCATTTTTACCTTGAAGTGTCTTCCCATTAGGTAAGGTCACCATTTCTTAAGTGCATGTAATATTGCCAACATTTCCTTCTCATAAATAGCTTGCTTGAGATGTAGCTGTAAAAATACCCAATCGCCTACATCAAAACTTCTTTCACTGCGATGTTGATCTGCCTGTTGTTTCATTCGATTTTGCACCAAAGTGGCATTATCCTTTAAAAGTTGGAGAACTTGTTGTTGATGCTCGATGTGATCTTTCACTACTGTTGAGGGCCCGGAAATCGGGTCAACAACAAGGGGGATACCCACCCGGTCCGGAACTTGGTTGGCAGCTCCTTGTCTGTTTGGTATAGCGGGTCCAACTGGGGATAATGGGACCAGTTTCCCAATGTAAGGGGGACGTGTGTGTGTGTAGAGTTTGATGATGTTGATCTAGAAGTAATTTAAGCTAATTTAATTCTAACTTCTAAACTGACTCTATGCTACTGTAATCTAACAAAAGAAAAACAACAAATTTAATCTACGTAACCCGGGGTAGATTTCCTCTATTATGTGATCTAAAAAGATTTCGAACAATAACTGGTAATAAAGATTATTCAGCTATCATAAGAATAGAAATCAATTAAGATAAACCATTCTTCATAAAAAGTTAGGCAAAACAGTTGTGAACAGCATATCGCATAATAAGTTATTCATATGTCAAGCATAAATAAATGACTCCACCGTACAGAAGTGCCAAATGGTAACCCACACATTCATACATTAACATATAAACAACTCAGCTGCATATCACTCTAAGAATATAAGCAGAAATTGGTCAAGAGATAAAAGTATCATTTATGACTGATTTCACTCACAAACTTCAAGCAATAACGATTTATCTCTACTTGTTCTAACATCTACTAAGAGTACAGAAGTGCAACATCAGTAACAAACATTAAAATGCAAACATAAATAAATATCGATCCATCCATTCATCAAAAACCCCCTCCGAGGGTGCAAAAGTGCATGTTTTGAGGACAAGTTTTTTGACAAATTTCCGGACCCTTCTCCAAATGCCATGAGAAGGGTTAAATACTACTAACTAATTGATCTTAATTACACAAATTTAGGAAACGGATTCAAATGACTGCCCTTTTACTAAAACAAATTTATTTCTAAAAATTGAATCTAATTTCTAACCGTTTCTGTATCTGCTCCTTAGTGCTGTAAGCGATGCAACGTTCGCCTGGAAAGAGTCGGTTGGTTGTCTTTTCCTTTCGTTCGAGCGATAAAAGTAGAAATAACAAAAGCTAGCACCTCTTTCTGACAAAACTAGAAGATATTTTCGAAAATCTTCCTCTGGCTGGGTGTATTCACTGTGTGTATACTTAGTATAACCCAGATTTCTTTCAAACTGATTGTGTTGTTGCTATTTCGCTTTCTGGCCATGCGAATGACTCAATGATTTAGGGATTTCGTTGCCTGAACAATCTTACGTATTGAAAACTGCTTCCGTTATTTGTTCCAGGCTTTTCTGGAGCGTCCTCCCTCTTTAGTGTTTTTCTTTTTGCTTTACCCAGTCTGAGCTTCAGGATCTTTTCCAAACATGCTGCTTTTGTGCGCCTTTGACTCTGAGTCTTGGATAGTCTATTTTCATCAGTGTCTGTTGAGTGATACTCTGGAATCCGCGGTCCTACTGCATGCGGCATCCATTTGCGAAGGAATCTTCTCTTTGTTCTCCTAGTATTGGCGCTTTCCCCTTTTCCTTAGATGTTTCCTGCATATTGATTTATATTAGTTGTTGCCTTACAGTTTACGCAAGGGAAAAGAGAAATGACGAAAAGATTGATATGAAAGCTTTAAGTTCTAATGAATGCATAATCATGACACTCATAATGACTTGACTCTTCGAAAAATGCAACACAATCATTCTTGGATATTTTGGCGTACAATCATTAATTTCCCTTAAGGTGCGCACTCAATTTTGGGTTTACAGACCATGTCGAGGAAATCTTGCGATGAGTGGTTCCTGCGACTGGCATCGCAGTATCGAGGATTGCGATGTCAAGAAGTGTCGTCGCAGGAATTGATAGTCTCATTCATCGCAGATCGCAGATCGTGTTTTTCATTTACTGTGCGTTGTTTATGCGATGTTGCGATATGCGACGTCGCATATCGACCGTCAGCGATTCCTTAAGTTTTTCATTTAAGGGCACTTTCAATATATGCGATGCGATGAATTTTTGCGTCGCTTCTTCTCAGCTTATCTATGCGCATAGGAAACGCTTCACTCTCTCTTCACAATGCGATCTAGCTTTAGGGAGTAGAAATACAAAAATCTGATAAAAATATTTTTTGGATTTTTTTTGTTAAGGGTCCCCCTTTGCTTGGTGTTATTGCTAATATCAAACAAAGAGGGGGGTTGTTGGTGACCACAACAATGGAAATTCACTGTGAAGAACCAGTTATCTCTGCTTTTATATTGAATTTTCACTTCCGAAACAAAAAAAATTTCATATGCCTAAATTTTGTTATGGACAGATAGAGTACATTACTCTTTATCCTGTCAATGATACTTTGTCACAACCTTTTCATATTCCAATTGTCTGCTTCCTCAGGCTTAATTCTTGCATTCATACCAGACATTACTCGGTCTTTTTAAAGATAAAATAAGGTCTTCTCTGCGTACTGGCTTTTAAAATATGCTCATTTGTTGTAGGTAGAGCCTCTGCTGCCCGCAAGCGTCCATAGCCTCGACAGGGTTACCTGTTATCCAGCAATGATCCTTTATCCTACTTGAGGTTATTTACAACATTTCAGAGAAAAATCCTTTTTGACACTTTTTCCTTTTTTATTCTCTAAAGAACAATGTCTTGGTTTGGTGGCCAAATTATGACACAGTCATTCACTTGATTTACACTTTTTCTGAACAAGCTGGCTCGTGATGAGACCCCTTGTCTTTTGATTGCAACAATCTTGAGTCGTTGCCCTGTTTTGATAGACAGTATTGGCAAAGTCAGCAAGTTATAATATCTGTGATCATGATAAGCCGGCTCGTGATGAGACCTCTTATTCTTTGAGATATAGTGTTTTCTCGGATTGTTTCTCTGAATGCTGCGGTTTCCTTTAGCAGGGAGGAAGTCATTGTTTTTCCTTAAGAAAGCTCTGGACGACAATAATAGAGTTTGAAAACAGCAGCTTTACAGAGAATATTTATTTTATTATTGATGATACCTTTCATTGTGCTGACATAAAACAATCTTTCACCAAAGGTTGCTTTCATCAAAGTTTTTTGAGGTCTAAACTAACATCATATTTATGCTAAAGTTAACTCTATTTGTCAATAATTAAAATCATATTTTTCAAAAAAAATTGCTACTTGTACAAGCGAAATCAAAATCTGATAGAGAATTGGTGTGCTCTTTCATGAATCCTTTTTGATGATCATTTACAACCGGTTTTATTTATAAGAAAGAGTAAAACAGAATAAAAATAAAACTAAAACTATCCTACAAAAATAGAAGAATGATCTTCTATGGAAAATACATTTTAAGAATCTGTCCATTCACAGGCAAAGAATCTCTTCTACCTGCCAAATCATGCAACACAAACGTCGATGGGCCTATGACTTCTACAATCTGAAAAGGACCAAGCCACAGCTTCTGAAATTTCGTATGTTTGCCCTTTTCTTCATGAGCCTTATCCCATTTTAAAACTAAATCTCCCATTTGAAAACTTTTTATGGTCATTATGCTTGAGTCAAAAGAGGATTTTATTAGCGCTTGGTGGTGAGCATGGGTTTTCTTAGCTTGTTCTCGTCGTTCTTCTAGTTTGATTATTTACATTTGTCTCAACTGTAAGGAGGAAGTAGATACTTCATCGATGTATTGTACTAAAGACAAAGAGGGAATGACTAAGTGAGTTGGAAGAACCACTTCTTTCCCATAAACTAAGTTAAAGGGAGAAGTGCCGATTGAAGCTTTCTTCGTAATTCTATCTGCCCATAAAGCATTTACCAGCGCTTTGTGCCAATTCTTTTGGTTTTGGTCGACTGTTCTTTTAATAATCCTGATTAGGTTTTTGTTTGTTGATTCAGCCAACCCATTACCTTGCGGATAGTAGTTGGCAGAATACTTCAGTTTAAACCCTCTTTTAAGTGCAAACTCAGCCATTGTATTTCCAGAAAAGTATGACGCATTATCAAACATTAAGGCCGTTGGCAATCCAAACCTAGTGATGATAAATTGATCTATGAATTCAATAATGTTTTCAGAATTAGCTGTCTTGAGAGGAACTGCTTCTACCCATTTAGTAAAATAATCTGTTGCCATGAGGATATACCTATGTTGCTTAGAAGAGTGAGGAACGATCTCACCTATTATGTCCAAGCCCCATTGGCTGAATGGTTGCTCGATGTTAACCGGCTGTAGTGGCATGGACGATTTCTTTTGTTTCCCTGTAGTAGTCTGGCAGATTTGGCACTTCCTTACGTAATTGTATGAGTCTTTGAACAGCGTGGGCCAATAATATCCTGCACATAAGATTTTATGTGCAGTAGCTTCTCCAGCATAGTGTCCACCTGCTGGTCCATCGTGGAGTTCCTGCAAAACCTTTTCGGCTTCAGTTTTCTCAAGACACCTAAGAAGTACAGAATCGTAATTCCTTTTAAACAGAACATCATTTATGAGCTGGTATTGTTTAGCTTTCAATCTCAGAGCTCTTTTCTTGGTGTGGTCTAGGTGTGATGGAGCATACCCATTCTTAAGATAATAAATGGTGTCCGCATATAATGATTCTGCGTCGTTTAGGCTTACCTCATATGTATGTACCTCTTTAGATGAGTTCTCAGGAATTTGCGATGCTCTAGCTAACATCTTGCAGAAGCCTTGACCTCTTACGATGTTTGCTGGCTTGATCTCAAGATTGTATTCTTGTAAGGCGGTAATCCAATTTGCTCTCTTTTCACCCACATCCTTCTGTATCAGAAGGTTTCTTACCGCTGGAAACGGTACTACGACTTTGGTATGGGCTTTAAGTAAGAAAGGTCTGAAATATTTGATTGCTTTGAAAACGGCAAATGCCTGTTTCTCCACGTCAGAATAATTGAGTTCAGCACCTTGTAAGTTCGAGCTAAAAAATGCGATTGGAGCTTCCGCCTTCTCTTGATTTGCTTGAGTTAAAATCGCGGCATAAGATTTCTCTGAGGCAAATGTGTATAAGATAAAAGATTCTGAAAAAATTGGGGTTGATAAAGATCGAGCGTTGATGATAGCTTGCTTGATTAAGTTGAATGCTTCATGTTCATCTTGACCCCATTTAAAATTTGAATTCTTTTTTATCATATTTTGTAGAGGAGAAACAATACGTGAAAAATTCGGGACAAACCTCTTTACAAAATTGATTTGACCAAGGAAAGATTGCATGGCCTTTTTGTTATGGGGCCTGGATATTTTGGAAATTTCTTTGATTCTGTCAGGTTCAATGTGAATACCAGACTTTGACACTATGAATCCTAGCAATTTCCCTTCACTCAATGCGAAAAAAGATTTCTTTGGGTTAAGTGAAATCCCATACCTTAAACATCTTTGAAATATTTGTTTCAAGTATTTGAGATGGTCACTTCGCTTCTTGGAGTACATTGTTATATCATCCAGGTAAATCACTACCGATTTATTGACTAAACCCTTAAACGCGATGTCCATGGCTCTCTGAAAGGTAGCGCCGGCATTGATCAGACCAAATGGCATCTTCCGATATGTTTATGTGCCCCATTTAGTTCGGAATGTGGTTTTTAACTGATCATCGGGATGTACCAGCACTTGATTGTATCCTGAAAATCCATCCAGAAAAGACATTAATTCTGAGCCTGCTACTGCCTGTAATATTTGCTCCATAGGTGGGAGGGGAAAATTTTCTTTTTGACAGGCTTTTTTGAGATTCCGAAAGTCGATACAGATCCTGATATCTCCGTTTTTCTTTCTAACGGGCACCATATTGGATACCCATTTGGAATGTCTGACGGGGAAAATTATTCTGGCTCTCAACAACTTATTTAGCTCAGTCTTTATCTGATTTTCTAAGTCAGGGTGGATTTTTCTGAGCTTCTGCTGGACAGGTTTTTCATTGTCAATCATAGGGATAGTGTGTTGAATGATAGAAGTGTTTTATGTCTTCAGCTCATCGTAATTCCATGCAAAAACGTTTTTGTATTGTCTCAGAAGACGGATATATGCTGATTTTTCTTCAGGGGCTAGGTCGTGGCCTAGATTAACGTTTTGTGGCTTCTCATCGATTCCTAGGTTCACTAATTCATAATTCAGAGTTGAACTGTAGAGTTTAGAATTGGCAGACCTTTTAAACCGACTTTTTAAATCATATAAATCTTCTAACTTAACCACCGATTTAGGTATAGCATTATCAGTGCTATTTTGCTGTATTTGGTGATCATGATGGTCTTCGTCAATTATTTGATTTGAGTAGGATCCTTCAGAAGTGAGGAAATTTACGATGTCAGGATCGTCGTTGAATACTCTCCAGTTGGTGATGTTGTCAGGGATGGATGGTCTAAAGATTAATTCTATTGAGAATCTATCTGGACTAAAATCTTCGGAGGGAATAAGTCTAGAGGCTACGTTAGCTAACAGGTCTGCGCTCGCATTTTGGAGTCTTGGGATTGAAGAAATATCGAATGCTATGAAATGTGCAGTCAGATCTTGTACTAAAGATTGATAGTGCTTCAAATGGCTTGACAGGCAATGTATGGTGTTATGTACCTGTTTGACGACAATCTCAAAATCTCCAAAAACTTGAATATACTTAACGTTCAGTCTGATTGCTTTATATAGGCCTTGCACCAAGGCCTCGTATTCCGCTGTATTGTTTGTGCAATCGAACTCAAGTCTGCACGTAAGCATGGTTTTATTTCTGTCTGGGCTAATCAGAACGCATCATGCTCCTGCTCCCTCGTTATATTTAGAGCCATCAAAATATAATTTCCAAAACAAAGATGTATTTACAGGGTTATCTAAAAAATTAACACATTTTGAATTATCAGTTTGAGAAAAAAATTCAACTTGGGACAAAACTGAATTTTCTAAGTAAGGTGAAATATGAGCATTGAAATTGCCGAGGAAAGAATCTACCGAGTAATTGCCTATGATACTGCTGTTGTATGCTATTGCTTCATTCTCTCCTTCCAATTCAGTCACTATGTACTTTTGGTGCAACTCTCGTTCAACCTTTATTTGATTCGGTTTACCGTTGTAGGGTAACCACATGTGCGACCAGTCGGTTGAGAAATATCCGTGGAGCTTTTTGGACCAATCCCTGCTAAGAATTAAACCATAGAATTCAGGGATATCAGCTACTAGAATGTCGATAACCTGGCATACTTTCAGGTTAGACGACAATCTTATGGTCACCCGATTAAGTTCACCAATCACTTCAACTTGAGATCGATCAAGTTGAACTATGCGCACTACGGATTTTTGTGGTTGAACATTCAATTTGGCACATATTGATCTGGGTAAAATATTCGTTGAAGCACCAGAATCAACCAAGAAATTGTGCACGTTTTTATTGAAAATTTCATAAGTGAGAAGAAAAGGAGGAGTATGAGATCTTGATCTTCCTCCAATCAAGGCAAGGTCATTTGGATCAATCTTATTGATCATGTTGGTTGGAGGTCTTCCCATGTTGTGGGAAGCTACAGCTGTAGGTAAAGATGTAGTAGGCACGACATGTAATTCTTTCATCATTATTTTCTGTTGATGTTTCAAATTGCTCAATTTGTAAAGAGTGATATTAGCCCTAGTCTTTTTCATGTCATCGATAATGTTATACTCCATTTCATCCGACACTAACAATGTTCTTGATGGAGGTGCTTGATCTGATTGGACTGGGCTAAATTGGGTCGCTCTAGCAGTTGTTTTCTTTGTTGCGACCTTATCTTTTGTTGCAGGGCTTGCGCCTTTCTGTTTAGGGGTAGTTTGGGGAGGATCAAGTTGATTTTTGCTTCGTGTGCTAACCGGAAATTCTTCTTGATCTTCTTCTTGTGGGAGGATGAAATCCCACATTCCTTGTAGTTCCACAACTTCTTCATCATCGGTCTGCCCTTCAGTGGTATTCTCTTCTTCTTCTTCTTCTTCAGATTCGACGTTTGAGACAGCATTGGGTGGTTTCACCTCCATGGGAGGATTTCTTTTAAAAGCTCTGTAGGGCTTTTTTGAAGAAGTTTCTGCTACTTGTTTTCTTATGTCAATCATCTCATTGGACATGGCCTTTAACACTTTTTGTAATCCTTCCATATCGAAAGGATCTTTCATTTGTTTCTTCTTGGTGTCTTCTTTGAAAGAGATTTTCTTAGATTTGCGTTCCTCTATTGCAGATCTCTTTTCTAGGGCTACTACGCGCTTTTCTACTGCTAACGCCTCTGTCAAGTTTTCAACTAAGGTCGTCTTGTTTGCCCTATCTACGAAGATAGCCAAGTTTGATGGTAAGGCCATGATATACCATTCACATCTTACTTCCTCGCTGGGTTGAGAAGCAGCGGGAATTTTGTTGAGGATTTTATTGAACCGTAAATTGAAATCTTTAATGGGTTCTCTAGCCTCAGCTTTAAGATTGGATAGGTCATTGATCAATGTCATTGTTGATCTGTCATCACCGAACTTGGTAAGGAATTGACTTTGAAAAATGTCCCAACTTGTGATAGACCCAGAAGGTAACGAAAAGTACCATGACCCGGCTGTTCCTTGCATTGTATAGGGAAAAAGCCGGACAACAGCATCCTCGTTGGTAACTCCATTGAGATTAACAGAAAGCATGAAATTATTGATATGCTCTTCAACTAGCATGCCTGTTTCTGGATTGAATTTAGGTAGCCATTTCTTAGGATGGGCCGGTATTGGGCTCAGGGGTGGAGGCATTAAAACCGCCCCACGATTGTTCCATGGAGACTGGGCCATCGTTGAGCTGCTAGTTAATGAAAGTGCAGAGGATGGTCCCTGATGCTGAGGAGATGAAGATATTATGATCTTTGATGATTGAAGAGGAAGGGTTGTGGAAGATGGATGAGTGATTTTGGATGAGGATGTGGGTGGTTGACTTCGCTGTGAGGCGGTTGAAATGGACGAAGTAGATGAAAGAGTCTCACTGTCAGACTCTGGTGGTGTTTTCCTTGCTCTTTTCCTAGTAGGGAGAGGGAGTTCACTTGGTTGAATGCCAAATTTTTCACTCTTCAATCTGGTCAGGGGATGAGCAGGATTGTACTGCAAAGTCACGCTGCTGTGAGATTTATCATACCTCTGAGTAAAAATAGAGAATCCCTGGAGTTTACGAATCAAAGTTTGAATCTCAGGGGGTTCAATGATAAGTTGGTCTGATATATTAGAGTAGGTAGCAGCGGTGGATACTCGAGCGACTTCTAACTCCGGGTTTAACCGTACTGGAGAAGTCGGGGGAGTTGAAAAGGGTGATTTACTCTCAAAATGGTATTTAGATTTTGATTTAGATGCCATTCATAGTTCGTGCCCTCCTTCTAGCGCCAAATATGTTGAGGGCCCGGAAATCAGGTCAACAACAAGGGGGATACCCACCCGGTCCGGAACTTGGTTGGCAGCTCCTTGTCCGTTTGGTATAGCGGGTCCGACTGGGGATAATGGGACCAGTTTCCCAATGTAAGGGGGATGTGTGTGTGTGTAGAGTTTGATGATGCTGATCTAGAAGTAATTTAAGCTAATTTAATTCTAACTTCTAAACTGACTCTATGCTACTGTAATCTAACAAAAGAAAAACAACACATCTAATCTACGCTAACCCGGGGTAGATTTCCTCTATTATGCGATCTAAAAAGATTTCGAACAATAACTGGTAATAAATATTATTTAGCTATCATAAGAATAGAAATCAATTAAGATAAACCATTCTGCATAAAAAGTTAGGCAAAACAGTTGTGAACAGCATATCGCATAATAAGTTATTCATATGTCAAGCATAAATAAATGACTCCACCGTACAGAAGTGCCAAATGGTAACCCACACATTCATACATTAACATATAAACAACTCAGCTGCATATCACTCTAAGAATATAAGCAGAAATTGGTCAAGAGATAAAAGTATCATTTATGACTGATTTCACTCACAAACTTCAAGCAATAACGATTTATCTCTACTTTTTCTAACATCTACTAAGAGTACAGAAGTGCAACATCAGTAGCAAACATTAAAATGCAAACATAAATAAATCTCGATCCATCCATTCATCAAAAACCCCCTCCGAGGGTGCAAAAGTGCATGTTCTGAGGACAAGTTTTTTGACAAATTTCCGGACCCTTCTCCAAATGCCATGAGAAGGGTTAAATACTACTAACTAATTGATCTTAATTACACAAATTTAAGAAATGGCTTCAAAAGACCGCCCTTTTACTAAAACAAATTTATTTCTAAAAATTGAATCTAATTACTAACCGTTTCTGTATCTGCTCCTTAGTGCTGTAAGCGATGCAACGTTCGCCTGGAAAGAGTCAGTTGGTTGTCTTTTCCTTTCGTTCAAGCGATAAAAGTAGAAATAACAAAAGTTGGCACCTCTTTCTGACAAACTAGAAGATATTTTCGAAAATCTTCCTTTGGCTGGGTGTATTCGCTGTGTGTATACTTAGTATAACCCAGATTTCTTTCAAACTGATTGTGTTGTTGCTATTTCGGTTTCCGGCCATGCGAATGACTCAATGAGTTAGGGATTTCATTGCTTGAACAATCTTACGTATTGAAAACTGCTTCCGTTCTTTGTTCCAGGCTTTTCTGGAGCGTCCTCCCTCTTTAGCGTTTTTCTTTTTGCTTTACCCAGTCTGAGCTTCAGGATATTTTGCAAACATGCTGCTTTTGTGTGCCTTTGACTCTGAGTCTTGGATAGTCTATTTTCATCAGTGTCTGTTGAGTGATACTCTGGACTCCGCAGTCCTGCTGCATGCGGCATCCATTTGCGAAGGCATCTTCTCTTAGTTCTCCTAGTATTGGCGCTTTCCCCTTTTCCTTAGATGTTTCCTGCATATTGATTTATATTAGTTTCTACCTTACAGTTTACGCAAGGGAAAAGAGAAATGACGAAAATATTGATATGAAAGCTTTAAGTTCTAATGAATGCATAATCATGACACTCATAATGACTTGACTCTTCGAAAAATGCAACACAGTCATTCTTGGATATTTTGGCGTACAATCATTAATTTCCCTTAAGGTGCGCGCTCAATTTTGGGTTTACAGACCATGTCGAGGAAATCTTGCGATGAGTGGTTCCTGCGACTGGCATCGCAGTATCGAGGATTGCGATGTCAAGAAGTGTCGTCGCAGGAATTGATAGTCTCATTCATCGCAGATCACAGATCGTGTTTTTCATTTACTGTGCGTTGTTTATGCGATGTTGCGATATGCGACGTTGCATATCGGCCGTCGGTGATTCCTTAAGTTTTTCATTTAAGGGCGCTTTCAATATATGCGATGCGATGAATTTTCGCGTCGCTTATTCTCAGCTTATTTATGCGCATAGGAAACGCTTCACTCTCTCTTCGCAATGCGATCTAGCTTTAGGGAGTAGAAATACGAAAATTTGATAAAAATATTTTTTGGATTTTTTTTGTTAAGGGTCCCCCTTTGCTTGGTGTTATTGCTAATATCAAACAAAGAGGGGGGTTGTTGGTGACCACAACAACTACTTAAAAAATTTTCTTCTTGATATGTCCTTCTATCTTAATAGTTTGAGGAGTCGTAATTTCTTCCAATGCATTACAAGATATGGTTGGATTCATTTCTTGATGCTTGATGTGATTTTTCACTTCTTGAACATTTTTCTTCTTGATATGTCCTTCTATCTTGATATTTTGAGGAGTGGCAATTCTGACCAATGCATTACAAGATATGGTCAGATTCATTTCTTCTTTCTCGATGTGATATTTCACTTCTTGAACCTTTTTCTTCTTGATATCTCCTTCTATCTTGCAAGTTTGAGGAGTGGTAATTCCGGCCAATGCTTTACAAGATATGGTTGGATTCATTTCTTCTTTCTCTACGGTTGGTTCTTGGTTTATATCCTCTTCTTTTGATGTTTCTTGATCCTTTTCTTCCCTCTCTTCATAATCTATGTAAAATAATTTCTTCTCAGCACACTTATGACCTTTAGTGTATTTTCTATCACAATTATAACAAAGCCCTTTTTCTCTTTTTTCTTCCAATTGTTGTGGTGTCAACCTTGTAGGTTGTGGAAGGCTAGGAGAAACAACACTTCCATCATTATAGTTGTGAGGGGTAGACTTCCTTGTTTCCATAATTTTTCTTTCCACTTTTCTTGCCAAACTGAATGCCTTCTCCAATGACTCGGGTTCCCAAAGATGAACCTCATGTTGAATGTTATCCTTTAAAGTCCCTATGGAGACATCAATCCTATGCTTCTCTAGAATATCATTTTCCCTTATATTAAATTTTTGAAAGTACTCAATGTGCTCTGCCATTGAAAGCTTTTGTTTGAGATTTAGCAATTGGCTAAAGAAGGTGTTGCTCTTTGTATCCTCATAATGTGCTATCATTTCCTCCATGAAAATTGACCACGTAACAAGTGGTTTACGAGAACAAATCCCTTTAGATCATAAAAAGTGATCCAGTTCTAAATATGAAGATGCAATACGTACCTTTTGTAATAGTTGCACCTCATGTATATCAAAATATTTCTCCATCTGTAGTATCCAATTTACTGGATCCTTGCCATCAAACTTCCTCATATCACCTTTTCTTGATTTTAGGAGCTCGATCTTGAAACGACTATAACTCTGTAATTTCAGATCTTGAAGTTCTAGAATTGCTTCTTGTAGTAACCCTTTGAGTGCTCTTTCTAACCCCTCAATTCTAATCAAGATTGGATTCTGCAAGAAAGAGTTATGTTAAATCTCACACGATGACCTGATTATAGACTGGTTCAATAGAGCACACTTGTACGAAGTTTCAGTGTCCCTGTTTCAACCTTAGGACCTGAAACCGATAAACAGAAAACTACAGTATGTCCTCTTGCTGTAACTTCATACAAAATTTTAATCTGATTCCCAGAGAGAAAGTTATGACGATTTTTCCAAGGTCACCTATTTAGGATGTGATTCAGGAGCTTGCGGAAACCCTAACTGTCTTGGCCTGTATATCCGAAAATATAGCGAAACAAGATCTAAAATTTGGCCTAAGCTTCACAAAAATGTCGGCTCATATGGGTTTTAATTTCAGAGTTTAAACCTTCGCAGAACAACAATTATAGTGAAAATTCCACAATGACCTGTTTGAGATAGAATTCTGGAGTTTTTCACAACCCTACCTTCCTCAGATCATATCTCTGAAACTATAGCAAGAGAAGATCTGAAATTTTGACTAGAGGTGCAGAATGATTGTGGATCAAATGGATTTTTGTTTTAGCTTCTAAAAAAGCGTAGCGCAAAAGTTATAGCGAAAATTCCATGATGACCTATTTGGAGCAGCGAAACCCTAGAATCCAAAGCTTTGATACCAAATGTTAAGAAACGAACTTACAAAAAGATAGAAAATATATATCAATACCTTAGAAATAAACCTATTCGAGGAGGAAACCTCCTTTAAATTACACAAATGAACAATTCTTGGATGATACAAATGACAAGACCTCCTTTCTATATATAGGAGTCTAAGGGGTCATAATATAATCAGAGCCGACATAACAATAATAATGTAAGGGCACAATAATAAAAATAGTGGGCTTCTATGGGGCACAATAATAACAATATGGGGACTACATGGGCACAACAATATAATAAGGGGGTTGTACTAATAACAATAAGGGGTTACATTAGTAGTATAGGGACCTAAATTTTTCGCTCTGTCAATGCCTCCATGTCTTGACAAACTCCTCTTGAATCTTTCCCTTTGTTCCTTTTATTAACATTTGGGATCATACCTCTGGGATGACGTCTCTGTTATGAAACTAGCTCACAAAAAGATAGAAAGATAGATCAACGCCTTAGCATTCAGCCTCTTCGAGGGGGAAACCTCCTTTACATTACACAAATGAATGATTCTTTTATGATTCAAATGACAAAACCTTCTTTCTATATATAGGAGTCTAAGGAGTCACAATATAACCCAGCCAACCTAACAATAATAATATAAAGGCACAAAAATAATAATAGAGGGATTCTATGGGGCACAGTAATAACAATATGGGGACAATAGGGGCACAACAATATTAATAAGGGATACAACTACAATATTAATGGCGTAATCACTAGTACTATAGGGACCTAACATGCCCATCTCCTTCAAAAAAGTGTTGTCCTCAATGCTTGATTAGTTCTGGATGCTTCTGTATAAAATTCTCATCCTCCCATGTGGAATCTTCAGTGGATAAGTTCTTCCACTTTATGAGATACTCCGAAATTGATCAATTTCATAGTTGTCGAGTTCTTGTTTCTATGACTGCTTCCGGTTCCAATATAATTTTTCCTTCCTCGTCAAGTTTTGGCAATATTTTTGAACTGGGAGCTTGTCGCCTATAGCCTTCTTTAAACATGAAACATGGAAAATTGGGTGCACTCGAGAAGCTGCAGGAAGCTCCAATTTGTATGCCATAGTACCAATATTTTGCAACACCTTGTACGGACCATAATACTTTGGTGATAATTTATTATCCTTCTTAGCTTGCTTGAGGGACATTTGTTTATATGGTTGTAGCTGTAGGAATACCCAATCACCTACATCAAAACTTCTTTTGCTGCAATGTTGATCTGCCTGTTGTTTCATTCTATTCTGCGCCAACACGAGGTTATCCTTTAAGAGTTGGAGGACTTGTTGTTGATGTTCAATGTGATGTTCCACTACTTGAACCTTAGAATTTTCTCTTAAATATGATGTGATGGATGGTGGCTGATATCCATAAAGTGCCATAAATGGGGTCATTTTTGTTGTTGTATGGAAGGAAGTGTTATACCACCATTCAGCCAGAGGCAACCATTTGACCCATTGTGTCTGTTTATCAGATACAAAGCAACGAAGATATCCTTCCAAACATTTGTTTACTATCTCAGTTTGCCCATCAGATTGAGGATGATAAGATGAGCTATGAGCTAACTGAGTACCAAGACAAGAAAATAATTATGTCCAAAAATTTCCAGTGAAAATGGGATCTTTTGGTTTACATGTAGCTTTTGAATTGTTTCCATAAATGCAGTAGAAACTGTACTGGCTTTAAATGGATGTGATAATGCACAAAAGTGTGCATACTTGGTAAGTCTGTCAACTACCACCATGATGACACTCTTTCCCTCAGACTTGGGTAAACCTGTGATAAAATCCATTGAAACCTCCTCCCAACGTTGGCTTGGAATGGATAAAGGTTGTAATAGACCTAGGGTCTTAATTGTTTCAACTTTATTTTGTTGGCAAACCAAACATTCCGCCACAAACTTTTGAATATCTGATTTAAGGCCATCCCAAAAAAATTCCTTCTTAACCCTGTGGTAAGTTTTTAAAAATCCTGAGTGCCCTCCTAAGGGAGAAGTGTGCAATTCCATAAGAATCTTTTGTTTGAGTTGGGAATTCTTACAGAGGTATAAGCGATCTTTGTACCATAATGAATCATTTTTCCAGCTAAATGTATCAGATGTACTGGAATCTTGTTGTAACTTTCGAATAAGTGCCCACACTTCTTCATCATTCTCCATTCCTCCCTTGCTTCGTTTATCCAATCTGGTTGGATAATAGAAATGGCGCACAACAATGCTTCCACATCCTCATCCTTTCTTGAGAGTGCATCTGCCACCACATTTTGCTTCCCTTTTTTGTAGATGATTTCAAAGTCATAACCCAACATCTTTGTGACCCACTTTTGTTGCTCTTCAGAGGATAATCTTTGTTCTAAAAAGTATTTAAGGCTATCATGATCCGTTTTTACCTTGAAGTGTCTTCCCATTAGGTAGGGTCGCCATTTCTTAAGTGCATGGAGTATTGCCAACATTTCCTTCTCATAAATAGCTTTGTGTAAAAACTTTCCCTTGATTGGACGACTTTCAAAAGCAATGGGTCTTTCATCTTGCATTAAAACAGCACCAATTCCATTTCCTGAAGCATCACATTCCACAATAAAGGTTTTTGTGAAGTCTGGTGTAGCTAAGACTGGTGCTTGGCACATTGCCTCTTTAAGATGTTTGAAGGCCTTTGTTGCTTCCGGAGTCCATGAAAATGCATCTTTCTTCAATAATGTTGTTAGAGGTGCTGCTATTCTCCCATAATTCTTAACAAACTTGCGATAATACCCTGTCAACCCGAGAAATCCTCGCAGATGCTTTATGGATGTGGGGATTTTCCATTCCTTAATGGCTTTAATTTTGCTAGGGTCTACCTTAACTCCTTCATGAGATACAATATGACCCAGATATTCCACCTCTTGGACTCCAAAGAAACATTTGGATCTTTTTGCATATAATTGTTTCTCCTCCAATAGTTGTAGCACCCTGTCAACATGTTCAACATGATCCTTCCAAGACTTGCTGTAGATTAGTATATCATCAAAAAATACTAACACAAATTTTCTAAGGAATGGTTTGAAAATGGAATTCATCAAACCTTGAAATGTTGAAGGTGCATTGGTAAGGCCAAAAGGCATGACCAAAAATTCATAATGACCCTCATGAGTTCTAAATGTTGTTTTCGGAATGTCTTCATCTTCATTCTGATTTGATGATATCCTGAACGAAGATCCAACTTGGTGAAGTAAATTGATCCATGCAATTCATCCAGTAATTCATCAATGACAGGAATGGGAAACTTATCTTTAATAGTGAGCTTGTTGAGCTCCCTATAATCCGGACACATGCGCCATGATCCATCCTTCTTGTGCACCAATACTACTGGAGTAGAGAAAGAACTTTGACTAGGTTGAATTATACCAGCCTCTAGCATTTCTGCAACCATACGTTCAATTTCACTCTTTTTGGCATAGGGATATCTGTACGGCCTGATGTTTGGAGGAACACTTCCTGGAATCAGATGAATAGCATGATCATGATCACGAATAGGTGGGAGACCTTTGGGAGTCTCAAATACCTTGGAATGATTGTCCAAGACTTTTTGGAGATCTGGAGAAATAGATGATTTTGATGTGGAAACATCTAGCGAACATAATTGTGCAATTACACCTCTTTGTTCCTTTTTTAGAAGCTTTGTCATACCGTTAGAGCTGATTATCTTTCCCAGTTTCCCTGCAATACCCCTTAATTCAACTTCCTTTCCTTCCACAAAAAATTTCATGAAAAGTTCTTGAAAATTAAAAGCTATTGTACCCAAGGATTGTAGCCATTGGACTCCTAGTACAACATCAGCACCTCCCATTGGAATGGAAAGCATTGGGCTAGTCAATACATATTCTCCCATGGATAGCTTGATATTATGGCACTTTCCAGAGCAATTTATTGTTCCTCCATTTGCAACCATCACTTGACACTCTGGTGCTGGATATAGGAAGCAATTCAATTCTTTTGCTACCTTACAATGAATAAAATTGTGGGTACTTCCTGAATCAATCAACACTATTACCTTTTTCTTCTTGATTTGTCCTTCTATCTTGATGGTTTGAGGAGTGGTAATTCTAACCAATGCATTACAAGATATGGTCGGATTCATTTCTTCTTTATCTAGGCTTTGTTCCTGGAGTATATCCTCTTCTTTTGACCTTTCTTGCTCCTTTTCTTCTTCCTCTTCACAATCTATGTAGAATAATTTCTTCTCAGCACACTTATGACCTTTAGTGTATTTGCTATCACAACTGTAACAAAGCCCTTTTTCTCTTTTTTCTTCCAATTTTTGTGGTGTCAACCTTATAGGTTGTGGAAGACTAGGGGCAACAACACTTCCATCTTTATAGTTGTGAGTGGTATGCTTCCTGGTTGCCATAATTTTGCTTTCCATTTTTCTTGCTAACCTGAATGCCTTCTCTAATGAATCAGGTTCCAAAGGCGAACATCATGTTGGATATTATCCTTTAAAGTCCCTATGAACACATCAATCCTATGCTCCTCTGGAATATTTTTTACCCTTATGTTCAATTTTTGGAACTCCTCAATGTGCTCCATTATTGAACCCTTTTGTTTGAGACTTATCAATTGGCTAAAAAAAGTGTTGCTTTTTGTATCCTCATAATGTGCTGTCAATTCTTCCGTAAAAATTTCCCAAGTGATAATTTGTTTATGAGAGCAAAGCCATTGATACCATACAAACTGATTTGGTTCCAAATATAAAGTTGCAATACGTACCTTTTGTGTGTTTTGCACATTATTGAGATCGAAAAATTGCTCCATCTGTAATATCCATGTTGCGGGATCCTTGCCATCAAACTTCCTCATATCGATTTTTGGAATATGGTGGGTCTTCGATCCAACATTAGAGTCTATGAAATCATGATTAACATTTCTTTTGTTCGCATCATGAGTTTCCTTTACTACCCTTTCACCATTAGTAAGTATTTCTTGTAGAAAATTTGTTAATTCTATCTTCAAATTGTCAATCTTAGATTCCATGCCCTTTATCTTAGATTCTACGCCATTTATCTTAGCTTCTGTTAGCTTTTGTGAGAGTGAAATTTGTTGCACTTGGTCTTGTAATTTTGATATATCATGTAGCATTTCTTCCTCTTCTTCATGAGTCATGCTAGAGCTTTCAGGTTGCTTACTAGGTGTTTGCATTTTTCTTTCCTCAGGACATCAGTTACCAATAATAATGCTCTACTATGCCCTTTGAATTCCTTCAAAATAATTTTTCAAACCAAGCTTAAGAAAAAATTTAAAAAAATCTACACAACTTTTTTCACTTTGTAGGAGCTCGATATTGTCTCTGATGTATCCCTGTAATTTCGGATCATCAAGTTATGAAATTGTGACCTGCAGTATCCCTCTATGTCCTCCTTCCAATGCCACCAGTCTTATCCCAATTGGATTCTCCAAGGAAGAGTTATGCCAAATCTCCCACAATGACCTGATTATAGACTAGTTTAGTAGAGCGAACTTGTACGACGTGCCACATGTCCCTGTTTCAACCTTTGGCTCTGAAAAATATATACAAGAACTACAGTCCATCCTCTTTTTGCACCTTCTTATGAAATTTCAATCCGATGCTCAGAGAGAAATTTATGATGATTTTCCTCAGGTCACCTGTTTGGAATGTAATTCAGGAGTCTGCAAAAAGACCAACTTCCTCAGATCATATCTCCACAAATATAGCGTGAAAAGATCTAAAATTTGGATTCAAGGTTCAGTGTGATTTCGTCTCAAATGGGTTTTTTTCGCTTCTGAAATGTCGCAGAAAAAATGTTATAGCGAAATTGCCACGATGACCTATTTGGAGCAGCGAAACTCTGGAATCCAAAGCTCTGATACCAAATTTTATGAAACCAGCTCACAAAAGGATAGAAAAGATAGATCAACGCCTTAGAATTCAGCCTCTTCAAGGGGGCAACCTCCTTTACATTACACAAATGAATGATTCTTTTATGATTCAAATTACAAAACCTCATTTCTATATATAGGAGTCTAAGGAGTCACAATATAACCCAGTCGACCTAACAATAATAATATAAAGGCTCAAAAATAACAATAGAGGGATTCTATGGGGCACAGTAATAACAATATGGGGATAATAGGGGCACAACAATATTAATAAGGGATACAACTACAATAGTAATGGGGTAATCACTAGTATTATAGGGACCTAACAGTCACTCTTTTCATGTGTCAACCTGTAGTGGTGACATGTGTCACCTAGAAATAACCCACTTGGGTACCTGAAAACCTCAAATATGTATGACACATTCCCGCTGCTAATTGGATGTGATCACATCATCTTCCTTCGTCATCTAGCCCAATCACATACTTCCACCTGTCTTGCTGGACGAGAGAGAGGGGTCCCAAGGCCTTGGTTTTGCAGCCATTTTCTTTGTTAATATGTTTTCCAACAACCATTGAGTTTAATAACTACCCTTGACGCCACTCCTGTGCAGTTTATGGTGTTTGGAGGGGTGACCCTAGGGTGGATCTCCACCATTGATATACACAATCAAAGGTGTCAGAAACCACCTTCCATGACCACCATGACCTCTATCTAAGGTGCTTTCAGAAATCTGCCACGTGGCCTGATGCTTACCTCTTCTTTTTTCCTGTCGAGTCAACACTGTATTTCATTGTCGCTTCTTTATGCCTCCGAGAATGCACCTTGACACTAGCTCTTAGTGGGTTGAGTTTTACGAGTCCCCTCGCTTGAATCTAATTGGTCGCTTCTTGTTGTCGTGTCCCAACGCTTTGCTTCTGAGCGCTCTATCAAATCCACTAAGGTAACTCTATCGGGTGGGTTCCACATATTGCCAATGAAAACAATTTCTAGTATGAACATTTCTGCCACATCTACCCAATTCTCTCGCTTAGAGGATCCACCGGTATTGCCACCAAGTTTGGCACTTAAGCGAATGGCTCACCCAAACACCTTTAACTCTGAAAACTTTGATTTGGGGTCATAGAACTTTGACTAGCCTATCTCATGAACCAGGAGGCCATTTTCGATCTTCCATATACCGTTGGAAATATCTTCCAAATCTCTATTTATCTGAATGGGTGTTACCTACATATGATATGATTTGTTACTCCAGAGTTGGCTCTAAATCATCTGCACCTTTCTTCTACCATTCTTTTCCTTTTCCTTTGATTTTCCTATGCCACCTATGGCATTTCCTTTTCCTTTTCCTACAGATACAATACCATTATCAATTCTCTACAGTTTCCATGCTTTGCCTTGGCCAATAATGTTTTCCTTTGCCATCAATTTCCTTTGTCACTAATGACAACATACTTTCCAATGAAATTTCCTTTTCCAATCTTTTCCATTTCCTTTCCTTTTTCCTTTGCATTTTATTTTCCATTATCACCTTTACCATTGCCTTTTCCATCAATCAAAACATATTTCAAAAATCTCACCCTTTGGCATTGATGGCAACACCAAGATCAAACAACACATCATTACCAATGATAGTTACTTTTCTTTGATACTTATCCCTATGATTTGCTAATGCTCATTTACCATCTTGTGTTTCATCAACAATACTTCTCCCCCTTTGACATCAATGGAAAGATACTAACATGCTCCCCCTGTTAACAATATCCCTTTGTCTTTTGACCTTGTGGACCTGTCAACTGCTTCTTCTTATGCTAAAAACCTTAAGTACCTTTGATATGATCTATGCAACTTCCTCTGTTTCCTGTGAAGAAGATTGAGTTGAAGGGAAAGTAATATTTACTCCCAATCTCCGCCTCAAGATGGAAAGAGGGATATCTTGTAGAAACAAAACATGTTTGTGCAGTCGTCATGAGAAAATGATTCCTACTGGTATGAGTCTCAACTAGGATTACATTCATAATAGTGACTACCTAGACACATAGACCTGAAATCTAGCAACAAGAACAACCTTTCTTATGCATGACGCCATCCATTTTCAGCTAATGAATAATAAACTACAAAACTTAGAAGTGCTTACTTGACAAACATAGAGGGACTCTCACCGATGCATGCCTAAAAAACTCACTTGTATTTCACTTGGCATACTTCTAATGGCAACAAACTCACCATGATAAACTTTACTCACCAAGAACTAGTCATATAAATTAGGACTTATTTACCAACACTTATTATTATAATCTCATATTGACAACATGAACACCATACTCTCACAAAGAGTCTAATCATTGTAAATACCAATTGATAGCATCTGTGATACCAACTTATGAATCAATGCTAGGGATAGAAATTTTTTGAACACTTAATAACATAGTTATCTTATCCTCTAATCATGCTTCTTTCACCAACAAATATGATGCCTGATACCAATTACCAATTGGAATAACATCATAATAGTCAATCCATTTATCATATTAGAAACTCAAGATATTAGCCTATTTCATGCAACACAAAACTGATACCAATTAATGATACCAATTGTCAATGCATAATCTGATTAAACTCGGCTTGAGTATATCCCTGTGGCCATGATCCCTCTTTTTTTTAGGAACATGTAAACAATACTTGCTAAAGAAACTTCAACAGTAAATAAATCATCACCATCTGCACATACTCAGACTACTCGATCCGAATAGAAAATGGCATCGAACTACGGTATTCATCCACCCATGGAATTTACCCATGGTATTGTAAGTGGCATCCACCCATGGTATTCATTCACCCATGGAATTTATCCATGGTATTGTAACCGAAAAAGGATATAAGTAACAAGTCACATTTTGTAAAAGGATATATTGTCCACCACAATGTAGCTTTTATAGTTATTCTATGTTTTAATAAAAAAAAAATCTTTGTGGTTTTATTTAGTGTGTTCTCTCATTTTCTTTCTAGCATTGCAATTTTTCAAATCTTGGGGGCCTCCCCCCCAAGATCCATTTCAATTTTTCAGACCTTCGGGGTCTCCCCCAAGATCCATTTCAATTTTTTAGATCTTGGTGGCCTCCCCCCAAGATCTGGATAGATGGTAACAGAGTAGGTTATGATTCCATGGGAATGAGGGTTTGATGCATATTTCAGTTTCAATTTTTTGAAACAATATTCAACAAACTCCAAGCACGTGTTGCGACCTCCATAGAGAACTTTATTGGGCCACACAGGAAGAATTTATATTTTTTCATTTTTTTGCAGGAATTTTTTGGGCGGCGAGTTTTTCAGATCAGATATGAAACACTTGGTGCAAAATTTACAAAAAAAAATAATAGATCTAGATTCCTTGCGAAAAAATACCAAAATTCAAAAACAATTCGACCGAATCAGAGTCTAGATGAGGGAGATATAGCTGATTTAAAATCAACTATGTTGTATATTTTTGTTTCTGATGACAAATGGTGGACGACAACTCTCCTATCATCTTTTGCAGTTTTCTGCATAATTTGAGAAAAATGATTGCAGATCTGAGCTCCTCTTGAAAAATCACCCAACTTAAAAAAAAACAATGGGTCGAATCGAAGTTTGGATGTGGGAGATATTGTTGATTTAAAATCATCTATTTTTCAGAACTTTTGTGATGACGGTACAGTTGTAGCATGAATCCGAGATTCTAGATTGTCCAGATAAGGATTTCCAGCACACGAGAAGATAAAAAATGGTCATTATGTTTCCAAAAATAGGTTATAATAAATATTCTAAGTTATATTGACTAAGTTATGTCCATTTTAAATCTGGAGCAACATTCAGAGCAGGTTCCCTTTGGAGACGTACCCTCCCACCCCGCTTTAGTAGACAACTGCTTCACGTTTATCAGTTTCAGCATAGCAGCATTTGGCTTGGGTTCTTTGGAGATGTTCCCTCCCACCCCATGCTATGTAGGCACTTGCTACTTCATCAACAATCAACATCAAAGTTATGGGTCAATTGCACAAAATCCTTGTCATCGAAGTCCATTTGCTACGCCGCGCACTTTTAGTATCATAGTTAGTTACAAGCATTACAGGGTATCTCTATCCTCAGATCTTCGTTTTTCATGGTTATGGGTCATCCAAAAACTCACACTTCATCGAAGTCCATTTGTTAGGCCGCACACTATCAATATCACAGTTGGTCACAAGCATTATAGGGTATTTCAATCCTCGGATCTTCGTTCATCATGGTTATGGGTCATCCACAAACCCACACTTCATCGAATTCCATTTGCTAGGTTGCACACCGTTAGTATCACAGTTGGTCACAAGCATTACATGGTATATCTATCCTTGAATCTTCATTCATGGTTATGGGTTAACCACATAAAACCCTTCTCTTTAGTGGCTCTTCATATTCAACAAAGGCTTCGCAGGAGGGAACTTCACACAATGGGGACCATTAATTCTTAAGGAGGGAGGAATGATACGGAATAGAAAATGGAATCAACCCATGGTATTCATCCATCCATGGAATTTACCCATGATATTGTAAGTGGCATCCACCCATGGTATTTATCCACCCATGATATTGTAAGTGGCATCCACCCATGGTATTCATTCACCCATGGTATTTTCCCATGGTATTGTGACATCCACCCATGGTATTCATTCACCCATGGAATTTACCCGTGGTATTGTAACGAAAAAGGATATAAGCAACATGTCACATTTTGTAAAAGGACAGATTTTCCACCACAATGTAGCTTTTACAGTTATTCTATGTTTTAATAAAAAAAATTCCTTTGTGGTTTTGTTTATTGGGTGTTCTCCTCTTTTTTTCTTTTGGAATTTCAATTTTCAGATCTTGGGGGCCTCCCCGCCAAGATCCATTTCAATCTTTTAGATCTTGGGGGTCCCCCCTCAAGATCTAGATTACTACCAATTTATTTAGCAATAACATTTAGTCCAACTACACTACTCAGTAATCAACATAAACTCACATACTTCCCTTTATCCTTTAGATGCATTCCTTGATAGGATCCTTTCTGATCCTTGCATCTAACCTTTTTGGATTCCCTGAATCCAACCCCTTCTTTTCAATGAAAAGGAACAACCGATCTACTCACCTTGAGTATATTATCTTCCTTTTTCTTCCACACTTGTATATTCTAAATTTTCTCAACACCATGATTTGGTTTCTTGCACTAACTTGCTTAATTGGGTGGATTTCTACCTGAGCATATAGACCACTATTGCTCTTATTTCTCACTGTATTTATTTGGAGATCTTTCATGATTGATCTTGCTTCTTTTAACTGATTGGAGTCTCTTCCTGTAAGAGAGATCAACCACTAGAAATTCAGACTCTGAATCTTCTTCATCAATCATCGTTTTGTGTTGCCTCCATTCACCATTCAATTTTTCTTTCTTATGGGTGCTAAAATAGCTCGTTTACCAATCTCTACTGAAAGGGACTAATTCCCCCAAAGATTTACTAGCACCCACTAGAAGGAGCTGCTACCCCTGATATGCAAGCTAACACTTACTAGTTTTGTTGATCCATATTTCATCCATTTTAATGCTAGAAAAAGAGACCTCTTACCTCATAATCAAAAAAAATCTACTCACTGCAACTTCTCACCAAAACCGTTATATAAACACCTTCATCAATTTCACCTTATTGATGCAAACATCTTCAACTATCTCTGATTACTGATGCAAAACAACACCACTTTTAGTAATCTGTCATTACTAAACAAATCATACACCAATCACAAAGCTCTATACACCAATAACAATTTCTAAAAAACACCTTTCAGATACATAGATTGGTCTCTGGTTCACCATTGATGCATGTCACTATCATGCATCATGCTGCACCAACAACTCTCACACACATTCATTTACCACACAATTTAGCTACTCAAATTATGATTTTAAATAATTTTGGAGTGATACTTTTGAATTAATCTTTAGTTATCTCGCTGTCAAATAAGATGCATGAATTAATATGTTCTACCTTTGTCTTGTTAATTTCACTCATCTGAATGTTCACCAATTTTTTGATTCCACTACTATTGTTCGAAACTCAAACTCTGAGTTTTCTACTATTTTCCTGTTTTTTTTTGCAATTATGGTTCTTAACTTGTTTTAGTTGAGGTTTTCCATTTTTTTTTTGCAGTTATTTTGGCTTAACGACCAATTCTGGTGCTAACTTGTTCATGCAATTTAGCGCTCTGTTGTGTTTTGTACCACTTAAATGTTGCTTAGAAAAGATACTGACTCATTCATTCACTTGCATTCCACTAGGTTTGGCTCTAACTGCTAAATGTGCCACTTGAGCTAGCACTTTTCTATTCATGCTGCTATTGTGGTCTAATCGTGCCAACTCATCTTTCCATGATAGGCCACATGTCCTTTTAATATGTTTCCAACTATTCATGCCAAAGCCCAAAGGATTTGTTAATTGCATAACTGCCGCATTTTCCTTTAACCCATTTTCTTTAGCACCTTCCTTTTTTTTTCCTGCCATAAAATCGGGTCTCCACAACCACTACCTTAGGCCCTCGGCTCTAAGCCCTTTTAAGCCTTACATGGGCTAAAAATATATGTTAATAGCTTTGTTCTATTGTTTTATTTCTACGTAAAATAACCAAACACCAGCCCAAAGGCCAGAGCTCCCTTTCTCTCGACCCTTTTATTTGTGTCACATCCCTAGTCTAATTTCTTCGTGAAACAAGCCAAGTGACATGTCCAAGCACTTACCCCAGAATTCCCTATCTGGTCCTTGCGTTATATATACCATAATAATCCAGCAGAGTAAAAATTGTGGGATGAGTTGTCTTTGTGGGGCCTCCTAGCGCCAATCTAATTGGTTGCTACCTGTGTGCCATCAATGGTGACGTGTCCCTGCACTTTTCTTTCTGGCTCCTTCCTTAACTGCTCCTTTTATAAGTCGTCGGGCAGGGTCTTGCAAGATTGGTTGTGTTGTGGGGTCCTCTCGCACTTCTTTTGATTGGCTAGTGCTCTATGCTATATGTCTACATGTCCTGATACTCGCCGCCTGACAATACCTCTTGTGCACCCTTTTAAATCTTTCGAGCTCCTCCCACCGAGATGACATCACCATGGTGTCACTCTTGCCATGTGTCGACCTGTGGGTGCTAAAATAGCTCCTGCGTAGTTCTTTTACTATCGTCCAATCCAATCACCTATTGCCACCTATCCCTGTAAGGGAGGAAAGAGAAAGGTCCTCCGAGGCCTTGGTTTTTCGACCATTTTATTTGTTAATCTATTTTCCAAAATCCACCGGGTTCAAGAAATTCCCTCGACACCACTCTTGTGTGGTTTTTGGTGTTCAAAGGAGTGACCCCAGGGTGGATCTACACCATTTATCTATGCGATCAGAGGTGTGGGAAACCACCTTCCATTATCACCAAGACCTTTTTCTATGGTGTTGTTGAAAAGCTGCCATGTGTCCCGATGCTTACCTCTTTTTTTCTCCTGTCGAGTTGTCGCTATATTGCACTGCCACTTGTTTTATGCCTTTGGGAATGCACCTCTAGGATATTCCTTAGTGGGCTGAGTTGTTGGAGTGGGGGCCTCCCGCTTGAATCTCATTGTTCGGCTCGATATGTCATGTCCCGACACTTTGCTCATGTACAATATCAAATTCATCGGGGTAAGCCCGTAGAGTGGGTTCCACCTACTACCAACGCTGCCAATGAAAACACTTTTTTCTATGAACATGTCTGCCACATCTACCCAGTTCTCTCTATTAGAGGCTCCGTCAGTCTTACCACCAAGTTTGGCACTTAAGCCAACTTTGGCTATGTACCAAAGGCTCACCCAAACACCTTTAACTATGCAATCTTTGACTTGGGGCCATAGAAATTTGATTGGCCCTATATCATGATCCAAGAGGCCATTTTTGATCTTCTATATACTATTGGAAATCTCTTTCAAATGTTTATCTATAATAATAGGTTTTACTCGCAGCTTAGATGATTCATTGCTCTAGAATTGGATCCAAATCCTCTACACCTTTATGCTACCATGATTATCCTTTTCCTTTGCTTTACCTGTGCCACCTCTGCCATTTATTTTGCATTTTCCTATAGAGACAATACCATTATCAATTATCTATAGTTGTCATAAATTTCCTTGGCCAACAATGTTTCCTTTGTCATCAATTGCCTTTACCACTAATGACAACATATTTACCAATGCAGTTACCTTTTCCAATCTTTGACATTTCCTTTACCTTTGCCTTTACCTTTGCATTTTTTTTTCCATTATCACCTTTTCCATTGCCTTTTCCATCAATGAAAACATATTTCAACATCTTGGGCTTTGGTCTTTGGGTCTTGGAATTATCATTATAAAGATATTTTATAAGAGGAGAAACATTCTTTCTGGGTTTTCCCCTTAGAAGGGCTTTGCCCTGGCTTAGATCCTATATCTTGTGTATTTTGTCTTGTTGTCATCTTCATTGTTTTAGTAATTTCTTGACAAACAATAACTAATAAAAGTAATAAAAGGCCAAAATATCTCACAAGTAATTATCAAATTAAGTAAAATCATCTATGATATATAAGTCTCCTGATTTTCCAACATGGTATCAGAGCTAAGGTGCAATAAGGAGACTGAAGATCACATCCTAGTTGGACCTATGGAAAGAGTTGTAAAGATGTGTTTAAAGTTTCTTGGGAATCTCACTGCATATATCAAGGATTGCATATTGAATATATTCTCCATACTAGCAAAGGAATTAATATATGTAAGTTTGTTCTCTTCTTTATCTGACACGTTTAAGGATGGGAATGGATGGGTTATTGACACTGGTGCTTCCAGACACATGATGAGAGAATGGAGTCAACTTTAGACTTTGTCAAAAGGAACCTCCTCTCATTCAATAAAACTTGGAGACAACAATATCTATCCAGTGAAAGGGATTGGATCTACCTCGTTGGAGCTCGAATCTGGTGGAAGCATTCACCTCAACAATATTATATATGTTCCACGTTTGAAGAAAAACTTACTTTCTATTTCTTGTCTAGAGGATAAGGGTGATAGAATTAATTTTGTTGATGACAATTTTTTGGTTTTGGGTAAGGGTTCTAGTATTGATAATGCTAGAGTGATTGGGATTCCTAAGGGGACATTATATAGACTTTTTACTCCTCTATCTCAAGCCCTAGTCCACTTGGATGTAAGCCCTTCCAAACTATGGCATAGAAGGTATGGACACGTTAACTATAAGACTCATCCATCTCTAAGTAAAATGGTTAATGACAATGTTATGAAACCAGCTCAAGAAAAGATACAAAAGTTAGATCAACGCCTTAGAATTCAGCCTCTTCGAGGGGGCAACCTCCTTTACATTACATAAATGAAAAATTCTTGGATGATTCAAATGACAAAACCTCCTTTATATATATAGGAGTCTAAGGAGTCACAATATAATCCAGCCGACCTAACAATAATAATATAAAGCCACAAAAATAACAATAGAGGGATTCTATGGGCACAGTAATAACAATATGGGGGCAATAGGGGCACAACAATATTAATAAGGGGTATAACTACAATAGTAATGGGATAATCACTAGTATTATAGTGACCCAACATGCCCCTATCCTTCAAAAAAGTGTTGTCCTCAATGCTTGAGTAGTTCTGGATGCTTCTGCATAAAATCCTCATCCTCCCATGTGGAATCTTCAGCGGATAAGTTCTTCCACTTGATAAGATACTCTGAAATTGAACGATTTCGTAGCTGTTGAGTTCTTGTTTCTGTGACTGCTTCCAGTTCCAATATAATTTTTCCTTCCTCGTCAAGTTCTGGCAATATTGTTGGAACTAGGAGCTTGTTGCCTATAACCTTCTTTAAACATGAAACATGGAAAACTGGGTGCAATCGAGAAGCTGCAGGAAGCTCCAATTTGTATGCCATAGTACCAATCTTTTGCAACACCTTGTATGGACCATAATATTTTGGTGATAATTTATTATCCTTCTTAGCTTGCTTGAGGGACATTTGCTTATATGGTTGTAGCTGTAGGAATACCCAATCACCTACATCAAAACTTCTTTCACTGCGATGTTGATTTGCCTGTTGTTTCATTCTATTCTGTGCCAACACAAGGTTATCCTTTAAGAGTTGGAGGACTTGTTGTTGATGTTCGATGTGATGTTCCACTGTCTGAACCTTAGAATTTTCTCTTAAATATGATGTGATGGATGGTGGTTGATACCCATAAAGTGCCATAAATGGGGTCATTTTTGTTGCTGTATGGAAGGAAGTGTTATACCACCATTCAGCCAGAGGCAACCATTTGACCCATTGTGTCTGTTTATCAGATACAAAGCAACGAAGATATCCTTCCAAACATTTGTTTACTATCTCAGTTTGCCCATCAGATTGAGGATGATAAGATGAGCTATGAGCTAACTGAGTACCAAGACAAGAAAATAATTCTGTCCAAAAATTTCCAGTGAAAATGGGATCTCTGTCACTTACAATAATCTTTGGGTTTCCATGTAGCTTTTGAATTGTTTCCATAAATGCAGTAGAAACTGTACTGGCTTTAAATGGATGTGATAATGCACAAAAGTGTGCATACTTGGTAAGTCTGTCAACTACCACCATGATGACACTCTTTCCCTCAGACTTGGGTAAACCTGTGATAAAATCCATTGAAACCTCCTCCCAACGTTGGCTTGGAATGGATAAAGGTTGTAATAGACCCGGTGTCTTAATTGTTTCAACTTTATTTTGTTGGCAAACCAAACATTCAGCCACAAACTTTTGAATATCTGATTTAAGGCCATCCCAAAAAAATTCCTTCTTAACCCTGTGGTAATTTTTAAAAATCCTGAGTGCCCTCCTAAGGGAGAAGTGTGCAATTCCATAAGAATATTTTGTTTTAGCTGGGAATTCTTACAGAGGTATAAGCGATCTTTGTACCATAATGAATCATTTTGCCAGCTAAATGTATCAGACGTACTGGAATCTTGTTGTAACTTTCGAATAAGTGCCCACACTTCTTCGTCATTCTTCCATTCCTCCCTTGCTTCGTTTATCCAATCTGGTTGGATAATAGAAATGGCACACAACAATGCTTCCACATCCTCATCCTTTCTTGAGAGTGCATCTGCCACCACATTTTTCTTCCCTTTTTGTAGATGATTTCAAAGTCATAACCCAACATCTTTGTGACCCACTTTTGTTGCTCTTCAGAGGATAATCTTTGTTCTAAAAAGTATTTAAGGCTATCATGATCCGTTTTACCTTGAAGTGTCTTCCCATTAGGTAGGGTCGCCATTTCTTAAGTGCATGGAGTATTGCCAACATTTCCTTCTCATAAATAGCTTTGCTTAAAAACTTTCCCTTGATTGGACGACTTTCAAAAGCAATGGGTCTTTCATCTTGCATTAGAACAGCACCAATTCCATTTCCTGAAGCATCACATTCCACAATAAAGGTTTTTGTGAAGTCCGGTGTAGCTAAGACTGGTGCTTGGCACATTGCCTCTTTAAGATGTTCAAAGGCCTTTGTTGCTTTCGAAGTCCATGAAAATGTATCTTTCTTCAATAATGTTGTTAGAGGTGCTGCTATTCTCCCATAATTCTTAACAAACTTGCGATAATACCCTGTCAACCCAAGAAATCCTCGCAGATGCTTTATGGATGTGGGGATTTTCCATTCCTTAATGGCTTTAATTTTGCTAGGGTCTACCTTAACTCCTTCATGAGATACAATATGACCCAAATATTCCACTTCCTGGACTCCAAAGAAACATTTGGATCTTTTTGCATATAATTGTTTCTCCTTCAATAGTTGTAGCACCTTGTCAACATGTTCAACATGATCCTTCCAAGACTTGTTGTAGATTAGTATATCATCAAAAAATACTAACACAAATTTTCTAAGGAATGGTTTGAAAATTGAATTCATCAAACCTTGAAATGTTGAAGGTGCATTGGTAAGGCCAAAAGGCATGACCAAAAATTCATAATGACCCTCATGAGTTCTAAATGTTGTTTTCAGAATGTCTTCAGTCTTCATTCTGATTTGATGATATCCTGAACGAAGATCCAACTTGGTGAAGTAAATTGATCCATGCAATTCATCCAGTAATTCATCAATGACAGGAATGGGGAACTTATCTTTAATAGTGAGCTTGTTGAGCTCCCTATAATCCGGACACATGCGCCATGATCCATCCTTCTTGTGCACCAATACTACTGGAGTAGAGAAAGAACTTTGACTCGGTTGAATTATACCAGCCTCTAGCATTTCTGCAACCATACGTTCAATTTCACTCTTTTGGACATAGAGATATTTGTACGGCCTGATGTTTGGAGGAACACTTCCTGGAATCGGATGAATAGCATGATCATGATCACGCATAGGTGGGAGACCTTTGGGAGTCTCAAATACCTTGGAATGATTGTCCAAAACTTTTTGGAGATCTGGAGAAATAGATGATTCCGATGTGGAAACATCTAGCGAGCATAATTGTGCAATTACACCTCTTTTCTCCTTTTTTAGAAGCTTTGTCATACTATTAGAGCTAATTATCTTTCCTAGTTTCCCTGCAATACCCCTTAATTCAACTTCCTTTCCTTCCGTAGAAAATTTGATGAAAAGTTCTTGAAAATTAAAAGCTATTGTACCCAAGGATTGTAGCCATTGGGCTTCTAGTACAACATCAGCACCTCCCATCGGAATGGAAAGCATTGGGCTAGTCAATACTTATTCTCCCATGGATAGCTTGATATTGTCAGGCCAGGTTAACTCCAGAGGTTATTGAGCGCAAGACAGAGCTTGTGATTTTATTCATTAGACAATTATTATTTATACATATACAAAACGGATCAGTTCATCTTCTAGATGACTGTCCAGCTTCACCTCATCCGTTTCGGATTAGGTGTCAACATTCCCCCCCTTAATCTGAAGGGATGTTGGTGAGTCCAAGCATCGTTCTGAATCTTTCAATCTTTTCTCTTCCAAGCGCTTTGGTGAAGATGTCTGCAATTTGCTCATTTGTGGAACAATGACGGAGATGGATTGTTTTGGCCTCAACATGATCATATGATATTTAGTATTGATGTGCTTAGTACGATCATGGAACTTTGGATTCTTGGCCAACTTTATTGCAGATGTGTTATCAATCATGAGTGGAGTAGATTGTATTTGTTTTACTTGCAAATCTTCAAGAATCTTCCTAAGCCACACAATTTCTTTTGTTGCTTCAGCTGCTGCCACGTATTCTGCTTCTGTTGTGGAATCTGTTGGTACTGATTTTTTGCGTGATCTCCAGGAGACAGCTCCTGATCCAAGACTCATAGCATATCCTGAAGTAGATACCCCAGTTTCTTTGTCTCCATCGAAGTCTGAATCAGAGTATCCAATCAAGTTGAAGTTGTCCACCTGTGTATACTTGATTCCAAGGTCTTGAGTTCCCTTCAAGTACCTTAGAATTCTTTTTGCAACAGACCAATGTCCCTCACAAGGCTTTTGCATAAACCTGGAGAGGATTCCAACAGCAAATGAAATGTCTGGTCTGGTAGTAGTGAGGTAGATGAGACTTGCTACAAGCTGTCTATACTTTGTTGCATCCTCAAATTCCTTTCCTTCAATAGATGTGAGCTTCAAGTTTGTTCCATTGGAGTAGAAATGGGATTGCACTCTGTCATGCCAAATCTGTTTAACAAATCTCCAATGTATTTCTTTTGAGAAAGAAATATGGACTTTGGATGTTGGGTTACTTCAATGCCAAGATAGTAATGAACATAGCCCAAATCAGTCATTTCAAAAAAAAATCCTAATTCTTTCTTTATGGATGCAATATAGCTTTCATTTTTCCCTGTCATTAAAAGATCATCTACATATACCACAAGATATACAACTGTTTTGCCAACTTTCTTGACAAATAAATTTGCACCATCAAGATCAAAATGTTTGAAGTTGAGTTTCAGAAGATGCTCAGTTAGTTTTTCATACCAGGCTCGTGGTGCTTGTTTGAGGCCATACAAGGACTTCACAAGTTTGCATACTTTGTGTTCATGTCCTTTCACAGCAAATCCTTCAGGCTGGGACATAAAAACATTCTCTTTTAGATATCCATTCAAGAATGCAGTTTTTACATCCATTTGATGGACTTTCCAACCGTTCTGAGTAGCTAGTGCAAAGAGTGTCCGGATGGTGGCCCATTTTGCTGTGGGAGCAAAATTTTCCTCATAATCGACCCCTTCCTTCTGTGCAAAACCTTTTTCCACAAGCCTAGCTTTGTGCTTGTCAAGTGAGCCATCAGCTTTGTACTTGTTCTTGTAGACCCACTTGCAGCCAATTGGTTTGGTTCCAAATGGAGGATCAACCAGCTTCCAAGTGCCATTCTTTATGAGGGCATCATACTCCTTCTGCATCGCTTCTTTCCATTCATCATGAGAAGCAGCTTCTTTGAAGGAAGTTGGTTCAAAATCTGTAGACAAGTTCAATTCACAATCATAAGTAACATCCATATCAACAGGTGAATTAGAGTTATCTACATCACCTCCATCTTGTTGGTTTGTATTTCTGGTTCCTGTTTTTCCAATTTCATCAGGATGAACACTTTCAAGTGTCTTTGTCAGCCACTTTGGGGACCTTTCTGAGATGTTCCAAGCTGTTCTGTTGATTGAGTTGGGACTGAATCAAGATTAAGTCTCCCAATTCTATCAATTACATCACTTAAAGCATCATCGGTTGTTGGAGTGTCATGCAGGGGAGATTGTTCTTCAGAAGGAGATTCCACATGTTGATCTAGTATAGGAATCCCCCCTTCAAGATGTGGAATCTGATTATCAAACTCTTGGAATGATTTCCGTTTTGTGAATCTATCCAAGCGATCAAGTTGCCGCTCAACAACACTGTCAGATTTGGATGATTCAAGAAAAATGACATCTCTAGATAAAACAAACTTTTTATTTACTTCATCATAAAGGCGGTATGCTTTAGATGTGTTTGAATACCCCAGGAAGATACACTTATGACTTCTAGCACCAAGTTTGTTTCTATGTACCTTTGGTATTAAAGCATAACAGGTGGAACCAAATATCCTGAGATGTTTTACCGAAGGAACATGTCCATACCACAATTCATAAGGAGTCTTGTTTCTTATAGCACTAGATGGACATCTATTCTTTATATATGCAGCACATAGAACAGCATCAGCCCAAAAAATTGTCTTTACATTTTTGAAGAAAAGCATGGATCGTACCATATTCAAAATTGTTCTGTTCATTCTTTCAGCTACACCATTCTGTTGAGGATTATAAGGCACAGTTGTTTGATGTTTAATCCCATGTTGGCGAAGATAGTGTTCAAATTCATTTGATGTATATTCTTTTCCATTATCAGTGAGAATAGACCCAATATGAGATTGTGCATCATTTTCAATCCATTTATGAAAATTCTTGAATGTTTGAAAAGCATCAGATTTGTTCTTCAAAAAATAAACCCAACACATTCTGGTGTAATCATCAATAAATTTCATGATATATTTATTTCCATTTGCAGAAGGAACAGGCATTGGACCACATAAATCTGAATGAATAAGTTCAAGCTTCCTATGTGCTCTTGAATGTGAATCATGAAAAGACTGTTTGTTGTGCTTTCCTAGAATGCAGGCATCACATTGTTTATGTTTTCTAGGAATTGTAGGCAAACCAGCAACACCATTTTTCTTCAACAAGCGGAGACTATCATAGTTTAAATGTCCAAATCTAGCATGCCATAATAGACTTGATGGAAGTGTACCTTCATCATGATGAGAAACATATGAAAAATGTTGTGCATGAGCAGAGGTTCCTTGCAGTTTAAGAAGTCTTTCTTCTTCTATACCCCTCATGACAAGTGAATGGTCAGATGCCTTTCTTACCTCAAGCTTTCCATCAAACATATGAATGGAGTGACCTTGCTGGCGGATGTGGACCAGGGACAGCAAGTTTCTCTTGAGCTGTGGGAGATATAGAACATGATCCAGAAGAAAGTCTGGAAGACCAGGCAGTTTAAGCCTGACTGTGCCAAGCCCTGATGGCTTGATTTTTGACTGATCTGCAAAGTATACTGCTCCATCAACATTGTCAGTGAAATCTTCAAAGAAATATTTCCTATGAGTCATATGACAGGTTGCTCCTGAATCAAGCAACCAGTCATTTTTCGAAGAAGAAAGTGAAGCATTAAACAAATCTTCATTTACTCCAATGTTACATTGTGCCTCAATATAGTGAGAGGATTCAGGTGCTTTACCTTTGTCTGTGTCATCAGTTTTACCTTTCTGCTGATTTCTTCTCTGCTCAACTTTGTCCCATGGTAGCTTGCATGTAGAAGCATCATGTGATCCATTTCGTTTGTAGCGAATGCAATGCAGATCTGCCTTTTCTGCTTGAGGATGTTTGCCCCCCCCTGCCTCTGAAGTATCTTCCTCTTCCTCTTCGTCCACCTCTTCCTGTTGTAGAATCTTGAGCAGGATGCTTTTCTTTATGAGCAAGGCAAACAGTCTCTTCAGAAGATTCAGGGATTGTTTTCTTTCCAAAGTCTTTCTCTCTTTCAGCAAACTTTTTCACAAGAGTTTCAAAGGTTATATCTTTAAGATTTCCATTTGCTTGTAAAGACTCAAGATAATTAGAGTAGGTAGGATAGAGTGCTTTGAGAAAGGCAATAAGAGAGATATCCAGCTCAACCTTAGTGGATTTAATATCATGCATTATAGACTTTATTTCAGATGCAAGAGCAAGAGGATCATTATTTTTCAGTTCAAGAGTGAAGAGTTTAATCATGAGCTGAACAACTTCAAGTGCAGAATGTGTATCATAGAGTTCTTTCAGCTTTTGTAAAGCTTCGAAGGCAGTGGAATAGGATGAAATATGATGACTTACTTCCTCATTTACAGATGCTACGATCAATGCATAGGCTTTGCTGTTCTTGTTTTCCCAAATAACAAGTTTTTTATCTGATGTAGGCTGCACAGGGTCTTTGTCTTCTTCTCCGACACACACTCCTTTCCACAGCTCATTGTAGATGAGGGTGTGTTTTACCATCCGAGACCATTCTGAATAGTTCTCCTTGCCAGTGAGAACTATTCCTACCATAGAAATGATTGAATGCATTCTGTAAAAAAATATCTCTGCCAAAAAAACTTCTGTTGAGAGAAAAAAAAATCCTTATATGATAGCCTTATGCATTTTATTTTTCTTCTAACATTTCATCAGCATATCATCAGCATTTCTTATATCACCATTTCTTTATATCACTTCCACAATATTATGTTTTGAGAAAAAAAAGGGCGCTCAAGGTATCTCTTCAACCTATATCACAGCTACATTATTGTTTTGAAAAAAGAGGGCGCTCATATATCACTGCTACAATATTGTTTTGAAATTGAAAAAAAAATGCATTCACTTCACTATATTATTATTTCAATTCCCGCAATTTCAAAAGGCCACTTGCAGCCAGGTCACCGACAGCTCCAAAAGTAGATGCTTGATTCAGCATGCGTGCAAAACGTCCATCCAATTCATCACATACAAGCTAACAAAATAAAGTGCAGTGAAGAGCTTCTTGTTGGAAAGCACTCTCCAAATGCAACAATGTTGGCTAATATCCTTGCATATCCGATAAGATTGGGAACGTACAGATCATAAAATAAAGCACAAATTTTTTTTTTTTTGAAAAAAATATCTCTCACTGTACCGAGCCACATACAATCTTATGCGGATCTCCCTTCTTGAATGGCCTTATTTTCGTCTCCCGGCGCGAGTCCCCCCAAAATTCCTCCACAGCGGCACCGGATTCAATCACCATTCCTCCACAGCGGCATCGGATTCAATCACCATTCCTTCTTCACAAACGATGAATCTAGATTTCTTTCCGTCAAGAAAGTAAACTCTGCAATTCAGGAGACCCTACTTTCGAATCTCGTAACGACGCAGGAGAGATTCGAATGACACAGGTAATAAATTCAGATTCAGATGACAATACGTTTATGCCTGAAAATATGTGCAAGTCTGAAGAGGCATCAGAGGGATGGCTGAACGAGTGTGAACCACAAAAACACTTCACCAATTCTTCGCACCAGAATCTCTTAGAGAAAGCCGTGACAGAGCTTCAGGGATTCTGCAGAGAATTACGCAGAGGTAGCTCAGACAAACGTTCTCATAACGGATGCATTCATGGATTCATGCGCAGAGAGGGACAGTAGAAACGTTATAAAAAATAATGTGCAGTCTCTGGCAGTCAGAGGCAGCGCAGAGAGGGGCAGCGAATTCAGGGAAAGAAAAAATGCGCAGTCTCTCAGAGAAAATGGATGCGCAGTCTCTCAGGACAGAGGTTTCATGAGGCAGCAGAAACCTGGCAGAGGAGTTACAGCTATTTAGGGACTGGGACCTGGGCTCTGATACCATGTCAGGCCAGGTTAACTCCAGAGGTTATTGAGCGCAAGACAGAGCTTGTGATTTTATTCATTAGACAATTATTATTTATACATATACAAAACGGATCAGTTCATCTTCTAGATGATTGTCCAGCTTCACCTCATCCGTTTCGGATTAGGTGTCAACAGATATTATGGCACTTTCCAGAGAAATTTATTGTTCCTCCATTTGCAATCATCACTTGACACTCCGGTGCTGGATATAGGAAGAAATTCAATTCTTTTGCTACCTTACAATGAATAAAATTGTGGGTGCTTCCTGAATCAATCAACACTATTACCTTTTTCTTCTTGATTTGTCCTTCTATCTTGATGTTTTGAGGAGTGGTAATTCCCGCCAATGCATTACAATATATGGTCGGATTTATTTGTTCTTCATCTAGGCTTTGTTCTTGGAGTATATCCTCTTCTTTTGACCTTTATTGCTCCTTTTCTTCTTCCTCTTCACAATCTATGTAGAATAATTTCTTCTCAGCACACTTATGACCTTTAGTGTATTTTCTATCACAACTGTAACAAAGCCCTTTTGCTCTTTTTTCTTCCAATTGTTGTGGTGTCAACCTTATAGGTTGTGGAAGACTAGGGGCAACAACACTTCCGTCTTTATAGTTGTGAGTGGTATGCTTCCTGGTTGCCATAATTTTGCTTTCCATTTTTCTTGCTAACCTGAATGCCTTCTCTAATGAATCAGGTTCCCAAAGGCGAACATCATGTTGGATATTATCCTTTAAAGTCCCTATGAACACATCAATCCTATGCTCCTCTGGAATATCTTTTACCCTTATGTTCAATTTTTGGAACTCCTCAATGTGCTCCATTATTGAACCCTTTTGTTTGAGACTTATCAATTGGCTAAAAAAAGTGTTGCTTTTTGTATCCTCATAATGTGCTATCAATTCTTCCGTAAAAATTGCCCAAGTGATAAATGGTTTATGAGAGCAAAGCCATTGATACCATACAAACTGATTTGGTTCCAAATATAAAGTTTCCATACGTAACTTTTGTGTGTTTTGCACATTATTGAGATCGAAGAATTGCTCCATCTGTAATATCCATGTGGCAGGATCCTTGCCATCAAACTTCCTCATATCAATTTTTGGAATATGGTGAGTCTTCGATCCAACATTAGCGTCTATGGAATCATGATTAACATTTCTTTTGTTCTCACCATGAGTTTCCTTTAGTACCCTTTCACCCTTAGGGACCATTTCTTGTAGCAACTTATTCATATTTATCTCCAATTCGTCCATGTCTGTCTTCAAATCTATCTTCAAATCATCCATCTTAGCTTCCACATCAATCATCTTAGCTTCTACGCCTTTCTTTAAACAGTCCATCTTAGCTTCTACACCTTTATTTAAACCATCCATCTTAGCTTCTACATCTTTCTTTAAACCATCCATCTTAGATTCTGTTCCTTTTTGTGCAAGGGACAGTTGTTGTACTTGGTCTTGTAATTTTGATATATCATGTTGCATTTCTTCCTCTTCTTCATGAGTCATGCTAGAGCTTTCAAGTTCCTTACTAGGTGTTTGCATTTTCTTTCCTCGGGCATCAGTTACCAATAATAATGCTCTACTATGCCCTTTGAATTCCTTCAAAATAAATTTTCAAACCAAGCTTAAGCAAAAATTTAAGAAAATCTACACACCTTTTTTCACTTTGTAGGAGCTCGATATTGCCTCTGATATATCTCTGTACTTTCCAATCATCTAGTTCTAAATTTGTGAGTTGCAGTAGCCCTCTATGTCCTCTTTCCAATGCCACAAGTCTACCCAAATTGGATTCTCCAAGGAAGAGTTATGTGAAATCTCCCACAGTGACTTGCTTATAGACTAGTTCAGTAGAGCGAACTTGTACGACATTCCACGAGTCGGTGTTTCTATCTTTGGATCTGAAACATGCATGCAAGAAACTACAATCCGTCCTCTTTCTGTACCTTCTTACGAAATTTCAATCTGATCCCCAGAGAGAAAGTTATGACGATTTTCCCCAAGTCACCTGTTTTGAATGTAATTCAGCAGTCTGCAAAAATACCAACTTCCTCAGATCATATCTCCGCAAATATCACGCGAAAAGCTCTGAAATTCGGATCCAAGGTTCAACACAATTTCTTCTCAAAGGGGTTTTTTTTGCGACTTATGAAACGTTACAGAAAAAAGTTATAGCAAAAATTCCACGATGACCTGTTTGGAGCAGCTAAACCCTAGAATCCAAAGCTCTGATACCAAATGTTATGAAACCAGCACAAGAAAAGATAGAAAAGATAGATAAACGCCTTAGAATTCAGCCTCTTTGAGGGGGCAACCTCCTTTACATTACATAAATGAACAATTCTTAGATGATTCAAATGAAAAAACCTCCTTTCTATATATAGGAGTCTAAGGAGTCACAATATAATCCAGCCGACCTAACAATAATAATATAAAGCCACAAAAATAACAATAGAGGGATTCTATGGGGCACAGTAATAAAAATATGGGGGCAATAGGGGCACAACAATAATAATAAGGGGTATATCTACAATAGTAATGGGGTAATCACTAGTATTATAGGGACCCAACAGACATCCCCGAATTGAAGGAAGATCATGAAGGGACCTATAAGGGATGTGCTCTAGGCAATAATGTGAAGAAACCATTTGCAAGAAGTGATACCCGATCTAAGGAATTTTTAGATCTCATACTCATATGTATGTGGACCTATGGCAGTAAATTCTCTCGGTGGGCATTGTTACACAGTAATTTGTCACCATCCCTGTTACTCCTCTTGTCGTACCTTGGAGGACACATCCCGGAAGTTATAAGAAGTGACAAAGGCTAAAAACACTTGCATTATGTTCCCCTGAGTATGTACTCCATGTTCCCTAAAGACACCTTCTGCAGATCATCCCTAAAAAGTGCTATTTTTCCATCGGCGCAAGTCCACAGTATTCTACCCGCGCCAATGGTGGAGATCCTCAAAAGAGGGCGCGACCATTGGCGCTCTGTCTTAGAGCAACAGTCACGCCAACCAAATTTAGTCGTGCTTTTTGCCTTAATGCACGTCCGGCTGTTGTTTCCTTCATTACATGGAGCTTTTCTGAGGATAAAAAATCAGTCTTTTGTCGAGCTTTATCCATCTTTATGGCTTTTGCTAAATCCACGAAAGGTGTCCCGGTTCATCGCATCCTCCTCCCTTCTTCATCTATATAAGCTTGTCATTATGCATTGGACAAGCAAGAGTGTTGGTGTTAGTGTTATGCTAGTGATTTGGTGATTGAGTGATAGTAGTGATGATTATTGGTCATGGAGTGTTAGATGTTGAGTTCTTGGAGGAATGCTAGTGAGTGCTAGAGAGGTTATGCTGCCGGAGAGGAGATGCATGTCAAGACACATATAGTTACTCGCCCAGCCAGGAGAAGGGTCGACGTCAGAACAATGGTTGTAACTTTTCCTGTTTATTAATTGATGAGCGACTGCTATTATAGTTCCAATCTCATTATCTATCATGGTGATATGTTGATTTATTTCCTTTCTGACTGAAATATAGTTGTGCCTTGGTAGTTTTTATGTTGGTATCTGTCTCTTCCTTTGCATGTGCAGGTGTTCGTTATGATCTGTTGGAGCAAGGGAGAGAGGATATCAACTCTGCTTCAATCATAGCGTTGGACTCCAGGTTAGTCTTCTTGATTCACCTTTGATGCGTAACTAGGAACTTGCATAGCAGCGTGGTTTGTTTGTGGCTAGTTCTGTGATAGGCTAGTGGGATCGCCTCTGTCCGCAGAGGGGATTTACCTTACCAACAAATTGGCGACTCCGCTGGGGAGGAACTATTTGATTTCTGTCTTGCATGTTAATTTTCTCCTGCTTGCTTGAGTGCATGAGCTTCCTGAGTCAGTTTTGAGTTGATTCTTTACTGTTTGACCCATCTGAGCACTGTCAACCCGACCTGAGGTCGTATCTTTTATCTTTTTAGTTGGCAAGCTTAATTGGCGCGGTTATTTCTCTGACAGTCGCGCCAGTTGGCATACGTTGCTCAAAAGCAACTCGCGCCAATTCTGTGGTAGCGCAAGTTGCAGGCTGACAGTCGCGCTAGCTCTGTAAATGTTGCCTGTGTGTGGGTGGAAAGCTCATTCAGTCTCTTTATATATCTCTTTCAGCCTCTGGAACTGTGTTGAACCTCTGCTTGACTGGTCTTAGCCTGTATCCCTCAGCTGTTTGCTTATTTCCAGTGACTTTGCATGTCTAGCCTTCTGTGGGAAGTTTCGGTCTCTTGATTATCCAGTCAGCTTGTTGGTTGTGTTCAGCACCTATCCAGTGCTTTGTTAAAGCTTGATCTTCTATACTCTGAATACTTCACTTCTAGCCTCTTTGAAGTTCACTAGTCTTTGTGTTTTTCCTTGCTTGCATGGTTCATTTTAGTGTTTCAGAATTGGTTCTATTTCATTAACTGAACTTGGATTGTGCATATCTCTTAGAATTTGTTTACATGCATCATGCCATCTTAAAGGAAAGAAAAAAAAAAAATCTCTTGCATTATAGTAGTTAGCATTTATTGTTATTTGTTGCTATTAAAAAGAAAAAGACAAAATTTCGTTTCTTGTTATTAGATGCATTAGGATCTTTGTTGTTTGTTGAAGTGATCATTTCGTTTGTGAAAAAGATCTCAACCCTCCTGTAGATAGAATTCATCGAATCAAATGATTTAATTTCGGCATATAGTTTGCATGTAAGAAGTTTTCGAGATATCACATACGGTAGGACCAAAAAACTGAAACATAATCAAAGATAAACTTTAAAATGAACTCAACGAACATAACAACGCATTGGAACATAACGCAAACACTCTAGAGGTCTAGGTTAGAGACGTGTTCCGGCGTCTTTAAACCTGGTAGTTTATCGTCGAGTGGTTGGGTGATTCCTCCACGGTGAAACGATAGGTGCCAATACGGACTGTGCTCCCACGTACCGTCAAGTATATATTGGGAGACCCCTATATGAATAAAGCCTTTATCCATAGGAAGCCGTGTCAGCCGCCCTACGATTCGCAATGCAGTGAACACAGCATTCACAAAGATCGACCACCCGTACCCTAAAAAGTATTCTGTGGTTTTGCGAAAAGTTTGGCACACCCTCTACCTAGCATTCCAGAGCAGTCACTTTTGATCCTTTTCGGACTCCCTAAACGAAAAGGTGCCTCTGAGCGTCTTGTCACTTCGTGCTCATTAAATATTCGAAGGAGACTAGAGTCATCTTTTACCCTTTTCTCGACTCTTAAAAAATGAAAAGGTTAAGTTCAGTGTCTTAAAATTTATTGGCCACGATAACATTACCCAATTAGATTTTGTTTGCGTTAGCTTGAGTAGGGTTATTTCTCGTTCAATGGCAGCCTTTCTGGTGCCCACCAGCCAAGGTGTTCCTCCTGATGGGTACCCTCGCCCATTTCCTTCTGTTGGAAATGGTTGGTGTTCAGTATATCGCAACATTGTCTTTGCCTGGGTTGACCATTGGTTTACCCGTATGGTTGTTTTCAAACTCGGTGGTCTCAAGTGTGATGACTCCTGTCCCACCACCACCTCCTCCACCCGAAAAACACCATGTTGATTCTAAGGTGGACCCCTTCCCTTCTTCGCCTATTGCTGCGTCCTCATCTTCTACTTCGCCTGGTGAAACCTTGGATTTCACTAACCAGGTGGCTAAGAAGAAGAAGAAGAAGACCAAAAAGAAGAAGTCTCCTAAGGGAAAGGTCGTATCTACCACGAAGCTATCAGAAGTGGAACCACCTTCTGCTCCTCCGCGGAAGCTTCAGTCTCCTTGTCGATTATGCAAAGGGGACCATTTTCTTTCTGATTGTCCTCGCATTCCCAGGATCCTAGATATATGGTCCCGTGACCCGACTCGCCCCTTACTGTCGCAAATCGACGATACCTTACTAGCTGGTAACAGAAAAGGGAAGGTTCGTTTCCCTTGTCGACTTTGTGAAGGTAATCATCTCCTTCGCCTTTGTCCACTTATGGATGAAACTTCCCGTCTTTTGGCAAGTCTGTCGGATTCCTTACCCCAACTACCCGCTGGATATTAGCGTCTTTTTACACCTGCAGAGCGTCTCCACTAACCAAGTGATCAAACATGATTCCTCTTTGGTCCAGCTTTCTCTTCCTGAACCTACCTATGCTCCGCCTGCTCCAGACCAGTCCCTGGTCGGAACAAGTGATTTATATTCATCATCTACGCACCACTTGATCATCAAAGATGAACCCCCTGAGTCCAAACCAACCGAAAGTCCACAGTTCCAGCTTACAAGTAACCCGGTCTTTCAAAAGGTCCAGCTTACAAGTGACCCGGTTTTGCCTACAGAAGTTCCATCTTTAGCTGCTCTTACATCTGAATCTAAACCAGACGAAAGTCAAAAGGTCTGGCTTACAAGTAACCTGGTTTTGCTTTCAGAACTTCCACCCCTAGATGATCCTACATCTGAATCCAAACCAAACAACAGTCAAACGGTCCGGATTACAAGTGACCCGATTTCGCCTTTAGAAGTTACCTCCTCAGATGATGTTATCACTGCCAAGAATGACGAACCCACCGTCCAAATTCTATTCATTGACATAGACGTTAATGATCAAGTGAGCATCCCTCTCATTTCTTCACAACAGGAAGAAAGTCCATTAGAGGCATATCCGGCTGTCTATCCAGTCCCACCTCCGAGCAACCTAGTTATTTCCTTTAATTGGGATCAACTAGTCAATCCTCGGTTACCAGCCTCCATACCATTTCGAATTATAGTTCAAGTCTATCGCATGGTTATGGCTGGTACAATTATTGATGAAGGATCTCCTGTGAGTATCCTTTCTTCAACAGCTTGGGAAGCACTTGGTTCCCCACTGCTTCTGCCTGAGATGAGAAGCCTTGTAGGTTTCCATCGCGAAATCACTCGACCTTTAGGAATTCTTCCCAATGCACCTATCACATTAGAAGGGAAGACTATCCAAATGGGTCTCATGGTAGTCCAAGGTCCGTTAGATTACAATTTACTCCTTGGATGAGGCTATATTTATCGCATACGTGTTATTGTGTCCTCACTCTTCAGAGTGATGTGTTTTCCGCATGAAGGAAGAACGATCAAAGTCGTAGACCAACTTTCATTCCCCGGTTCACACTTCACATATAGCCATTTGCCATTCCTAAATGGTCTTATTTCCACAGGAAATGCCCCAACACCCACCCCGTCATTCTGATGACGGCAGCTCACCCGGGCGTGTGACTGAAGCCCGGGGGGCATGCATCCTCCTCTAAAATCGAGTCTTTCCAAGTGAACCTTCATTCCATCCACTCCGTGAATGCCATGAAGCTTGGGGGGCATGTACCTCGATTTGTATGATCATGCTGGAGGCATGCAACAATGCTGGGGGCATCATGCTAGTGATTTGGTGATTGAGCGATAGTAGTGATGATTATTGGTCATGGAGTGTTAGATGTTGGGTTCTTGGAGGAATGCTAGTGAGTGCTAGAGAGGTTATGCTGTCGGAGAGGAGATGCATGTCAAGACACATATAGTTACTCGCCCATCCAGGAGAAGGGTCGACGTCAGAACAATGGTTGTAACTTTTCCTGTTTATTAATTGATGAGCGACTGCTATTATAGTTCCAATCTCATTATCTATCATGGTGATATGTTGATTTATTTCCTTTCTGACTGAAATATAGTTGTGCCTTGGTAGTTTTTATGTTGGTATTTGTCTCTTCCTTTGCATGTGCAGGTATTCGTTATGATCTGTTGGAGCAAGGGAGCGAGGATATCAACTCTGCTTCAATCATAGCGTTGGACTCCAGGTTAGTCTTCTTGATTCACCTTTGATGCATAACTAGGAACTTGCGTAGCAGCGTGGTTTGTTTGTGGCTAGTTCTGTGATCATGCTGGGGGCATCATGCTGGAGGCATGCAACAATGCTGGGGGCATCATGCTGGAGGCATGCAACAAAAAAAAAAAAATTCTAACAAGCAAAGTTCTCCATGGTTCAAGCTTGTGTAAAAATGAACCCATTTACATCCCGTGATTGCCTTTTATCCGCTAAAATTCTGCTAGATGAGCCTTGGTTGTTTCATTCCATCGCTACCATCTTTTTGGCCGATCATATGCTTTCACTTGGTTTTTTCTCCTTTCCTGAGGAACCGCAGCGATGAGTGGTTTTATTAGCCAGCCTCTTAACCTTTATGTGTTTCAAGTGAGTTCCACCATTACCGGAACCAGTTGCTATCCCTTATACCACTCGTTCCTTCAGGACGAGTCGCCTTTACGCTATTTTCTGACTCGTAAAATATGAAAAGATTGCCGAGTATTTTTCCCTTTTTGACTCGTTAAAGAAAATAAAAATGGAGGTCCGTTTTTAGCTCTTTTCTGACCATTTAAAGAGGAAAAGATTGCCGAGTTGCTCCTCTTGACTCGTTAAATGGTGATAAGGGGCGGTTTTTTTAAGTTCTTTTTGTCGACCGTTAAAACATAAAAAGATTACCGAGTTTTTGTCGTTTCAAACTCGTTAGTGGTTACGAAACGACGTGGTTTTGACCGCTTTTTTACTTTTTCAGGTCGAAGTCACTAATCATGAAAAGTACTCCTCGATCGTAATGATCGGGCGGTTCTTTTGGGTATTATTTTATACTTTTTCGGGCCCGAGAGACACAACTTTACGAAAAAGGACATCCCTGGAGTTTCCTTTTCTGCTGTCTTTTCAAACTCTCTAAACAAGAAAAGACGCCGAGTTCTTCCTTTGTCAGACTCGTTAAAACTTAATGACATCGGATTTTATCACAATACAAGCATATGCTATCCCCATCAAGCTTGTTAAAAATAACTGGGGTACTCGCCAGAAATGGTGGGGGGAAAAGAAAATTTTGAACCATAGTTATTACCGTAAAGGCAGTATGTCGCTCTTGAACATGGCACTTTTTGTTTTCGTGTCCGGGGTGGGGATATTTCATCTCATATCTTTCACTTGCTTCCATGGACTTGGGTACCCTATTTGACCTCTCATTCACTCATTGCCTCGTCATAATGACCTTTGATACATTGATGTCAAATACTGCCAATTCCATTAATGTGTCGCCGATATGTTCAAGAGAAGTTGACCTCTGAAAAAACAACCTCCTTCTGATAGTTCGCACAATCTTGATTCACAAACTTCATCTCTCTGTCTCGTGTCGATGATGTGGGAAACATTATGGCCCACCTTCGATCAAGGTCACTCCCTGTCGACTTCAACTCATTATCCAGGGAATTGATCTAGAGACTCCCTTCCGGTGCCTTGGAGACTGCATGCCTCAATGGCAGGTTCTTCGTGTTCGACGTGAGGTTTTCATCATTGGCCTCCGATCGAATGATTCTACGGGTGTTCGACTTCAGCTCATTGACTCACACGCCGTAGATTGTACCTATAGTACCTTGAGGGCCATTGTCATTATTGGTGGTACCTCTCACGTCTGTTAACAGTTCCCACCATTGACTGGTAATCAGACGATGTTCATGTATGTTCGACTTCAGCTCATATATTCACATGCTTGAACTTGTACTCTTGTTCGGGTCAAGATGGAGCGCAAGACCCTGGATTGTGTCTGTTGTAATCCAGGCGTGATTCTTGATACTTGACTCATTCACTGGATGGTTGCGACCATACCTGAGTCAATTCATTGATCCTAACCAGATGGTTGCGTCCATACTATGGATCCGGATTATTTATGTACTCTCTTATGGATGGCTGCGACCATACCACGTACATCATGTAATTGAACTATCAGTCATGTCTCTTAATACAGCTCCTCGGCGGCAGTAACTATATGTGCTCTTATATGTGCTCTTATGTGTGTTCTTGTAAAGCATTTCACCCCTCTCCACCTCTCGGACTTCATGCTTTAGGCGGCATCTGTTACACAGTAATTTGTCACCATCCCTATTACTCCTCTTGTCGTACCTTGGAGGACACATCCCGGGAGTTATAAGAAGTGACAAAGGCTAAAAACACTTGCATTATGTTCCCCTGAGTATGTACTCCATGTCCCCTAAAGACACCTTCTGCAGATCATCCCTAAAAAGTGCTATTTTTCCATTGGCGCAAGTCCACAGTATTCTACCCGCGCCAATGGTGGAGATCCTCAAAAGAGGGCGCGACCATTGGTGCTCTGTCTTAGAGCAATAGTCGCGCCAACCAAATTTAGTCGTGCTTTTTGCCTTAATGCACGTCCGGCTGTTGTTTCCTTCATTACATGGAGCTTTTCTGAGGATAAAAAATCAGTCTTTTGTCGAGCTTTATCCATATTTATGGCTTTTGCTAAATCCACGAAAGGTGTCCCGGTTCATTGCATCCTCCTCCCTTCTTCATCTATATAAGCTTGTCATTATGCATTGGACAAGCAAGAGTGTTGGTGTTAGTGTTATGCTAGTGATTTGGTGATTGAGTGATAGTAGTGATGATTATTGGTCATGGAGTGTTAGATGTTGAGTTCTTGGAGGAATGCTAGTGAGTGCTAGAGAGGTTATGCTGCCGGAGAGGAGATGCATGTCAAGACACATATAGTTACTCGCCCAGCCAGGAGAAGGGTCGGCGTCAGAACAATGGTTGTAACTTTTCCTGTTTATTAATTGATGAGCGACTGCTATTATAGTTCCAATCTCATTATCTATCATGGTGATATGTTGATTTATTTCCTTTCTGGCTGAAATATAGTTGTGCCTTGGTAGTTTTTATGTTGGTATCTGTCTCTTCCTTTGCATGTGCAGGTGTTCGTTATGATCTGTTGGAGCAAGGGAGCGAGGATATCAACTCTGCTTCAATCATAGCGTTGGAATCCAGGTTAGTCTTCTTGATTCACCTTTGATGCATAACTAGGAACTTGCGTAGCAGCGTGGTTTGTTTGTGGCTAGTTCTGTGATAGGCTGGTGGGATCGCCTCTGTCCGCAGAGGGGATTTACCTTACCAACAGGCATCAATATTACGTAACCTTCATTGATGCTTTCTCAAGGAAAAATTGGTTATACCTCCTCAAGAACAAGGATGAGGTATTCAAGAAGTTTCAAGAATTCCAGAATGAAGTGGAGAATCTAACTAAGAGAAAGATCAATACTCTAAGGTCCAAAAATGGTGGAGAAAACACCTCCACAGATCTAATAGCATTCTGCAAAGAAGCATGCATTAAGAGGGATATAGTTATTCCTTATAATCCTAAACAAAATGGCATGATTGAAAGGAAGAATAAAAAAATTGAAGAATGTGTCAAGGCCATTCTACATGATCAAGACCTCTCTCAATTTATATGGGGAGAAGCATGTGTTACAACTATTTACTTGCAGAACTGAAGTCACAATATTCTCAACAACATGACCCCAGAAGAAGAATTTATAGTAAAGAAGCCAAGTGTGGACCATCTTCGAATATTTGGGTGTCTTGTGCATATACATATACCCAAGGACAAGAGAAAGAAGTTGGATCCTTCCAGTCTAAATGACATATTTTTTGGCTATAGTGCTTCATCTAAGGCACACAAAATCTATATGAAGGAGGATTATCAAATTGAAGTAAGTACGCATGCCATCTTTGATGAAAATATAGCCTACAAGAAGTCAAAAGATTTTCCAGTCAACTATGATGAAGAAGAGATACCTATGTTTGAGGATATCTCATGGGAAAATGATGGTAAAGAACATACAACTACTCAAAAATATGTTGAAGGTCCAAGTGAGCCTATGCAAGAAGAACTATTCTAGAAAATCGAAAGAGGCTTGCTTGGTTGAGAGCTACTCTACAAGAAGCAGAAAGACACACAACTAAGGGGACCTTCAGAAAAAGTAGAAGACCAAAAAGGTATTCTGGGTATGTTGCATATATGAAAAATCTTGTTGAGGGAGAACCTTCCTCCTATGAATATGCAGCTAAATATCAAGAGTGGAGGAATACGACGCAGGAAGAATACTAGTAAATCATGAAGAACGATGTATGGGAAATTGTCCCTAGGCCAAGTGACAAATCAATAGTCACTTCAAAATGGATTTATAAAATAAAGCACGTTGTGGATGGGAGCATTGATAAATACAAAGTAAGGTTTGTAGCAAGAGGCTTCTCATAGAAAGAAGTTATTGATTATGAAGAAACCTTTTCTCCTACACCTAGATATACAAAATTAAGATCACTTGTTTCTTTGGTTGTTACTATGGGATGGAACATCCATCAAATGGATGTTAAGACAACATTTTTGAATGGGAATATTGACGAAAAGGTTTACATTGAACAACCTCAAAGATTTTAAATAAATTAGAGGGAGACTCATGTCTGTAGGTTGAAGAAATTTCTATATGGCTTAAAGCAAGCACCTAGAGCTTGGATGCAAGAATGGATGCATACCTATTGAGGTTTAGTTTTACTAAGAGTTCTACAGATCCTAACCTATACATAAGGGTGGTACAGGGTAAACCAGTCACCATGCTCTTATATTTGGATGATCTACTAGTCACATGTGTTCAACATCAGATTCAGGAATGCAAGAAGAAATTAGTTGTTGAGTTTGATGTGAAGGATCTTGGGATTTTGCATTACTGCTTGGGACTTGAAGTTTGATAAAAGCCAAGTGAGATATATCTTGGTCAAGGTAAATATGTGATCAATATTCTCCAGAAATTTTGCATGATGGACAACAAGCCTATGCTGACTCCTACGATTACTAATCTAAAGAAGTTGAGGAGTTCAAATTCTAGTCTAGTGAATCCTACTTGCTACAAATAACTGATTGGACCCTTGATTTATCTGGTAAATATAAGACCTAACATTTTTTTGCAGTGAATTTCCTTAGTCAGTTTCATATGGATCCAAAACATGCTCATTGGATTGCAGCTAAGCATATCTTAAGGTATTTGCGTTGAACCTTACATCACTGCCTCTGGTATACTGGTAATGAAATCCAACTCATGGGATATACAAATTCAGATTGGGGTGGCAGTGAGATAGATAGAAGAAGCACAACAAGAGGATGCTTCAGCCTAGGATCTTCCATCACTATAAGGAAAAGACCTTCTAACAGCGGTTTTTGTGGAGGCCCATATAAAAATAACCCAAAAATTTGTTTGTAGTGGAGGTGACTAATAGAGGTGGGCAGGCATATTTTTAGCGGATTTTTCTTTAACGATGTGTCTAAATTATTCAAGCGCACCCGTGCTTTACCATCGATACATGCACTAGAGCTGCATATAACAAGTGCATCATGGAATTTTATTTCTGGAAAAATAAAAAACCACAGTGCGTTAAATATCGAAATGAATTGATGCTTGAATATTTGCTAGCACTAGACTCCTTCATATAGTAAAATGCCCCAATTCTATTCAACAATGATGTCCCAGTACGGTAAATGTATAACAACGCCCCGAGGCATCTTATAAAGTGTACCAATCGATGATTTTTAATTTCTAAAAAAAGACGGTGCTATTGTAAAACCACAACACTGGTGTGTTACCAGTAATGTAAAGCTCCAGGGAATCACGATAAAGAATCACAATAATTTTAAATTAAAAAAAACATAGTTCTTTTGGATATATGCTGCCCCACTGCGCTTCACGAAACACATCGGAAGGTTAAATAAAAAAAACCCTCCCCGCTGTAATTTTCATTTTTACCATATACAATGTGGGAGGGATATGAATCACTGGTGCCACTCTTGCCACGTGTAAGCACCCTGACATCGATGCTTCTCTTGCTCACCACCTTTCAGTACCATGCTCACTGTTTGAGTTTCCAATTTTTTCAAATGGTGTGAATTTGTTTTTCTCCATTATGTATCCACAATGCCTCCCTGATGAACAAATGTCCAAGTAATCTTTGTGTTTCTTTCTAATTTAAGTTTTTAGCTGATTAGAATTGCAAATTAGGTTGAATTTCTCATTGTTTTTGTAAAAAAATAAAAATAAAAATCGATACGTGGTGTGCTCGATAAGTTCGGCTCGCACTGGTATTAATGCGCAGTGTAAATGTACAAGGTACAACACGTTTCAATGTGTGAAGATAACTCACCATCATTGTGGCAGTGTGTTTTATAAATATAAATGCACCGAGAAAGATGTGACAGATTGTACATTGATGCATCACTCCCGGTGCATTTATATTTACCAAACACACTGCAAATAAATTTTTAAAAAATATCCTATATCTCGGTGCATTTGATAACTTGAACGTACTATACCGGTGCCAACATATTATACATGCACATTGATTCACAAGTATGTTGCACCGCTATGAAAAGTTAAATTTCTGAAACACCCACGGTGTGTCATACTTATGAGTGCACCATTACTGATGCAGTTATAGTTGGTGCATGATTGTGTTTTGAGCACACCAATATTTTTATTTTATTTTTAATTTAAAGTTATGTTGCCATAGTTATAAATACATGTTTCATTTATCAAAAACAATTGTATTTTATATATGAGTCTGATATATTTTATATGTCAATCATGTAGCAGATACGTCAACAGAGGGAGCAACAGTAGGAGCAGGCGAACCTATACAATATGGTCCGACCATGCCAGTCCAGAGAGAGGGAGAAGGATACCCTTGCCCTATTACTACAATGACGTGAGCACTCTTGAGGAATGTAGGCCTCCTCAAGTACTATGAGGAGGGTACATCCTTGAAGGCGCACTCTATTTTATTGGTGCATCTGATCTGCCAATGGAATGTCCATGAGTAGGATTTCCATGTCGGTCCTAAGTTGTGGTATAGGCCCACTTAGGGGGACATATAATTTATCACTGGCCTATCTAGGAGAGGAGAGTATTTTTCCCAATTCCCTAATGTCCCCCATGGTGTTGCAGCTAGAGTCAACTTGCACACACTCAGATATATGTCGGGTCTCATGCAGTTCGTCCATCATATTTTTAGGTCCATGATGGACATATTGTTGGGTAGCGAAAGCCCTGCAGAACGAGTATGGGGTGCGAAGCCTGGAATTTTTGGTAATATTAGGATAAAAGGCTCCACAGAAAGCGTGGAGCATGAACTATAGTAGGTTGAGTCAAAGGGTAGTCCACCTGAAAAAAATATAAAGAAATAATAATAGAGTCGGCCCGCGGTGGGAGCGTGGGCATGGGCCAAGGGAAAGTATAAATAGAGCGAGGCCCTATGAGGGAAAGGCAGTTCAGTTTTTGGTTTTTGAAAAGAATAGTTCTGACATGTAATGGGTGAATAATTTGAGAGTAGTTGTAAGTCTGAGTCGAGTGAGTAGGGTAGAAGGTAGAGGCTCTGCAGCTGTGTGCACAGAGGCCTGGAAAGTCCACAGCTATGTGTGCAGACCCCTGTAGCTGAGTGCACAGGGTGAATCTGGATGTATTGTTGAAGATTGATAATAAAGATAAGTTTCTTCTGAGTTCTGTGTAAATTGTAATTTTACTCTTTTATAGACACACTGTTATATGGTTTTGAGTATATGTGAATTTGGTAAATCTTGATGTGTGAAGTAACCAAAAGTAATAAATGTTTTCTTAAAGACCGCTTTAACTAGATCAAAATAGTGATAAGTGATTCAATATATAAGAAGCGCAGTAAGAGTATTCTGATCTACATGGATCTGACGCAGGCGAGGCTACAGAACAACGCGCAAGCCCCAAAGCACATCCAAGACATCCCTAGGGTGCAGAAACCTAGTTCCAGCACCCTCCCTTGCTACCTCGGGTGAGACCTCAGTCCGCGTTTCGTGGGTTGTTGCCAAAAGGGCCAGTAGCTATGGGATTTGTTTGGCTAAATAATTCTTCCAAACCTGGGTCAAGCCCAAATAAGCCAACAAATTGTCCCATTCTAAATCCCCCTAGATGCCAAAGACTGAGAAGAAACCTCCACTTCCATAATCAGTTCGACGGTCACCACAACACCTGCAGATTGGCAAAACCACAATGAAAGAAAAGGGTAAAATTTTTGTCATCGATAGCGAGGAAGAAACAGAAGAGTCTCCCACGAGAGTCGAAGAGGACATCCCTGAGGAGGACCCTGTATAGCCAGTGCGATGACCCAAGTATATGCCTCCAAGCAAGGGGATGAATAAGGTACCCACAAACTTGGATGAATTCAACAGTATAATCACTACCCCCTCTCTCCTGAAAGACATCCTAGTGGAAAACTCGGTGGTTGGCCATGTCGCGACAATGAAATTTTAAGATTGCGACCTTGCAGATCGAACAAAATTTCCCCATCTAGTAACGGATGCCTTAATGGACCACACGATAGAAGGCATGGTGACCACTCTACAGCCAAAGAAGTGGCTGCGAAAGGTGGATGAAGCTGGATTACTTTGTCTCCTGGCAATTCTGCACTTTCTTGGCCCCCTATTACTATGTTAGTCATCAAGCAGTTGCTATATCTAGTGCACGAAGATACATTATGGATCGGTAAACCCGTCCGTATCACAACAGAACTTGTTCACCGAGTCTCGCATCTACCCTACGCTGGACGGAACCCTTGGGAAATTACGGCCAAAAGTAATGATGTAGGGATTATAGAACGACTAAAGAAGACATATAAGCTCACCAAGGTACCGCGAGGGTACGTTATTGATAGTATCTCTGATGATGCAGTCCGGGTGGCCACTCAGTTGCTGGCAGGAAAAGTAATGAGGAAATGTCGGAGCTTTGAGGTCTCCACCGTAGTTATCGCACTGGCTGAAGAATGTGTCGCTGATGTACGGTTTAATTGGTCATAGTTTCTTTGTGAAGAATTTTGGCCAATTGTTGCGAAGTCCAAGAAGAAGGAAAGATGTTCTATTATGCGTGGTTGCTACTGTCTCTCATGCTGGTCACTACTCATTTTCCTGAAGATAGCCAGTTTCCTGTTTTAACCCCGGAATGACCAAAAGCCACGCAGTATGCGTCCCTCTAGGCAATCAAGGACGCAAGCAGAATTTGGGGGATTAAGATCTTTTGGATATTGATGGATGCGAATGTGTGTCAGTGGATCAATAAGTTACCATGCTTAACAAATGAAGTTTATGAGAGTCTGAAGCACATTATGGAATTCAAAGCAGATATGCATCATGTCTACATCCAGGCGCGGAAGGACCCAGCCCAGACATGGACCCCTCTCTGGTTCATTGTCACTAATTACGTTGTTCACAAGATTGTCGAGGCTTGCCCCATGGTAGTGGAACGAGACGAGGCTACTATTCAGAAACAAAAAGAGGCAGCCAAGCACACCACACAACAAAAGAGGAATGAACAGTATGCTGCAGAGGTTAAGGCAGCGTGAGAGGCAAAACTCGCAGCAATGGACAAACTAGTACCAGGCGCGCAGACACCAGCAAAGGACAAAGGCACTGAGAAGGAAACCGCTCAACTGACCGCAACGGATATGCCATCCACTACTATGGGTACCCCACTAAAGTGCTCAGCCACACCAGAACGACCGAAGGCACGAAAGAAAGAAAAAGAATCTAAGATCGACAGTGAAGTTACCACCCTAACAGAGGGAAATCTAAATGACATCGAAAACATCGTTCGTGAAGCTACTCGGGAGGCAATCGATGAGGCTATGTTGGAGCAGCACATTGTGTTGGGGGAGCTCCAGATGCAGTTATGTGAATTGGGATCAAGAATTGCGTAGGTAGGCCCTAGCGTTTCTATAGAAGCCTCCGGAATGACAGCTGCAGAACCATTACTCAGAGCCTAGGTTGCTCATTCTACTCCGATTCTAATAGGAGCATTGGTCACCAACCAACTGGAAGACTGAGAAATGCTAGAACAACTTACTGGATTGGGACTGAACGTGGTTGCACTCCCATGCGATAGTTTGCAACAACTCCACGACAGCACCACAATCGAACTTCGCGCAAGGGCCAGCCACATCGACTAGATACTCCAAGAGTAGAAAATTAATATTGAACAGCTATGGCTCCAACGTGATGAAGCAGTCACACAAAAACAACAGATGGAAAAGGTAGTAGCAGAAGCTTGTTTGAGTGCTCAAGCGTTAGATATTACAAGGGACTTGCCCGTTGAAGCTGTTATCACAAAATCAAGCACTGAAGGCTGCCAATCAGCAAGACCCTGTGTAACTATTTCAAACCAGGCTTTTGACTAAGGCTTAGCCTCCTCAGTCTAAGAGGGCTCTCTCATAGGTTATGAATGTAGACTATCTATGCGTGGCCTCTTTAATCAGAAACTCTTTTTCATCGGCACGGTATCAATTTGTAAGTTTGATTTGGTGCGGGGTAAATATATGACTTGCTGAGAGCAGTATAAGATATATTTTGGATTGTGTAACTCGTGAAACAGTTACAGTATTTAATCTTAGTAATAACGTGTTCAAACGCAAGGATCTGTTGGGAAAGTGGCTATATTAGTTTGAATACAGTGTTAAATGGTTAGAGGCAAGCTGTGATTTGCATTGGAGGCGGTTTACTGCTGTGATATTGTGCCCGGTGTCATTTCTCCTGCGGTTGAACAAGATTGTCATGAGCTCTGGAGGTCCCGGAGACCCAAGGAGATTTTCCCCTAGAGGATCTCCTTCGTGGGAGAATTTCGAGGGATTGGAAAGTAGCGATGACGAAGACGAAATGTAGAATGATGTTTTCAATATCCCATCCAAGAAAGCTCCACTGGAAAGACTCAGAAAATGGAGGCAAGCAACATTGGCTCTTAATGCATCTCGGCGTTTTAGGTATACTTTAGATCTAAACAGGGTTGAAGAAAAAGAACAGATTATAAGAAAGATCAGAGCCAATGCTCAAGCTGTAAGGGCAGTCTATCTCTTCAAGAAAGATATAGAAAATACGAATATTCGACTTTTGCAGGACTCCGGTTTCCCATGTTTTAAAGGTTTCTGTTTTCCATTAGCCATCTTTGTTGAGGAGCTTTTGCTTCACCTTCTGGAGGATACAGTTATCGTGACAAGAAACAACCTTCATATACAGAACGGTTATTTCCTAGCATTGCTCGAAACCAAGGCACAGGACTGTGTTTTTGAAATTACACAGCAGTTTCGTAGCGCGCTACGAAACTGCTGTAGCTGCATGTTTCAGTTGAGCCAATCAATTATGATTGACAAATCAGCAAATCTTTAAAAGGTGTTGTCTTCACACATAAAAAATGGCCAGCACATCATGGACGTGGAAACCTGGTAATTAAAGGATAAAAGCATACTTCTTTGGATTCGAATATTTTAAGGCAAACCAAGGACCGACAAACAGGAGCAGTTTCCTATATTTCAGGGTATTGGAAAACATGTTACATTAAAGGCCAGCAAGCAACTACAGACACCTATCACAGCCAAACTAAAAGAAGCCATTTGTCAGAGAATGAGCCTGTTTTCTCCTTTTTTCGTAGGAGCACCATCCTGGTTGTAATAAATGCTATTTCCAGCATGATGTAGAACTAGAGTTTTAATTGTTTTAGGATTCCAGCGCTGTCAATTAATAGGCAGCTGTAATTATTAGTTAGTTAAAAAGTTAGAAGGTGTCATCATAGGCAGTCATCGAGCTCCCCTCATGCTGGAGGAGGAAGCTCCAAGTAGTTAGAGTCATGTTTTTATATATAGCTGAATGATCTATGTAACAGGGGTTGGATGTTTTGGAGAAGTCTATTTTTGGTTTATGTATAAACAAGTTTCAGTAATGCAAATGACTGTGTTTTCTTCTCAGGATTCACAATGGATCTTTTTGTTCAAATGTGTGATGGTATTCTTTCTTTAAGGTTCTTTTACAGTTTGGTTAATGCATAATCACTCAGAACTCATGAATCATGCTCTGACTTCCTGTATGCCTTGACAAACTGTGGTTTCAAAGTTATGTTTGAACATATAGATGTAAAGTGCCCTGATTTCTATGAAAAGATAGTGTTTCTGTTTGCTGAGATATGAGAGACTCCATAAGCCCAATGGGAATCAGTTCAATATTGTCCAGCCAGCTTATTTTTCATGTGTCTTATAAGAGTTAGCCATCTTTTCTTGTCATTAGTCAATATTCATAATCTGTGAGAGAGCCCTCTCAGACTAAGGAGGCTAAGCCTTAGTCCAAAGCCTGGTTTGAAATAGTTACGCAGAATCTTGCTGATTGGCAGCCTTCAGTGTTTGATTTTGTGATAACATTTTGGTGCGTCTGCCGGGAGCCTGAAGATTATTCTTTCCCGAAATTATGAAGCTGAACTTCTGAAGGTAGCAGGAGCTCAGAAGGTTTTTGAGGCTGCAAAACTACCTTGGCGACTCCATTGTTGAAGAATTCGAAATTCATAGGTTCATGGTGATTCCACTGGAGTTATGAAGGACCCAGAAGCTACCATTCTTAGTTCAAGGTATGCATGCATAGATTTTTCAGGAATTCATGGTTTCCCAAATCATTTTCCCAAGGATGCATATTTTCTAAGGAATGGTCCCAAATTTAATGGAGAAGATTTGAGTTTAACTCTGAAGCATATCTCATATTTCTGTCATTTTGCTAAGCTTCTTAGAGTTAAACATGAGAATGTTTGCATTATGTTATTTTATGATTCACTTCAAGGGAAATGCAAACAATGGATTGAAAGTTTTCCTATCAAATCCGTTAATTCATTTCAAGACTTATGGCTTATGTTTTTGGAGGAATGGATAGATAGGTCAGAGGTGGTGGCAAACTCTCCTTCAGTTGAGGGTTTCAAACAATGGAATGATGATCATATTAATGAAGAAATAGGTGAAAATTTTTCTTTGTCCTTGTCCTCGTATCTAAAGTCATTTGACTGTAAAGCAGAGGATAAGATGAGATTTTTGGATGAAGTTGCTGAGGACATTGAGAAAGAAATTGAAGGTTTAGAAGGTCAAATTCAGGCATACAGTTTTCATAATCATGATCATTATTTTCAGAAGTTTTCTATGGCAGAACGCAAGGAGACAATGCTGGTTCCTTTCTCTTTCACGATTGAGGAACTGAAAACTGTTGTTGAAGATCAGTTTGCACAGCCGGAAAGGTACAAGAAAAATCAAGCTGATCATGTATTCTGGGATCCTGTAGCTGACTACATGGAAGAGTTTTACTCTCAAGTTTTTCACTTTTTCTATGAAGATCAGAGGCAATTTCAATGGCAGCGGTCATCACAATATCATTGTAGCCCTGAACTCCGATGCAGCCAAAGGACTCAAATGTCAGATAAGATAAATGATTGGCTACATTGGAAATTTCATATTGATTGAGCTGAAAGAAGTTTGAAATTGTTAGGGTAGGTAGGTAGGAAAATGCAAATAAGCTCAAGGTTGACTGAGCATTTATTTTTCAGTAGATGTAGATTTCTTTCTCCTACAGTGATCATCAAGTTTAAGCCCGAGGTGAAGGCCCAAGGAGCTGGAAAGGAATGCTTGTCAAGCAAATTTCTGTTTGTCATAAATGGATAAGGCACTGGACCTGCAGGTTCTTAGTGTACCACAAGGGCACACTATCCCAAGTGGAGCCACTGTTATCACTGAAAATTCTAATGCCAAAATTTCAAAACCGCTCACAAAGCTCTTTAGGTTATTTCGTAGCTCATGTAATAATTTTTAAGTGTTTTCGCAACGCATAAAGCCTTTTTGTAGTTTCGCAGCGCAACATGTTTTAGGCTGCGCTACAAAATTGGTGATTTGTTCGAGTCCATAGCAGCTGTCATGCAAAATAGCTCTGGGGTGGATGCACTTTACAGGAGGCATGCTCTCAAGTTCCTGCGTGTATGCTTGTCATCAGTTCTGAATCTGAAGGTGACAGTTTTAGTGACTGCAAGGTACTACCTCAGGTTAAAGGCACCCTTGATGTTTGTCCCATGGTAGCTGTTATTCAATGGAGGAACGAGATTGCTCGGTTCACTGCTGAAGGAAGCACTAAAGTTGGTTCATCATGGCACAAATAGATGTAAAGATGTGGCCGAGGCTCATTCGGGGGATAATGTGGTCATGGGTTATGCTACAACTGCCATCATGAAGATCTGTGCTTTTGAAATCAAAGCTGGAAAGAAAGTGGAGCTTTTTCCAGAGTGCCATTCCTTAATTGATGAATTATCAACATCACATTCGACAGACTTGCAACAACGTGCCTATGAATTACAGGCACTGCTAGGGTTAAGTGCTGATATAGTTGAAATGTGTAATGCCATTAGATGCAAGCTGTGAAGACATCGAGGTAGACAAGAGCCTATCATTTTTGAATGATTATGTGCAGTCATCTCTAGAGAAAGGAACAAGGCCTTACATACCAGAGAATGAACTTCTGAACATGGATAATGTGAATGCTTTCCGCAGTCATCAGGACCAGAATGAAGGTGCTAGTCATTCTTTAAGGTTTGAAGCATATGAAATTCCAAAGGTTTTAGTACCAACAAGAGCTGTCCAAGTCTCTGTTTCAGCATCAACTGAGTTTGATGAAATGGCGGAGTCTAGTTATGCAAGAGAAATGCAGCTGGTTGCACCTGTTTCATCATCATCAGATACACAGTTTTCCATCACTGATGGTATCAAGCTACGATTGGATGGGGTGCACTTTTAAATGCTGGTGCGAATGCTGAGGTTTCTATCAAAACAAAGAACGAACACGAATTTCGCCCTCTTCACATGGCTGCCAGGATGGGCTGTCATATAATTTTAAAACAGTTCATAGAACATAAATGCAATCTGAATGCAAGAACAGAAACTGGTGAAACTGCACTGATGCTATGTGCAAGGGCTAATCATCAAGAATGTTTCATGGAGCTACTGGTTGCAGGGGCTAATCTTGGGCTAGTAAATATGGCAAAGACAGATGAGTTTGTGACAAATAGCAATGAAGGTGTTTTAATGGATGTATTAACTGTTTCAACAGTGTATTTGAAAATGAAAGCATTGTGCATGAATATTTGTAATGAACTACGCACTGATATTGAAATCCACAATCAACATATACTCCCAATCTCTCTAGATCTTCCTGATATTTGTGCTTCCATATACAGTGTGGATCTTTGCAATCAACTACAGGCTTTTCGGGACGTCTCTTTTGCCCGTGGACAGGTGCATTGCATGTAAGATTTCTAAAACGAAGTGCGAAGCGCAGAAAAAATAGTCTCACAAGCAATTTGGTAGACCATCTATGCGTGGCCTCTTTAATCAGAAACTCTTTTTCATCGGCACGGTATCAATTTGTAAGTTTGATTTGGTGCGGGGTAAATATATGACTTGCTGAGAGCAGTATAAGATATATTTTGGATTGTGTAACTCGTGAAACAGTTACAGTATTTAATCTTAGCAATAACATGTTCAAACGCAAGGATCTGTTGGGAAAGTGGCTATATTAGTTTGAATACATTGTTAAATGGTTAGAGGCAAGCTGTGATTTGCATTGGAGGCGGTTTACTGCTGTGATGTTGTGCCCGGTGTCATTTCTCCTGCGGTTGAACAAGATTGTCATGAGCTCTGGAGGTCCCAGAGACCCAAGGAGATTTTCCCCTAGAGGATCTCCTTCGTGGGAGAATTTCGAGGGATTGGAAAGTAGCGATGACGAAGACGAAATGTAGAATGATGTTTTCAATATCCCATCCAAGAAAGCTCCACTGGAAAGACTCAGAAAATGGAGGCAAGCAAAATTGGGTCTTAATGCATCTCGGCGTTTTAGGTATACTTTAGATCTAAACAAGGTTGAAGAAAAAGAACAAATTATAAGAAAGATCAGAGCCAGTGCTCAAGCTATAAGGGCAGTCTATCTCTTCAAGAAAGATATAGAAAATACGAATATTCGACTTTTGCAGGACTCCGGTTTCCCATGTTTTAAAGGTTTCTGTTTTCCATTAGCCATCTTTGTTGAGGAGCTTTTGCTTCACCTTCTGGAGGATACAATTATCGTGACAAGAAACAGCCTTCATATACAGAACGGTTATTTCCTAGCATTGTTCGAAACCAAGGCACAGCACTGTGTTTTTGAAATTACACAGCAGTTTCGTAGCGCGCTACGAAACTGCTGTAGCTGCATGTTTCAGTTGAGCCAATCAATTATGATTGACAAATCAGCAAATCTTTAAAAGGTGTTGTCTTCACACATAAAAAATGGCCAGCACATCATGGACGTGGAAACCTGGTAATTAAAGGATAAAAGCATACTTCTTTGGATTCGAATATTTTAAGGCAAACCAAGGACCGACAAACAGGAGCAGTTTCCTATATTTCAGGGTATTGGAAAACATGTTACATTAAAGGCCAGCAAGCAACTACAGACACCTATCACAGCCAAACTAAAAGAAGCCATTTGTCAGAGAATGAGCCTGTTTTCTCCTTTTTTCGTAGGAGCACCATCCTGGTTGTAATAAATTTTATTTCCAGCATGATGTAGAATTAGAGTTTTAATTGTTTTAGGATTCCAGCGCTGTCAATTAATAGGCAGCTGTAATTATTAGTTAGTTAAAAAGTTAGAAGGTGTCATCATAGGCAGTCATCGAGCTCCCCTCATGCTGGAGGAGGAAGCTCCAAGTAGTTAGAGTCATGTTTTTATATATAGTTGAATGATCTATGTAACAGGGGTTGGATGTTTTGGAGAAGTCTGTTTTTGGTTTATGTATAAACAAGTTTCAGTAATGCAAATGACTGTGTTTTCTTCTCAGGATTCACAATGGATCTTTTTGTTCAAATGTGTGATGGTATTCTTTCTTTAAGGTTCTTTTACAGTTTGGTTAATGCATAATCACTCAGAACTCATGAATCATGCTCTGACTTCCTGTATGCCTTGACAAACTGTGGTTTCAAAGTTATGTTTGAACATATAGATGTAAAGTGCCCTAATTTCTATGAAAAGATAGTGTTTTTGTTTGCTGAGATATGAGAGACTCCATAAGCCCAATGGGAATCAGTTCAATATTGTCCAGCCAGCTTATTTTTCATGTGTCTTATAAGAGTTAGCCATCTTTTCTTGTCATTAGTCAATATTCATAATCTGTGAGAGAGCCCTCTCAGACTAAGGAGGCTAAGCCTTAGTCCAAAGCCTGGTTTGAAATAGTTACACAGAATCTTGCTGATTGGCAGCCTTCAGTGTTTGATTTTGTGATAACAGAAGCACAGATTCGTATGTTGGCTATGGAGTTCTGAAGGACAACAGAGGAGGCCGCACGGCTTCAGCTCGAACTCAGCACACAGATCGTCGAGTTGAAATTGCAGGTCCCACCACCAATGCCCCCAGAGGTCGTAGTACAGCGCAGTAAAATTATTGATATGGGGCATGTGATGCTTGCACGGTCACTCGAAGGATGTACCGAGTTGCTAACTCAGTCGATTGATATGTTCACTGTCCTTTAGGAAGATCCCACACTCCGCAGGTTGGAAGCAGAGGCCCAGGAACTTCAGCACGCCTACGATCAGCTCCGAGGAACCGCGCAGACCATCGCTATCTCGCAATGGTTGGAAAATATGAGGGAGGTGCAGGACATGAAAATCCAAGCCGAAACCGCAAGACAGAAAGAAGCAATGGTGAAAGCTCATATCCAGCCATGGTTAGATGAGGCATTTGCAGTTTCAACCACCATAGAGCATAAGGTAGCACACATGAAGGCCGAATGTGTTAGGATGGAGACAACTGAGACAGGGGCAGAAATATCGGTACCACAGGTGGAACAGATGCAGTGCATGATGGAAGAATTTGCTACTAGTACCAGCGATGCACTAAAGTTGTTGATCGACCTCCGCACAAAGATGGACGCACCAGCTCAGTGACTCGGGACGAGTCACCATGATTGCATTGGGGGACTGTTGGGTAGCGAAAGCCTTGTGGAACAAGTATGGGGTGCGAAGCCCAGAATTTTGGATAATGTTAGGATAAAAGACTTCGCGGAAAGCGCGAAGCGCGAACTATAGTAGGTTGAGTCAAAGGGTAGTCTGCCCAAAAATAATGTAAAGAAATAGTAATAGAGTTGGCCCGCGGTGGGAGCGCTGGCCAAGGGAAAGTATAAATAGAGCGAGGCTCTATGAGGGAAAGGCAGTTCAGTTTTTGGTTTTGGAAAGAATAGTTCTGACATGTAATGGGTGAATAATCTGAGAGCAGTTGTAAGTTCGAGTCGAGGGAGTAGGGTAGAATGTAGAGGCTTTGTAGTTATGTGCATAAAGGCCGGGAAAATCCACAACTATGTGCGCGGACCCCTGCAGCAGAGTGCACAGGGTGAATCTGGATGTATTGTTGAAGATTGATTATAAAGATAAGTTTCTTCTGAATTCTATGTAAATTGCAATTTTACTCTTTTATAGACATACTGTTATATGTTTTTGAGTATATGTGAATTGGGTAAATCTTGATGTGCAAAGTAACCAGAAGTAATTAATGTTTTCTTAAAGACCGCTTTAACTAAATCAAAATAGTGATAAGTGATTCAATCTGTAAGAAGCGCAGTAAGGGTATTTCGATCTGTGCGGATATGGCACAGCGAGAGGCTGTAGAATAGCACGCGAGCCCCAAACCACATCCAAGACATCCCCAGGGTGCGGAAACCTAGTTTCAGCACCCTCCCTTGCTACCTCGGGTAAGATCTCAGTCCACGCTTCGTGGGTTGTTGCCGAAAGGGCCAATAGCTGCAGGATTTGTTTGGCTACATAATTATTCTGAACCTGGGTCAAGCCCAAATAAGCCAACACATATACAAATTTATTCTTTTTCTATAGAGGAGGTTATGTGCCTCTCATTATTAGTCATCACCATTGCATATCCTTGTGGTGAAGGGAAACACACTAGTTTCCCTCCTTTATGTTAAGTTGATTATTTGATTCAAGTGCCACATTGCATCAGATGGTGTGCCATTTTTTTGAGGTAGTTTTGCACCACCTTAGATGTTGTGCATTGTTGATACAGGGGAGCGAGACCTTCCATTTTTATTTCGAGCTTTTTTGTTTATTTTTTGAGAGGTTTCCAGAGACGAGGCCTGCATTTGATCTTCGCCCTCCTAGGTCGATCACTGAGGCCAAAATGTGCATGTGGGGGTAGATGATGCCCAAGAGGGTCATGCTAGAGTTTTTGGCCAGGAATTTAGACGAGGCATTGGCGCTTCTGGCCAATATGGATGACCATGTGTTTGTTGTGATGGCATATCTGTATGCAGGGATTGATTGGAGAGGGTGTCCCAACATCTTCTTCACAACGACTAAGCCTCAATATGATAGTGGTAATATTTGTGTTTTCTTCAAATTAATCTAGTTTCATTTTCTTGTTTTAATGAATTAGCATAAAATTTATTCTAGCACATTCTTTAACTTTTTTAATTAAATTTTTTAATGAAATTGTCTAATTATTTTTGTGTACTATATATTTTGTAGACATCATATCATATGATGGGGACATGCCTCCTCCCCCACCACTAGATTGAGGAGATGAGGAGATGGGCAAGGCCCAAGAGAGTGAGGCACATCCTTAGGGTGGCATGGGCGTCCGAGGGCGGAGGACTGCTATACGATTTTGGATGGACTATTGTAATATATTGGCCAGAGTTTTGGTTCGACAGGGAGTCCACCCTGCACGGCCTTGATATTAGTGTGGATATATTGTTTGTGTTTCTCTACAGGGACTGCCCGCGAGATTTGATATCTCTTATACAATTAGTACTTTACTGGCAACGATGAGGGATACAGGGTATCATGCACCAACACATCCATTAGATGAGGGTGGTCATGATGGTGATGAGGGTGATGAGGGTGATGATGATGATCATGATGATGAGGGTGATGATCATGATCATGATGATGAGGATGGTGATGACGATGCTTTTGGTGGTGCCACCCCATTGGATCATGGTCATCAGGGTGTCGGTGACCCTTCTGGTAGTACACCTTCTCATTAGTTGCTTGATGATGAGATGCCAAAACTAGAGGATGTAAGTATGTTTCTCTTGATAGAGCAAACCAACCACTTTCTCCTGCAGACCAGCCAACTTCTATTGCAGAGCAACCACCTCTTAGTCCTCCACCCCACTTGAGTTTGACAGAAGTACTTGATCAGGCAGTAGTTGACCATCCATTGTCTTCTATTGCAGACTAGGCTGCATGATATTTGATTGCACTTATGGTGCATTTTTTTTGTTCATATTTATGTACTTAATTTATATGTTGGTGTTGATGTGTCTACTGTTAGGTCATGTTCTATATGTTCATTTAATGTGATTGCAGATAGATGTATACGTGATAACAACTTTTTGAGATGAGATTTATATTAATTTGAGGATGTGTGTGGTGCTGATGTTAAATTAAAAATCTTTTTGTTTTGTTAGATGTGATCACGATAATGATTCCATGTTAGATTATTAGATTTGTGTGCTAGCTAATGACGTTTATATGTGCTACTAAAAGTGTATATAATTAGATGATGGTAGTGAATTCGAATGTGTATATTAGATGATGTTTATGTTTTTTAGATGATTATCATCATGATGTTTATTTTTATGAAATAATGTTTATTATAGATTATGTATTGGTGAATTTATATCAAACTTTTATATATGAAATTGCTTGTAAAACTATGAAAAAATGCAAAGATATTTTTATAAATTACAAAATTTAGTATGGTTGAAACTATGATTGTAAACTTATGATAAATATTTTTCTATTTCTTAGATAGTTCATCGATATTCAATCTAACTTAGTTAGTAAAATATTTCAACACTCACAACGACAAAATAATTAAAGGTAAAATAATTTAGTTAGCTCTTAAAAATACGAAAACATGTAACTCATTCAATCTTTAATATAAAATATTATTAATAATAAATTATCCAAAAATACAATTTAACGAATTTAATATTGTTTTATAAAATTCAATCTATTGTTAAATTTTTTAAAAAGTCAACTTTTTTTTACAACCCCCAAGTTAGATCCATCTTAACTCCAGATCTACCAAGTGCTAAGAGAGATTAAATCTCTTGAGATGCAAACATATTTTTGAGTGAAAGAAGATTTGATCCCTCTCAGTGGATCTAGGCAGCCAATATATTAATATATATGTAGTTGACATTGAAATATTTTATTTATAACTCATATTATCTATATTAAAATGTTAAAATATGCTCCCTCATATTTTTTCATGTATGTATGCGTTTAATTATTTTTATTATTAATATTTTTTAAAATATTACATATCACATCCATATGAAATATTGAAAATTTTACAAATATCTCTCATACATTAAATTAGAAAGAAACTATTAATGGAATAAGAATTCTACCAATCTTTTTCACTAAAGCGAAAATATAAGAAAAAATTCAATTTAAATTACTTTATTTTTCTTTATATAAAATATATATCAAATTATGTTATTTAATATGGACATTGAAATATTTTACTTATGGTTGTCAGTGAAATATTTTTTGTTATAAATATATATATTTTTTTAAATATGACATGTAAATGGAACATAGAATGAATTACACATAATGTAATATCAATAACACTATTTCTTGTAATGTGAAAAAATTACATTTTTTCCTTGTAATTATATTTTTTTAGTTATTACATTTCTTCCTCATAATAGAAGCTAATTTTTTATTTTTTATTTACTCTGGGTTACATTATATCTCTATATAAAGTTATATAAGATGAAGGTGTAAATTGAAGTATTGTAATTATGGATGACATTAATTTCCTTTCTTATTACTATTTTTAATTTATTAATTTGAATTATTATTTTACAATTAATTTAGATTTAATACAACTTAAAAAAATCTATTTTTATAGGATTTATTTTATTACTAAAGTTATGATATTTTCAAGCAATTTAAATTTAATTTTTATAGCAACTCTTACAAATTTAAATTAATTTTTTCTCTCTCTAAATATGAGAATAAATAAATGTAAAATAAGGCTTGTGATCAAGTTACGTGTAATTGGGTATTTTCTCTAGTGGAAGTTCTCCCTTAAAGAGGCAAGTGAATTTTTTTCTTATAATAAAAATATAACATTTTGATGTTATTTTGGTTCTTTATTTGCTATTGTACCGATTTAAATTTAACTCTTTTTAATAATAAATATGAGTTAAATAATAAAAATAATTATCATGAGATATTCACTAAAATTAATGTTTTTCACATTTCTCCTAGCTAATACTACATCATGTTCACAATGATAAAGACATGTCTACTTTAATTATTTAGTTACAAATACATAAAAAATATATATATATTTATTTTACATTATCTAAATAGGTAAAAATAAATTCATCACCAAGTCTTTGAAACTCAAACAAATGCCTCTTAATAAACATCACAAATGTGGTACACTTGATATAATATGTTTGCACCGGTGCTATCATATTTACCCAAAGCACCTCTTAAATAATATTTTAAAATATAGTTATATCTTGGTGCGTTTGATAACGTGAACATTCTGTCTCGGTGCAAAAATGTTATATGTGCGCACCGATGCATACGTGTGACGCACTGCTACAAAAATTTAAATTTGTGAACCAACATCGGTGTGTCATAGGTATGTGCACACCGTCTACGGTGTGGTTGTGTTTTACAGAGCACCAAAGTTGGTGCATGGCTATGTTTTTGGTGCACCAATGATTTTTTTTTAATTGAAGGCTATTTTTTCATATTAAGAAATACATATTTCATTTAATAAAAAAATTGTATTTTAGGTATGAGGCTGATGTCTTTTATATGTCAATCATGTAGCAGAGATGTCGGTAAAGGGAGCAACAACAATTGGAAATACTTAGCGAAATAATGAAAACAAAACATACAACAATAGTATAAATGATGAAATAACACAAGTACATATCACTCTCCATTGTCATCACGTTGATTATCTTCCTCAACACTTAGCATGATAACATTGTTTTTCTCAAAAGCATGTTTTGATCTAGGGTTGTGTCTTAATAAGAACCACCAATCCCTATCTGACACATTTGAGTAAAAAAACACCTAGTTGCAATGTTTTGGGAAAATATAAGGTTCCCTAGATTCATGCCACATCTTTCTAGAGTTGATAGATATCAACCCACTATCACAATCTTCCTTTACATTATTCTGATCAAAGGTGTCCCACCACTTGCACCTAAAAATAACACGTTGGAATTAAGAGAAGTCAATTTTAATGATCTCTTGTATCTTTTTGACATGACCTAATGTCCACTGCATTTGTTTTGGTCGCGGTGGCTAGCACGACTAGATTAGTCAAATTCGGCTTCCACTCCACAGTCTTGTGTCATGCATCCATCATCGACATCCTCCGTGCGAAAATGATGTCATTATGCCAACATAAATGGGAACAAATGCACCTATAAAAAAGTGAAAAAATCAAAGTGTCATGTGTTTAATAACCCAAACATAATTAAAAATATAAAATATATATAGATGTTACAATTCAAAGGTGCAATATGAAGTTAAAACTGTATAGAAAGAGTTTATAATTACCGAGTTATTGCGCCCAATCCCTATGTTTAGCACATCCTCTTGAGGACTTGGGTAACGACTAGATGCACCATATTTATCTTTGACTTGATCAACAACCCAACTATTTGGGCATGTCATTGGCATATTTTATTTTAAATGATCAAGATAAGGCACTCTTCTACCATTCAACCATTTGAATTTTTTCCTATCACTATCCCATTTCCTCCTCTCTTCGTACAACGTGACCCACAGTTGTGTCACTTCCATATTGTAAAGAATGAACTTGTTGATGGCTTCAATTTTTGAATTCGCCGATGAAATCAAACCAACACACACACACACATATAGTACGTATGAGATCAAAATATGCATTACTATGAAGTTCAGTTTGAATAGTTATTGTGTAGTAATTTGAAAAATGTTAAGCTTGCACTTACTCTTTATCATGCGCCTCTTTCCATTCGTTTTGAGAAGCTCCCCTTATCTTTTGTCTTCATCCCTTTTATCGTCCCAAATCTCTGCACCTGGGGTGTTGTCAATCTCCTTGGTATACTCGCTGGCATAATAGAAAGACTCATACAATATATACCCCTCTGCCATAGACCCCTCGAGTTTTCCCTTTGTTGAACAAGTACCTCTTTAAGAATAACATCCAACGACAAGAAATGAACCCAAATAATTCAACCTCATCTACTCAGTGAAGCAGAATATGAACCTGCAAGTCCATGAAAATCATTAGCAATTTCTTCTCAAACATACAAACAATCTCAATTATCTTTTGATGCCACCATGGAATGTTATCCATATGAATATCCTTTGATGTGATCCAACGTACAATTGCAAATACTTTAGATATGGAACATCATAGGTCTTAGGGGAAGTCATGGTTCACACACCCACACATTAGCAGAGGATAATGACACTGCACAGTAAATAGTACATTATAAAAAAATTAATTATAAAATATCCCATTACATAAAAAAATAAAAATAAAAAAATCATTTTTTCGACATACATACTATTAGAAGGTTCAAATAGTCATGTGATTTCAACCCTGACAAATGATTATCCACAATGAAGCAATGTCATAGTGAAGACCCATATAAATAAGGCACCCTCACATTCATTATAACTTCATTTTCCAAAGAAATGTCATCTTTCTTTAAAATCCATGGGACATCACCTTCTTTGAAAGACCAAGAGGGGCCAACCTCTCCTCTAGTTTCTTGTCTTGGCCAATGTTTTGTTTTAGTTTTTGAAGAAATAATATCTCTCCTAATATCCAAAGTGTCAATTTATTTCAATGATATGTGCCTCTATAAACAAGATGAAACATTTTTAAATATATGCATGGGATCTAGTAACTGGGCAATCTTAAGATGCTCCTAATATGGCAGCTCATAAAAGACAAATTTCCTTTTCATCCCAATGGGAAATTTCTCAACATAGGTGTCAAAGAAATATGGATCATCGAACATAGGCTCCCCATTTGAATCAAACATTTATGCAAAATCATTCTCTTTCTCTATCTCATATGTTCTAAGCCATCCAGTTGGTGTCATTATTACATGCCTTTGTGTTCTCTCGGGTTTACCATTGAAAGTGGATGTTGCTCTTCTATAAGGGTGTTTGTATGGGAGGAATACCATGGAGCAGTCATACACTGGATTTCATAGGTGGCCAGACCACCTAGCCTTCAGAGGAGGTCCAAAACATTTATATCCATGATACCCTTTTGTTACAAGACCTGCGAAATTATTGTATATAGGTTGGCATGTTAGTGACCATGAAGATATGAAAAATTGAAATGAATAAATTAACATGCGAAAAATTATTGTTACTAAACAAATCAATAAGAATGTAATTTACCAAATCAAACTCCTAATCCTGGATAATCATGTATGGTGTAATCACATATGCCATACAACATAAAACTCCTCTTTGTTGTGATGGGTCTTGATACATCGTACACATGTATCCCTTCCAATAATTCATTAAATTCATCTACCAATGGTTGTAAGTAGAAATCCATATTCTACATCCATATTCTTCAGTTGTCTTCTACCAAGGACTATGAGAGCCAACATAAGATGTTCATTATTCACAGAAAACCATGGGGGGATATTGTATTGATCACTGCTACATGCCAAAAATAATAGTTGGTGTTTTGGAAGGAATATGGATTGATGCCATCCATGGCTATGCTAAGTCGTAGAATTCATATGTCACCCTTGAAGTTTTCAGGCCATGTATCCTTTATATGCTTCATGGCTATTAAATCTATTGGGACTCACATAACTCCTCAATCACTTTTATGTGAGGCATGCCATCCCTACAACATAGCTAATTCTTTGTAACGAAAGAGTCTTTGAATCCTTGGGATTATAGGCATGTGCCTCAATATCTTATGAGGAGGACCATTTTTTTTTTATGGTACTTTCCATTCCCACATTTCAGACATATCTCTTTGTCTACATATTCTCCTCTATAAAGAATACAATCATTTAGACATACATGATATGATATGTACTCAACACCCAACCTTTTCAATAACTACTTTGCCTATTCGCAGCTAACCGACAAGACATTATCACTTGAAAGAACCTTATATTTGAATATCCTGCAGTTGGTGTGGAATATAAGTGTACAATGTCAATATTTAACATTCATAAATTGACCATTTTAAAATTTGATTGTGTGAAAAAATATAAGGAACTTGATTGATCATGCAAGTCAAATACCTCAATATTTTGTGGAAACACCCATTCGACATGCCAAACTTTCCTTTCACACTGTACAACATTATTGTCCTAAACTAAGTAGACTTTGACTTGCCGCTAGGTCCAAAGAGGGGTGGTGGGAGTAGATTTCAAGCTTTCGAATAAGGTATCAGTGATATGAGCATCATCCCCTAGCTAATTGTTCTGGAATGCATCTAACAACATTTCCTCCATGGCATTCGTATCCCGTAAGTAATCATCCATACCAATTTCCATTTTATTGCCTCCATTTCCAACTTGTGATGAAGAACTACTATTACTATAGTCATTCGTAATTGGTGAATTTGGATGTAGTGGGAATTGAATAGGTGGTTGATTCAACCATTCTTTGTCTGATTCCTCTCTGAGTCTTACTCTTAATGATACCTTTTCTCGATTTGACATTATATTAAGGTGCACCAAAAGATGGTAGGTGGGTCACTTATCATCACTAGAATCCTAATTTCAAAAGAAATTGAATGCCATTAGTACAATGTCAATGATATTAGTAAGCATGTCAATGCAATTGGTTTGTTGAAATTTCAGTATACCAAAAAATTATTACCATCATTTATCCATGATCGTGGCTAAAAGATGCCATGTTCCAATAGGTAGGGTGGAGAGGATATCCATTTTCATCTACCAACTGCTTGCGATATGTTTCTTCTGATAATAGTTTCCGACTATTTTGAAAATAATATGGAGTAATATTTTTTGCAACTAAACTCAATTTTGAATCTGGATCCTACAAATAGTTTGCATACATTTTTATTCAAATTAACATGGATTAAAAAAATAAATTCAATTAGATAATCGAAATATAAATAAAATTTGAACTTACTCGAGTTGGAAAGGGAGAACTTTGTGAACGACTTTTATTAGCAATATGGAATGTGTTGGAACTTGAAGAATTGGACATTTGATATTATTGATATTTTTTCCATGTATTTGAGAAAAATCAAAAATAAAATTTGTGTGAATATCTAAAATTAATCTCAAGAACCATATAACCACAATCTAAATTTCAATATAGTTTTGAAACCAATTTTCAAGAACAATGTGACTTTAAGTGGAAACTGTATGAACTATTGTAATTCATGTGGATGTGTCCTAAGGGATAATTTGAGATTAATATGCCATTTTGTGTGAAAATAAAATTTCAGATAACTTGTAAACCCCACAAGTGTGCTAATCAGAATAAACTGCTTCAGTCTGTTTAAATAATAAGAGCACTGAGGCAAGTAAATAATACCCACACTGATTTTCTGAATTCTGGAAAAATAAAAAATAAGTTATCATATCAGTTCTCTTTTATATAAAAATGTACCAGGACGTTTAAATAAAAAACAATACCGGTACGCAATAGTTTCCAAAGTTTATAAAATAAAAACAAATTCAACCGTGTTGGTGCTCTTTTAAATAGAGACCATACCATTGCGTTAAAAAAAAAAAATCGCACCATTTCGGGATTTTGAAAATGAAAAAGAGTTGAATCATGTCAATGCGTTGAAAACATGTGTAACCCCCGGAAATTTTGGTGCCTTTTTTTTATATAAATGCACCAGTGTGCTTGACTATCAAATGCACCATTTTGCAGAGACATTGAATTTAAAAAAAAAAAAAAAAAAAAAAACATGATTTTTTCTTTTTTAAAATTTAAAAACGAGCGACAATTGATTTTTCGAAATCTAATTTCATAAATTCTTTTAAATAGTAAGAAGTTATTCATCATTTCATTATTTAACCCAAAATTTCAAGGGAGTGATTTGCAAGAGAGATATACCAGGAGCACTATGCAACAAAAATAGAAAACTTTGGAGTAGTAGAACTATTTAGAAGATTAGAAGCTAAAAGTTATGGCAATTCACTCAAAAACCGACATAGTAAGTTTTAAATTTTATTGTTTATTTTACTAATAAAAAATTTACAATCTTTGTTAGGGTTTAATTAAAAGAGAGATAATTTGCAAGAGAAGATCATATCAGAGGTGCAAAATATTTTGGATCTGCTGAAATATCAGAAGTTGTAAGGTATGGTGATTCACTCAAAACCATGGATAGAAAGAATCTTAAATTTTACTATTCAAATATTTTACAAAATCTGTTAGATCTATTCATAATTTAGAAAAATAAAAGTTAAAAACATTGTATAATAAAAAAAATTACTATAAATTTTACCAGTAATTTTTTTTATGATCTTTGTTTCTATTTAAATTTAATTAAAATTCAGAAGAAAAAAAATCCAATGCTCACCTTAAACCCTTGTTTCTTCCTACAAAATTTCACATTAGGGTTTAATTTTCTCTACCACTTCACAATTAGGGTTTTTCAATTTAGGCATTTTCGATTTAATGGGTTTGTGTACTTACTATATATATGGAATTTGACATATAAAGTAGGGGAATCACTTATTGAATTAGATCCAAACCTTGTCATACCTATTCATTTTCTTTAAAATGACTATATGTTGTGTGGTGTGCCATCGGTAACATAACGCACCGATTCTACCTAAGTAACACAACGCACTGGTAAATTAGAACACTTTTGATTATGTCTAGTCTATTCATTGTTACTCTCGATGTAATATAATGCACCCTCTCAATTTTTTTAAAAAAGGAATACATGTTTCATGATGCGCCCTATGTAATATAACACATCAGGGCTACCTGAGTAACGCAATGCACCAATATATTATAATGCTTTGGATTCTGTCAAGTATGTTCATCGTTTCTTCCGGTGTAATATAACACACTAGCATGCGTGTTTTTAATAACATTTTTAAATCATTCTATTGTGTTTAGCATTACAAATCGCACTGCCAACCCTATCCTTTTTTTTTAAATGACTATATGTTTCATTGTGCACCCTCTATAGTATAACACACCAGGTCTACCAAAGTAATACAATGTACTGATATATTATAACACTTTCAATTCTATCCAGTCTTTTCATCGTTTCTCCCTATGTAATATAACACACCAACATGCATGTTCCTAATAGAATCATTAAATCAGTGTAGTTCATTTAGCCTTACAAATCACATTGTCCTGATTTAAAATTATTTTTAAAAATTAATTTTCCATGACACTGTTGAAAAACTAAATGCCCAACGTGTTTAATCTTAAAAACTCACCTATGCATTTGTTCAGATAAACAAACCAATTACAAAAGTTTTTTTTGGCTGGAAATTATTTGATTTATTTGTATTGAAAGGTATAGGTTGTATATTGATAAAAAATGTCTCAAAATGTATAAAGTAATAAAAATACTGATCGACATAATAACAACACATCAAAAAAATCAGTGAAGGCAAGTTCTTTGTAAATTCTTTACAAAATTAATATGTTTGAATTATACGTAAGTTTAATTAATATGTATTAGTTGGTGTGTGTCATCTAGAGCCACAAAATGAACAAGTTCGATAAGATTATTTCTAATCCAAGTGCAGAAGAGTGTAAAATCCTGATAGAAAAATTGCAAAATGATGAATGAGGTGAATGAAAAAATACTATTCAATATGATTTATTATTATTATTATTATTATTATTATACTTAACAATATTATATAACATGTTTCAAACAATACATTAATTCATATATGTTTAATGTTCTATAGGGAGCAACAACGAAGGAAAATATAAATTTCGTTCTAAGAAAAGAAAAATTATGGAACATGTAAATGACGATGAATTGGTCCTTAGCTCATCTAGAGTGATGTTGGAGGTTAATGAAGGGGGTAATTTTTTTTACAGAACTATGATGGATCTAGTGGAACCGATGTATAGACATACTTTCCACTTACAATACAAAAATCAATGCAATTATTCTAAGAAGGAAAATATATCTAAACTACAGGAAGTGTTTCCAAAGCAATGGTCAATGAGACATGTCAAACTTGCAATAGAAAAACATACAACAATAAAAAAGAATCATTCAAATGGTAATATCCCTAATTGTATCGGCCTCAGTGGTTTCAGGACAGCAACGATGAGGAGGGGGGGCATAATGAAAGAAGCCCAATTGCTGAAGAAAGGCAGAGGGAGCTCCCCATGCTCAGGTATTGACTCCCCTGCCCACAAGTCAATTCCACTTTGATTGTGTCCATTACTGTTGAACCTGGAGTTATTCCGAACATGGAGGTCGAGCCTCTGCCAGAAGGGCAGCGCTCCAGCAGAGAAGACTCTCCAATTGCTTGCCTTCCGGTCGGAGCAGGAATTGGTTGGTCGCCGCCTGAGCGTGATCCTGGGCCGGGATGGTTGGAGCCTCGTCGCGCATATGGGATGGGCCTGGAACGCCCCGCTACCAATCTTGACCCGGATGTTGGCCCTTCTGGGCACGTTGCTGCTTCACTGGCTGGTACGAGCAAGCCAGCCCAAAAGGGTAGCCCAGATAAGGTCATCCAGCTTTCAGATTCAGAGAATACGCTCCATTTCAGGTGCCAAATTGCAGAGGCGATCCAGACTACTGATGAAGATTGAACTCGCCCTGGTAATCGCTGTTTTTGTTGGGATTTTGATGTGTAAATCGGCTAAGTGGCAGCCTTATCTCTGTCAATGTGTCGGCTATATTGTTCAAGTGTCACCTGTAATTGTCCAAGTGTCAATCGTAATTGTCCAGTTGTTTGTGTGTCTTTGTCCGGGTCATCCTACGGCCCTGGTGTCTTGGTGTCCAACTATGATATGTCCATCTATGTTCAGTCCTTCTATGTTATGTAACAGTGTCGGCAGTGGTTCAGCAACATTCCCAATTTTGAATCTCTTCAATTTTGGAGCTGATAAGTGGGCAAGGCCAGGGCTGACAAGCAAATCCTCTTAAGCCTTGCCCTTTGTACTCTATTTTGTATACTTGTTTTGTATGATAATAGAATTAGTCAAATTCAGAAAAAAAAAAAAAAAAATATATATATATATATATATATATATATATATATATATTCCTAATTGTATAAAATGATTTTCTAGAATTATATGTATATATTACTAAAAACCATTAATTTATTAATAACGATTTTGTTATATTTAGTATTGATATATCATTATAAAAATATTTTATTACTTTTTTCGGGAAGATTATGAAAATCTCAAATGATCAACCCACTGGTATATGAAATATGCCAGTAGGAACGTCCAAAAAAGTGTATAAGGAGATGGTCAAAAAATGGACATAATTGCATCACAAGAGGAGCCATCTCAACAACAACGTGCTTTAATTGTATGTAATTATGATTGACTTTGTACATATAAACAAAATATTTAGCACTAAATATTATTTTCAAGTATTTTATTATAGAAAAGAAAACAAGATGGAACTCATTCAACACATAAAACGAGACGAAAAGAAAGAAAATGGTTGATTTCAAAGTTTGTGAGTAATTGTTAATATATCCTTATAACAACTCAAGGTTTCAGTTTTGTATATTTTAAGTTGTTTTACAATAATCATCCTTGAATGTCTTCAAATAGGTGTTAACATACAAAGAAGAGCCATAGGAAGAATTGATTAACATTAGGTTAAATAAGGGTTGTGAGTATATGTCGGCATATCAAAAATTAATTTTGGAATTTGTAAGTTTATATGTTGTTTTAGTTATGTGAATTTATAATTAATAAAACACAAAAATCCTTTATATTAAATATATGATTTATAATGGTGTTTATAACATGCAAGAAAAAAAGTATGGAACTATGCGAGCAGAAGACTTTTCACAATAAGGCATGAGACTTAGTTTGGATGACATGTGCACAATTTATGAGTCACTTCTTGCTTTGGTACATTTCTATTCTATTTATATTGATGTATATTATTTATTTCAATTTTCATTATTCTCATCAATGTAATTACACTCATTACACTTTATTTTTATGTGTAGATGGAACAAGATCAAGAAGATGAAAACAATCAATGCAATAAACAAAACATTCTTCCAAATAACCCAAGTCATGGAAGTAGCTTGAGCACTGACAGTGGTTCTAGAGAATAATGATGATCTATTTGTATATCAATGGAACCTATTGTATTTTTTGAAATAATTGTCTGTGAAAATCAGAAGTTTTGTTTAATGAAATCATGGACATAGTGTCTGAATTGAAAGACAAGTGGTTACCAATAACAATCCCATTTTGTATGATAAATAACCTCTTATTGATATATAATAAAATACATTTAATTTTTCCTATTATGTTAACCAATGTCGCTGTGAAACGTTACACCACTGCTTAAATATATGGATGATTAAATATTATAATGAAGAGATGTGAAATATGATAATATAACAAATTAATCCAAACATCATATACAAATGCACTAATAAAATATTAATTTATATGAATATTGTTATAATATATATGTTGATTTCTCAAAGAATAATGAATTTAAAAAATTACAATAATTGCATTGTCACAGGTTGATGTCTCGAAAAAAGAGAAAATATCATACAAAAAAACTAGTGATTCCATAACATAAAAACACATTAGTGCTTTACTTTAAATAAAAACATTGTGACGCCATCTTTTAGCATGACCGGTTCCTTTTTGGAAAATGATAGCAGTGGGGCTTTCAGGTATTTAAGCAATGGTATTTTTTTAATTAATTCCCCAGTGCATTGTAACTCTTAATGTATCAGTGCTTTCATAGAAATAACACCCCCCAGTTCTACAAAATATTATTTCCATTCTCAATGCACAATTAAAATTAACAACATCGATACCTCTATTAAACAAACACACTGGTGTGTTTATATAAAAATACGTGTTGGTGTTGTGTTTAATAGAAATCACCGATATTGAAATTATTTTTTATGTGCCCAAAGCCATTCCTTCATCAAAGAACAACCGTGGCTTTTTTTATATAAGCACCGACACGGTATACATTTCAAGATCCAGTGCTTTTTGAGTTGAACAGACCGTGGATATTTTTATTATAAGAACTAGGGTGGTATACATTTCATGTGTTGGTTCTCTTTGAATTAAACACCTCAGTGATTTTAATTATGTATGGATCTCTGTGAGTTTCTATAAGTAGCGCACTGGGGCTGCTTGTTCCATAAAGTGCATTAAAAAAAACATCCGCTAAAACCTTTGGCCGCCCAAATTTTTTTGTTGTGATGAAGTTTCATTATAAGCTCCATTAGAACATCCGTTCCCACAAAAGGATGTTTTTTTGACAATTTTTTCCAATTTATAACACTAAAAACCTTTGTTATAACCTCTGCTAGAAGGTATTTTCCTTGTGGTGCATTGTCTCATGGATGAGTAGAAAGCATGATATAGCTGCTTTGAGTAGTGTTGAAGCTAAATATATTGTTGCAGTCGAAGTATGTCGGGAAGCAGTTTGGCTTAGGAAGTTATTATCATATTTGTTTGAAGGATTGCTTAACCCTACATGGATACATTGTGATAATAAAAGTTACATAAGATTGACGGAAGACCCTGTGTTTCATGATAGGATGAAACATATAAATAATAAGTACCACTACATCATAAGCTTGGTACAAGATGGGGTCATGGTGCTGCACTATCTACCTATAGATGAACTGGTAGCATATATTATCACTAAAGCACTACCAAATAAGAAGCTTGAGTACCTAAGAATTAAGCTTGGTTTGGTGGACATCTCCTCCCTGATTGAGAGGGAGTGATGTCAGATAGTCCTTGTCTTTATGGGTCGTACACTAACCAGGACTAATATTCATAAGTATTAGTGAAGGCCATAAAGAAATAATGGAGTCCATGTGATTACACAAGCATATGAGATTGGAACTTCTTATGGATTGTCAAATCCAGGAAAAGAAGTTGTTGATTGATACTATTTGAGGATGAGGTACGAAATACAATACAAGAGTAGTCGAAGAGGACTGATATTCTTTGAGGATTCAGGATTGGAAATCCAATATAAGAATAGTCCTAAAAGGACATACCCGGTTAATATCTCGATGAGGTATGTCTCTTAGAGGTAGTGAGGAAGCTGACATAGAGCCTCCCAACATAATTCTCTCAAATGAGGATGATCTTGTCTCGTTAAGGCCTTCAAGGATGATGTTGGTAATGTTATATATGCTTGATAAATATGTCTTGTCAATTTGACTCTTCTTCTGAGAATGCTTCAAGGATGAGATTCCTTGTACCAAGTGATGGGATTATGAATACATCCCCAGTTAAGATGAAGTGTTGAAACTATAACTAGGTTCGCTCTTCATAATGACCTATTTGTAATCATGACAATGTATACTTCGTGAAAAATAAAAAATAAAAACAAAATTTTAATTTTATGTAAAGCATGGGTTTCATGCTCAAGTCTAGGTCAAAAGCATGTTCTTCGTGTTTCTAGGTCTTTCTTAGACAAAGAAGAATTTATGTCAGTATTATAATCCCATTTGGACTCATCGTAACAAAGGAAATTTTTTATATTGTCTAGGAAAATTTGTTTATTCCTCCAAGACCAAGTCAGCCCCAGTCAAGGACAAGTAAGCTTAAGGGAGGGCTATTTAACCCATAAATAAGGCTACAAATATAATTAACTCAATCTAATTTGGCACACTCATGTATCATCAAGTTCGATCTGCAATATCAAAGGAGAAGAAGAGTTGGAAGGATGAAGAAAGGAATAAAAGAAGTCGGAGTTTCTTAGGATCACCTCTCTCTCTCCACACGTGTGAAGTTATGGTTTTGTTGCTGCCGGTTGTAGGAGGTTGAAATTGGAAGGAAAAAATTATGAGGTGGAGTTACAGGGCCAAAAATCTCTAATGAAGTTGCAGTAGGTTGAATTTTGGAAGCTTTCTGGAAGAAGACTTTACTGGGGGATGACTTGGTGCTGGGGAGGATCTTTGGATTTTGTCTTTGGGTCTTGGAAGTCTCATTGTAAGAATATTCTATAAGAAGAGAATAATTATTTATGGGTTTCCCCTTGGAGGGGTTTTTCCCTAGCTTGGATCCTATATCTCGTGTATTTTATCTTGCTGTGATATTCATTTTTTTTGGCAATTTCTTGATGAACAAGAAATAATAAAAGTAATTAAAGGCCAACATATATCACAAGTAATTATCAAGTTAAGGAAAATCATGTATAATACATAAGTCTCTCGATTTTCCAATAGAAGGCTCATATAACATTTGGCACAACCCATGGCATGAATTAGTGCTAATCCAAGTCGTTATGTGGCATAATTAACCAGAGATTATTAGTAATCCTTGAGGGTTAATAAAGCCCTCGACCCTATGTCAATTTCTAAATTTATTTTACAAATATCACAAGGCTCATTTAGCCTGAATACAAGCCTGCTACTCTACAAACCCGGGCTTGAAGTCTCTAAGACTTCAATGAACTTGCAATTCCATCCCCAATATCACACATCAATCAAATCCCAAATCACAATAGGGACAAACCTTCATTCCACTGTCGCTATTTTAGACATGAGCACAACCAATTCCAAGTACCAACCCTATATGTAATACCTCCATAGATATGATAATTATACCCATTAGAAAGCATTATAACAAGTCAATTCATGACTAACAACACTTTATGGTTCAACTAAAACAACACCATATCATTCTATAGAGTGGATTTGAGCATCACTATTAGATTCCCTGATATGTGTGTGTGTGTGTTGCATTATTTCATGTATTGATCCATGACTAAAGGAGTCAAACAATCAATCATATATAACAAAATTCCATGCTAGTTCTTTGCATGCCATATGGAAATTTAATAACAAAACTTGATAAATTATTAGACAATAGAGACTCCTTGAAAGTTAACACCCAAACCATGGAATTTCAAACACCATACTATCGTAATTGGGTTCATTAGACAGTCATACAAAATCATGTAAGTAGCTTTATAAATCAAGAAATATATCAGTACTACAAGGTTTTGCGAGTCCCTCACACAATGAGAGTAATCATACAAATCATCTCATTGTAAATACATTAAAATACATATTCCTCATTAATAGTTATGATATATCCATTCTTATACTACATAACAAAATTCATCATTCACAATGCAATTATGTATACACAGGTATGCAAGTAAATATACTTCTCTTATTAATATTGGAATCACTGGAAACTGAGGGAGGAACTTCAACTCTCCAACCAACCATAGGACAACTGCAATTCCATATTTCTTCTAGTTGACCAACCCTAAGCCATATTTAGAGCCTGAAGAGTGAAGCAGTCAAGGTAAATTCACATAATCTATTTAACAAAACACATGGGAATTAAGAGCACACAGTGCCTCAACCTGTTGTCTAGTAGAAATCAAAAGCACAAAGTGTCTTCACCCAAACAAACACTTCAAGGAACCCAGAGCACATGGTACTCCACCTACAATATGAAAAATCCCCCTTTTTCACCATGCACAATTCACATGCACTTTTTCTATTGTGAAATTTGTATTTTCTATGACACTACCACCACGCTTGAGCCTTTTGCATGTTGTCGCTAGTGTTCTTTGTTTCCCTTCCTCATGCGCCTCCATATTTTTTCCCCAATCATCCCTATGTATACAACATTGTATCCTTTTTCCTTTTTCTGAAATCTCATTGCATGTTTACTAGAACAACACGTCCTCTGATGGAAGACAAGCTCACCCTTGGCCCATATGCCATTTTAATTATTGTACCAGCTTTCCTTCAATTCCTCAGGGATATGGGTGGAAATTAAGTGTTGATTTATGAGCTTGGTCATTTCCCCAAGGAAATTCTCCTCTCAAGCTTTGAATTTGTATCCTCTTCCTTAGTCCATCCATTTTACATTTTTCATAGTTAATTACAATTAAACACATAAAATATTTACATGAGGGGGCAATCAAAAAGGGATGTTACAAACCCCACTCCCTTAGAGGAACATTGTCCTTGGTGTTCTACACACATAACACAAATTTCAATAGTGAGCTTTATATACATAACTCTTTTACATTTATGTTTGTTTACACAAAAAACCAAAGAGGGTATGATATCCTCATCTAATAAACCATTTCCCAAGTGGCCTCATATGTTCCATAGTGTTTCCATTGCACCTTGTCCTACTTTCTCACCCAATTCCATAGCACGACCTACCTCCAATGTCCAACGATGCCATCCATTGTGCTCAGTGAAACTTAAGGGAAAAAATTCAACTCATTTCTTCCCGGTAGACACTCGTTGCATCTATGATCCCAATCAATATGTACACAATTCATAAAAATATAATTTACTTTCCAAGTTATGACATCGCCTTCTCTACTCCTTGAGTCCCTTGAGTGATCCATTTTCATCTTCTGTGCAATCATTCACCTTCAAAGATTTGGAATCATGATTGTCGTTACACCAAAACATGCAGGTGTTAGTAAATAGATGCATCACCAAAGTTAATGGATCCATGAGAGGAAATTAAGCATATGTCACGAAACACATGGGGAGCACTGGTTTATCCAATATCCAACAATCTCACCCATAGCGTGATACGAGTGTGATCCGAACTTGAGACCATTGGCTTTGATACCGCTTGTTGGAATCATGATTGTTGTTACAACAAAACTCGTAGATATTAGTAAACAGACACATCACAAGAGTTAATGGATTCATGAGAGGCAATTAAGCACATGTCATGAAACACACGGGGAGTGTTTTTTATCCAATGTCCAACACCAAGTTCAAGCATCCCCTCCTTTGCTTCCTCATTCCCTCAGGCAATCCATTCCTTGGAAAGGCTTCCTCACACAGGAAGATTATTCACAATCAAGGAATCCCTCTTCCTTTATTTAATAACATAAAATATCAATCATGGCATACCTCATGGAAATAAATGCTTATCATAGGGTTCTAGTGTCACCACAATGGCCTATTTCTTGAAGTCTTTAGCTCCATCATGCTACTATAGCATACTTTGATTAAATCTGATGTATTTTCTTTGTAATCAGCCTAATGTATTTGTGTTAAACAGTTCCGTAGTTCTCCTACATCACAAGTATATGAATCTTATGAGTTTCATCATAATATTTTTAAATCAATTCAAAACATGTTTTCATCAGTGTATTTATTTATGAGGTTAACCATGAAATTTTAAATCAATTCAAGTCATAACTTTGATAGAGTAATTCTCCAAATTGGTAATTAATACTTATCTTTGGTTCCTCTTGATTCCTTGATTGTGAAATCATTGAGTGGTGTATACATTCCATAGTTCGATGCAATCTTTACCTCCATATTTGCCGAATGAGCTCCACACAACCCACTACTAAGCATTACAAGGGATCTAGAGCACATCTCCACCTATTACACATTATAGGAATCCAGAGCACGTCTCCACCTATTATGCACTAATGAATCAAATTATCCATGTAGTCCCCAAACAACTCTATCTTTAAATCCAATTTGTAGGAATCCAGAGCACCTCTCCACCTGTTAAGAAAAACAAGAATCCAAAGTACATCTCCACTTGTGAATATACTACTCCATGTAGTCTTTTCGTACAATTCCCAATTGAATTCCTCATGATCACATCCCAGTGAGAATGGTAATATTTCTTCTCCTATTAGTTACTCGCCTATCTAGGCACAGGTAACCCCTTGGGAATTATACATGTCCCGAGGCTTTCTTGTATGAGCCCCATTAGCTACTCACTTATCTAGGCCCATGAAACCAACAGTCTAAGAATTCTACCTTCCCCAAGGCTTTCCTACATGGCGTAGTCATTAGAGTCTTACAACCCAGTAGCCATATCGTATGTTTTAAATGCCACATACATGGAGTCTTATGGCCAAGTATCCATCTGGTGTGCTCCATTGCACTACTCATGGAGTCTCATAGTCAAGGTACCAGTTATGACATGCCCCCATGAGATAAATAAAATGTCACAAGTCACCTTTCCTTCATGCAGTCTTGTTCTTGAGCTCCCAACTCCATCATTTCACTTGTGTCAAAACATTAATTTTCCATAAGATGTGCTCAAAATTTTTGAAACAAAAATTTCAGATTGTCCCACTTTGCTTCATTCATAAGCCTGATCTCATCTCATAAGCATGAGATCTCTATCCATGTTGTTGGGATATTTTGTAGGTAGTATTATTTATCATGGAAATTGTTATCCTCCACCCCATTCAACACCTTGCCTACACTATGATTTTTCAATCATGCAATACTTATCAGTGTGTGTGTGTGTGTGTACGTGTGTGTGTAATTGCAAGAATTTACAACAAGCTGAAGTGTTTCTAGAATTATTATCCTTGTAATAATTCTATCACTCCAACTAACTCCAAATTAATTGAAATGACATTAACATTCCACTATATATGTGCACCCCATTTATTCCATGCATTTCCTAATGCAATTAAATATTTATTCTAGTAGATCGATGAATCAAATATGAGAAACATGCATCTCCTCATTCATTTCACTTGGCCTGCATTACAAAATGTATTGCAATATTCCTTGTTGAAGGCTCCCGGCATTCGTCATACCATCTCTTTGTATCATCCAAAGCATGCATTAATTTGAAACATTAGTATTCAAATTCAACTAAGGAATTATTACCTGATTCCTTTCCTTTACCCCTTTTATCATGGATTATTGGTGCATATTTCCTTTGTTGTCACTACCAACACTTTCAACTAAATTCTTTTGAAGGGTTCATCTAGTTGATGAAATTCTTGTTGTTGCAATACTCAGTAGTTCGTGAAATTTTCTCAACCTCATATATTAGTCATAAATTCGTCAACTCATCTATTTACATATATTCAATGAAAGCTTCATAAAGGTATTTTCATTTGCATCCAATTCCTACATGTCCTCATCCATGCTATTTACATGCTGGCAACCTTTATTATTTTCATTCGTGCTCTCAACAATGTAAGGAACATAAGCTTGACACATTAATAGTAATAATAACTATCAACAATAGGTCATTCTTGCATACTTGCCAATGGGTGTTCCATGTGCATGGAATCCCTCAAATAGCTTCACTATGTCACCCAAAGCATGGTAAGCACAATATTTTTTTTCCTACCATTCACACAATAATAATATTTCTAGATATTAATTACTTATCTTACTACTATTATGATTCTAATCTAATGACATGTCAAACCAAAATGCATCATTTTGCCTTCATTGCATTTTCTCTTATTCATAAAATAAAGAATCATATATATATATATGAATTCTTTATTTCATGCACACAAGCATATATTTCAACCATGCTCAATTTTGGTTAAGGGAACTCTCTCCTTATGCCATTTTCATGGTTGTTGCATTGTTGTCCATTTTATTCAAGTGTACTCAGTTATGTCCATTTAAGTTATTTTTTCATCTTTTTTTTCCCCCTTACTTCCATTTATATAATGTACAAGGTTTAATAGGTTCTTTTACTTTTGGTTGAGTTTTATTTAGATCTTCTCTAGAGATCATTTTATTTCCTTTTCTCCCCATACCCAACAATCAAATCAAGACCAAACCAAAAGAGGAAAGAAGAAAGAAGAAATTAAAAATGATGAAAAGACCACAACAACAATACATAATAACAACACAAGATAGCATGGCCATGGTCAAAGTCAACAATCCAAAACAATAAAATATGAAACCAAACATAACAACAAATACATGCAAAACATTCCCATAATTCATTAGCTCGAAACACAATTACTCTTTTTAGTTTTGGTGTTCAATATATCCGTCACCAACATATGCACAAAATTTTACTCATAATCCTTTTCCAAGGTTTCCAACAACCTCAAAATTCGAGTTCCCTTCTAAACAATTCCGAAAGGGACTTTCTCTGTATTTCAAATAGATTTATGGGATGCTACTTCATATCCTTCTGTCCTATTGATTATTGATTAATGTGCTTGGAATTCACAAGGACTAGTCTTCTTCTTTTGTTTTCGACTAGGGAAATCCTTCTTCAAATGTGCCTATCCATAGTTCCAACATGAAACTGACTTTCTTTTCTCTCTAGAATTATTATGTTCCATTATGGCCTTGTCTGCATGAAATTCCTCTATATATTCAGAGGTTGATGCATGCTGCAACAACTCTTTCATGTATGAAAAATGTTGTAGCAACACTATGTTTATTTTTACCTATTCCTTTTTCCTTCTAATGAGTCTTTCATCCCATGTCGTGTAGCTCTTCAACTCAGCTTTCAATCTCCTAAAGGTTTTTTTCTCTACATGTTGGCTTGAGGGGGCTTGATCGAGGTTCATAGTTAATTAGCCAAACAAATCCCTACACTACTGGCCCTTTCGGCAATAGCCTGCGGAGCGTGGACTGAGGTCTCACCCGAAGCAGTATGGGGGGATGCTGGAACCAAGTTTCTGCACCCTTGAGATGTCTGAGGGGTCGATTTAGTCCAACTTTGAATACCTTCACGCAGGTTTCTTTGCACACTGCCCTGACCTGCAAGGCCTTCGTGATCTGTTATAATTGCCTTCGCCTAGCCCTAACCAGGGGCTAAGATGCTTTCACACTGCTGGTGGGCTCCAGTATTGCAGAAATAATGATGCAACTCCTGGGACTCCCTTCTTTAATTTTATCAACCCGGTAGTTCGTAACAAACTTGGAAGCGACGGTGCTATATGCACAAGTACTAGCTCTTGTCGCAGGTTGTCACTTGATCAGCTGGCACAAGTCCGCTAGGAGCTTAAGCCAACTTCTATGAGCTCTTAGAAGAAGCTTTTAACTGTGATGGATGAAAACTAACTCAACCAGAGGCTAATCTACTTGCAGAAAGAAGTTGAAAGCTAGAAAGGAACGCAAACCTTAACAAACCCTAGTTTTACCAACTAACCCTACTGGTGCAAGTAAAAGGATGAAAGCTACAGAAATGGATGCTATTGACTTCTAGAAAGGTAAAATGCATGTGACTAAGCTACTTCTGAAGAGAAATATGAAGAAAACATCTTTTTGCATTTTTGAGTAATTTGTCAGAATTATTTTGCATGTGCTTTAACTGTTTTTGATTGTGCAGAGGTTGATTGGCGAAAGGGAATGGAGTAGGTTCATGCAGGAGGTTGGGAAGGTTAGAAGAGGGCCTAAGGGGTCCCTAGCACCCTTCCAAAGAGTCTCACAGTGTTCGAATCCCAAGAAACCGCTTTCGTGAGCTTCTACAGGAAGTCTGCAGGGGTTCTACAAGATGTTCTGTGGCTTCTACAGGATGTTCTGAAAGGGAATTTTGAAGGGTTGATAGTGAAAAAGAGGTGAAGAAGTGGGTACAGACATTGGATGATGATGTGGAGGGATCCAAGACCTAGCGAACGAAGCGAGTGAGTGATAAGGATGGTTGGATTTGTTCAAGGAGGGGTAGAGCAATGTTGCACAAAAATATGGAAATTAGGTCAAAGTGAGGGAACGTAGCAAATGTGAGGCAAGAATCAGAGTTGGAGGACGGAGCAGGTGGTATTGATGGAGTAGGGGTAGGCAAAGAGGTATCACAGGTGCTCTGCAAGTTATTTTCCAAACTATTCAAACAAAGACTCGGAAAACCAAAGACCTAGCTACTTTAACCTAATCTGACCTGAATATCAGCAAAGAAAATGAGCAGAAGTTTATTGCAACGAAATCATGTGAAATAACTATGAAAACTAAGCAATCATGAACCTGAACATGTAACCACAACTGGTATCAACTTCTGCAAATGAGAATTTAACACTAACAATTGCATGATGAAGCAAAGACAGTGTTTTTGGTGGCGGCAAGGACACCTTGGTCTCAGCTCATGGTCCCACAGAGGGAGAGGTGAGATCAGGGGTGCTTGATGGCCTTTTTTTGAAGATCTTCTCTGTTATTAACCTATCAAAACAATCTGAACATGAAAAGCCTTTTTAATCATCAATAATGACCTAGGTAACCAAGCAAGATTGTAATCTACTTAACAGAAAATATTTTGCAAAGACATTAAAAGCATATAATAGTACACGAAGGAGGCCTTGGCACTTGGGTTGGGCCCAACCCCAAGAGCTACAGGCTCCTAAGAAAAACTTAGAACTGATGCCAAATGAAACTGCTTTCCATTATTCAAAAATAACCATGTCACAAAGAAAGTTGTACAGCAGAAGCTACAAAAATGAGCTGAAAACTAACAGCACTCTAGTGCAGAATACAATTGTTCAAAAAGTAACCTACGAAGGCTGGAAGCCTTCCTATTTATGCACTACTATGGTCTTCAACAGCCCTCCTTAACTCGAGGGACTCGGCTGCTCTAACTGCCAATGATCAGTCACTTTACACAAAACTACTCGGCTACCCTTGGGAATCCTTTTCGGTGGCCTGCTGAACTACGAGCTGAGGGTGGAGAATTCGAGGAAGGGGCCATTTAGTGTAGGAGACACCCTTCCTATGAATCCTCACCCTTGTTCCTTCATGCTTGGCTGTCATCTGGCTCATAAATGCTTGGTCTTGGTCCAAAAATCTGCAATAACTACGTGTTAGCCTTCTTGGTCAAGTGACTATTCTCATTCGTTCAACTAACATAAATATACTCAAAAAACATGCATAAACTATGAAAAATGGTGGATTGATGAAGAACAATAGGCAAAATGAGCCCAATAAGTTACTCATTTTTGGGGCTCATCATCACCCCCCTACTAAATGGGTTGCTCATCCTCTAAGCAACTAATCTAGCTCATCATCCTTGATAGCTTTGACTACCTCTCTCACGTCCCAAGCCTCCGAGGTGATGTCTTCTTCCCGGTCATGAAATCCTGCTTTTCTCTCCACTTCCTCCCACTGCCTATTTTCCTCTTCTTCCTGAACTCCTTCCAAAAATTTGAAAAACAATGGACGACAAAACTTTAGGTTGATCCAATTGGCCTGTAGATTTTGCATTGACTGTTTATAGAGGGGTACCCTTGCCAATGCCTCCCTCATCCTAGTTGGAGAGTGGTATTCTCTTATCTTCAAACTGTGGGGCAGTTTGTTCCACCTCCTTGTGCAAGCATGAAGGTATTTATCCCCCAACAGTCTCTCCATGTCCTCAAAGTGGACAATAGCTTGAGCCTGTCGTTCAATGTAATCTGGTAAATCTTGAGGGCTATTGGCCAAGTGCTGGTGGGCGCTTATCAATGCTGAGGGATCCTCTGGCTCTGATCTGATCATTAGTGGTTCACTGAGTTCCCTGTTCATGATATCTCGAACCTCTGTTGCCCTTTTTTCCTCATGATTCAACCAAGAGGCCATGGCCATAAGTTGCACATCTCCTACCACAGCGTTGGGATCCCACGAATTCATATTTGGAAGGGCCAAGTTGTGCAAATAAAACTCTGATAATTTAGCCTTGTCCTCTGATGAGCTACTGTCACATAAAGCCATAAATTGATGATGGTTTTGCAATGGAGTAGTGCCCCTTTGGGCCAAGGTGTTAATCTGGAACTGCAACCATTGATCTTTAAGGTACAAAGCGTATGACTTGACAGGCTGCCTACACTGTACAACCTCTATTGCCCAGCTGGCCATGCAGGCCATTGGGCTTCCTTCTCATGTACCTGTTGCCTTAGAGACTATATCTCCTCTGTTGCTTGTAACTCCTTCTCTTATAGTTGTTTTGTTAGTGCCGCAATCTCAACCTGCAACCCATCCTTTCTTTTTTGTTCATCCAAGGTTTCTTTGTCTGTTGGAGGCTTTGCCTGTTGCTGTTGTTCTCCTAAAATGAAGGGCCTGTCTTCCTTATGGATTCCCTGTAGCTATAGTTGCTATTTCAGCAGCTCGTTCTCTTCCTGTAGTTTGGCCCTCCGAATGCTTTCCACATGCTTCACCATGGCCAATTCTCCCCTTCAGTCCTTGATTTTTTCTTCTAGGGGGTCTATGTCTGCCACACCCTTGGACTTGGCAATCCTCATCCAAGTATGAGTCCTAATTCTTTCTTCCTCCAGTGCAAAGAATAGTGGCACCGCAAATTTCTAGGGAATTATTTTCCCAGCTTCTAACAGGTTATAGTATGATCCCAAACTAGGCTGAGGGCTTGGTTCCAATATTTCTTCTGTCCTTTCTTCTTCCTGTGGTTGTTTGGTCGCCTTTTCCTCCAATCTCTCGGTCTCTTTTAGCTTAGCCCGAGTTTCCTGTAGAGCTTTCTCAGCTTCCTGTAGAACTGTCTTTGAGTCCATTGTCTTCAGTCTTTCTCTCCAGGTGGAAGTTTTTGGGCTTCCTCGCTCATAGGTGACGGAAATCTTTGAAGGAGACCCTTCCTTTGGTTTAGGGGTTGTGTCCTCAATGATAATTGGCTCCTTTGACTGCGGCTGGGGTCTGCCTACTTTGATCCATGTGCTCCTTCTTGCTTTAAAGTACATGGAGGTTTGCCTCTTTCACTTCCCTTTTTGTTTTGGAGGTGTTTTTAAGGCGGCAAGCACAGCCGCTGCCTCTCTAGCCAATATTTCCGGTGATTTCCCTCTTTGTTGTTCTGTTTCCATGCTTCTTGTAGAAGCCTCTATGTCAACTATTTCTGCCTGTATGTTATGCTCTTAACCTGCAAATCAATACCCAAGTGAAGAAAAGATACCGAGAACACAAAATATGCGAAGAAAATATACCCAGAACACAGAATAGCAATGATTTTATTATTCAGAGAGAAATGTTCACAGGCCTCTTCGAGGGGGCAACCTCCCATAGAGCAGAGCTCGATTACAAAACAAGACACAATGCTCCTCGCAGGGACTCTCTATCCTTTATATATGACTCATACATGCAATACCACGAGCCAATATCGTGGGTTTTATTAATACCATCTATCTAATACTACCGCCTATTTACCATCTATCTAATACTTCCGCCCATTTGCAACTAACTGTGGTCCCATTATTAATTGCGGGTTAACCACTTACAAATATTAATATGGGCTTTATTTACTCTTGACTATGACGTGATCCCAAGACATAAATAAGGGGGTTAGGGTGGGACCCTAACATGCCCTCCCCCTTAAGACTAGCCTTGTCCTCAAGGCTGAAGCTGCGAAAACTACTGAAGAATAGTGGCTGGTTCCCAAGTTGCATCTTCCGGAGAGGTGTCTTTCCATTTGACGAGGACCTCCTTAATCATGTGGTCGTGCAGGTGCTTGTCTCTGGTGTCTAGAACCTGTTCAGGTTGAAGCCAGAATGACCCTTCTTCGTCCAATTCAGGTAGACTGGTTTGAACTCAGAAATTGTTCCCAATCACTTTCCTGAGGCACGATACATGGAAAACTGGGTGGACTTTTGTTGTAGGTGGCAAAGCCAACTTGTAAGCCACTTCTCCAATGCGCTGAAGTACTTGGTATGGTCCATAGAATTTTGGGGAGAGCTTTTGACAACCCTTGTCTTTGAGTGATGTTTGCTTATATGGTTGCAGCCTCAAAAAGACCTGATCCCCTTCTTGAAATTGGCGCTCCGAGCAATGTTGGTCAGCCTGTTGCTTCATATGGTTCTGAGCTTGATGAAGATTCTCGCGCAGATGGGCAAGCATGGTTGCGCGATGTTGTAGGAGTTGATCCACGGCTTGTACTTTGGAGCACCCCGAGAGATAAGAAGTAGGGGAAGGCGAAAGTTGTCCACAGACTGCTTCATAGGGAGTCATTTTGGTGGTGGCATGATAGTTGGTGTTATACCACCACTCCACCAGAGGTAACCACTGTACCCAAAGGTGTTTCTTTTCTGAAGTGAAACACCTAAGGTAGGTTTCTAGACATTTGTTGATGGCTTCGGTTTGACCATCTGTTTACGGATGATATGAAGTACTGAGTTTGAGTTGAGTGCCTTGTATTCTGAAGAGCTCCTGCCAAAAATTACTGGTGAAGATTGGGTCACGGTCGGATACAATAGAAGTGGGCATGCCATGCAATTTGAAGATCTGATCCATGAAAGTTTGAGCAACCAAGGTTGGTGTAAATGGGTGGGGTAGGGCACAGAAATGAGCATACTTCGATAGTCGGTCCACAACCACCATGATGACTGACTTGTTCCCAAACTTTGGAAGACCTGTAATGAAATCCATGGAAACCTCTGTCCAAATTGACGCCGGAATGGGCAATGGTTGTAATGTGCCTGGTGTGTTGACGGTTTCCCTTTTGTGGCGTTGACAGATGTCACATTCTGCTACGAAAGTAAGGATGTCCTGTTTCATGCCAGTCCAAAAAAATGATCTTCTGGTGCGAGCATACGTCTTCTGAAAGCCCGAATGTCCTGCAATGGGAGATGAGTGCAATTATGCCAAAATGCGACTTTTGAGGGTGGATGTTGGTGATATTACGACTCTATCCTTGTAGTGAAGAATATCATTCTGCCACGAGTAGCCCTTGCTGGAATTAGGATTTGCCTGCAATTGAGAAATGAGTTGGGAGAGCCCTGGATGTGAAAACCATTCCCTGCGAGCCTCTTCAATCCAGTCTGGAATGGGGAGGGAAATTGCGAGCAGAGTACTTTCCTCCTCAAATTGGCGCGACAATGCATCTGCTACCCTGTTGTCTTTCCTTTTCTTGTAAATGATCTCATAATCATATCCCAGCATTTTAACTAACCATTTATTTTGTTGAGGGGAAGAGAGGCGTTGCTCCAAAAAATATTTAAGACTGTGATGATCTGTGCGGATTTGGAAACGTCGCCCCAACAAGTAAGGTCTCCAGGTCTCGACTGCATGTAAGATGGCCATCATTTCCTTCTCGTAGGTAGATTGGCCCAGATTCTTCCCACTTAGTTGTTGGCTGGTGAAGGCCAATGGTCGCCCTTCCTGCATTAAGACCGCTCCAATACCTGTTCCCGAAGCATCACATTCAATGACAAATGATTTGGTGAAGTCCGGTAGTACTAAGATAGGAGTGGAACACATGGCGGTTTTTAGAGCGGTAAATGCCTGTTGTGCTTCCTCATTCCAGAAGAAGGAATTTTTCTTTAGGAGTTGCGTTAGGGGCTTCGCTATGCGGCCATAGTTGCGGACAAATTTACGATAATAGCCTGTGAGACCCAAAAATCCTCTCAAGCTTTTCAAGGTCTTTGGTTGAGGCCATTCTTGCATTACCTGGATCTTTTTTGGGTCCACCTTGACACCCTCATGCCCCACAATGTGGCCCAAATACTCAACTTCTTCCATGCCAAACGCACACTTAGACATCTTGACAAATAATTTATGCGTGCAGAGCAGTTGCAAGAGTAGATCTACATGCTGAAGATGTGCCGCCCAAGTGCCACTATAGATGAGGACGTCATCGAAGAAGACAAGGACAAATTTTCTGAGATATGGTTTGAGGAGGTGATTCATAAGGCTCTGAAAAGTAGAGGGGGCATTACAGAGACCAAATGGCATGACCAGGAACTCATAATGGCCTTCGTGAGTTCTGAAAGTTGTCTTGGGAATGTCGACTTCCTTCATGCGAATTTGGTGGTAGACTGAGCGAAGATCCAACTTAGTGAAGAATTGAGCCCCATTGAGTTCGTCCAGCAAATCGTCAACCACTGGGATGGGAAATTTATCTTTGACTGTTAACTTATTGAGGGCCCTGAAGTCTGGACACATCCGCCACTCCCCATCTTTCTTGAGGACCATGACCACTGGAGATGAATAAGGACTAATGCTGGGACGAATGACACCTGCTTCCAACAATTCCTTGATGATTTTTTCTATTTCATTCTTTTGGGTGAACGGATATCTGTATGGCCTCACATTTGGGGGTTGGGCCCCTGGAACCAATGTGATGCTATGATCATGTTCCCCTCGCGAGGGTGGAAGCTCATGAGGCTTGTCAAAGACAGTCCGATGTTTATTTAAAATCTGTTGCATCTCAGTATGAATTGGCAGGGGCATGGTGTCGACTACCTGGATGGCATTAAATTGAGCTACCACTCCATGATGGCCCTTTTTTAACAATTTTTCCATCCTATGCGAGCTAATGATAGAGGGGGCTCCCGCCTGTAGTCCACGGAGGGTATGTGTGGAGTTGTTCTGCTTAAAACTCATATATAACTCCTGGAAATCCATTGTGATTGGCCCAAGAGTGCGGAGCCATTCCGCGCCGAGGACAATGTTGCAACCCCCCATGTGTATTGCAAACATGTGGGTTTTCAATTGATAATCCCCCATTTGAATTTTGACATTTTCACAGCGACCTTCACATTTCATTGTGCCCCCATCTGCAATCTGGACTTGGAAGTTAGAAACTACCCGGACGAAACAATGTGCTGCTTCAGCGATCTTTTGGTGGATGAAATTATGGGTACTTCCACTATCAATCAAGACTATTACTGGGCGATGTTTAAGAAAACCCCTGATTTTGAGAGTTTGAGGGGAGGAAATTCCTGCCAATGCATTCAGCGAAATAATTGGTTCATCAGATACAATCTCTTGTTGGTTATCTTCTTCTATCGCCTCCGGTTCCTCAAGTGGTGGATCTTCCTCTGTGGAGTTGTAGTCAGTGGCATCTATTTGAAAAAACTTGTGCTCTTTGCATTTATGACCAGGGGAATATTTTTCATCACAGTAGTAACATAGTCCTTGCTTCCTTCTTTCGGCCATTTCCGCAGGTGACACCTTTTGAATCTTAAGTGTCTGAGTCATATTGGGAGCCTGTGAGGGACGACCTTTAGCGGGGAAGTTGGGGCGGCTGGATTGGGCTGTTAATGCACGTTCCACCTTACGGGCTACCTGGCAAGCCTCTGTCCATGTGGGAGGGTGGTGGAGTAGAACCTGAGCTTTGATGGCTTCTTTAAGACCGCTGATAAAGCATTCCATGTAGAACTCATCTATGAGACCCTTAGTGCGGAAGGCTAAGGCTTCGAAAGCAGTAATATATTCCTCCACTGTACCCGTCTGTCGGAGCTTAGTGAGACGCCCCAAAAAAGAGTCTTCCTGTTCAAAGCGACTGCGAAGATTTTTGGCAAATTGGGCCCAATTCTGAAAATGTCCATTGCAACGCTGATGCCATTCCTTCCATTGCCATCGTTCATTGTCCAAGTACATGGTGCCAACCATAAGCTTAGTCCCCTCATCTGTGATATGATTCAATTGGAAGTACTGCTCCATTTGTGCTAGCCATGCGGATGTGTGAGAACCGTCAAATTTCTGCATATCCAACTTGGGAGGTCGCTGACTGGTTGGTGGATGAGAGTGCCAAACGTGAGGAGAGTGGCTAGACTCACCCTCATGGTATTCATGGCCATTATACGCCTCCTCGTGGGCTGGCTTCTTGCCCTTTGAGAATGCCTCCTGTATCTGGTTACTCATTCCTTTAAGCTCAAGTTCTATGTGGTCACTCATTCCTTGAAGGTTAAGTGCTATCTTGTCCACCGCAGTTTGGAGGGAGTTGACATAGTTTTCAATTTTGTCGATCCTTTCATTGGCCATCGCTTGAGCGCGAGTTTCTACCATACACCAACCTGATGAAAAATTGGGACCGCCTAAAAATTTTTACTAAGAAATTGAATGGTACCAACTTGCTCAGCTCGTCGTCCTGATACTGATGGGCTAGGTCACCAATAAGTGCCCCGGAAGATCTCAGACTATTTTTTTTTTTTTTTTTTTTTTTTTGGAAAAACGGAGTTTTACTCCTTCCTGATCAATACTGCAGTCGCCAAATCCTCAAACTGTCAATGCCGCCAAAATTCCTGCGAAAATCATATCTAGGTACAGGAACCCTTCGCAACTACTCCGATCTGGTGGATCTGAGATATCTGAATGGTGGAACAACTGCTGCTGCTGATCTGGAATATCCGATCTGGTGGATCTGAGAGATCTGAATGGTGGAACAACTGCTGCTGCTGATCTGGAATATCCGATCGGGTGGATCTGAGAGATCGGAATGGTGGAACAACTGTTGTTTCTGATCTGGAATAGATGATGTGTGATCCCCCGATAGAAAGGGAACTATGGTCTTGGAGAGTGTCAGGTGCTACAGATCGCAATATACATAAGGGTCTGACAGTAGTACTCGGCCCAATGTTTCAGGGCTCTAACTAAGGAGGATCGACCGTACCCTTAGCCGTACAACCCGACTACCCTATCGTACGGGCGAGTAATCTCTCCGAGTGTTGTTCTCGGTGTACTGTAGCAACAAGACGGCCAAAGGTTTATCTATGGCGAGGTTTCAAGGGAGCTAGGGGGCTTCCTATATACCCAGAGGGTACGTGGAAGACAGTCTGTGCGCGGTTCTGTCTAATGCGCTACTACTCGAAGGGGTACCCACAGGGGTTACAAGGGAGTCCAACAGACGTGACCACCTCTTGTATTTCCTGCGTGCATGCCTCCCCAAATCCGCAGGTTTATGCGCTTAACGACAGATCCCGTGGTTTAAAGACGCCGGAACACGTCTCTAGCCTAAAAAAATTTTGCTAAAATTTGGAGATCCCACCGAGCCCTGGAAAGTGCTCTGCTACCACTTGTTATGCTCTTAACCTGCAAATCAATACCCAAGTGAAGAAAAGATACCGAGAACACAAAATATGCGAAGAAAATATACCCAGAACACAGAATAGCAATGATTTTATTATTCAGAGAGAAATGTTCACAGGCCTCTTCAAGGGGGCAACCTCCAATAGAGCAGAGCTCGATTACAAAACAAGACACAATGCTCCTCGCAGGGAGTCTCTATCCTTTATATATGACTCATACATGCAATACCACGAGCCAATATCGTGGGTTTTATTAATACCATCTATCTAATACTACCGCCTATTTACCATCTATCTAATACTTCCGCCCATTTGCAACTAACTGTGGTCCCGTTATTAATTGCGGGTTAACCACTTACAAATATTAATATGGGCTTTATTGACTCTTGACTATGACGTGATCCCAAGACATAAATAAGGGGGTTAGGGTGGGACCCTAACACTGTATTGTGGCCATTTCAGGATCTGTCTTTGCCTTTTGTTTTGGTGTGACTGCTATGGCTGTGCATTCCTTTACCTGGGATGTTTCTACCTTCTCTGCTCTCCTCTGCAGTCTCTTTTCCCTTGGTGTTGGTGTTGGTGTTCCTTGCTCTATTTTAGGCTCAGCAATTTGGCCCTTTCCCTCTTTCTCTTTTTGTCCTGCTTGTGCGTTTTTGTCCTGTGTTTCTTTACCACTAGTTTTCTCTCTTGCTTCAGTGTGTTCCCCTTCTTCACTACTGGATGAGGTGAGCTCCTCGGCCAGAATTCCAATATCATAATCTCTGGTCATGTTTAGGAAAATTTCCCAAGAGAGGGGGACAGTGTAGGTGTGGAGGGCATCTTCCACTAAAAGTTTGATGAGCCCATGATGGGCTAACAGATCCGGTGTCCCTTCCTTCAATTTTGTGCCACATTCACTTAATGATTATAGAAGAAAATAGGGGATGCTCAACTTCTCTTCTGGAGGTAAATCCATTCCATGTCTTAGTTCATTCAGTAACCTGAAATGATAGCCGTAGACAATGCTGAATCTCCCTTCACAGGTAATGTATTTCATGATTTGGAAACTAACTTTGCTCCAAAGAGGAGGTAAGATGGCTCTCCGGACCTCGTTTTTGTCTTCTACAGGATGTTCCTCAGGCAGGAAGAATGCCTTCTTGGCTGCCTAGCCCAATGACCTTTCTTCTTTGCTCCAAGGGAGCCCTAATGGGAGACCAGTAACACGACTGATGAGCTCAGGGGTAACTTCTAGGGTCAAACCCCTAAAATTCACTGTGGCTTGTGTCTTTGATTTAGGTTTTAGGGACATTAAGAATTCCTCCGTTATCTCATCATCAGGACTCTGAATTTTGTCACAAAAAGACATCCAATTGGCACGGGTGAAGAGGTCCACCACCTCCGGATGCTCATGCAGCTTGCTGGGATTCGAAGGTTCTTTCCTGATAAACCCTCCTGGCATGGTGAGAGTGCCATGTTTTATGCTCTGATCAAAAAAAGGAAATGTTGTTTATGGAATTCTCCCCTGAATTCTGAGAAGGAATTTCAACTATCAATTTGCACCAATTCCCTGGCTTTAAGGCTGTTGCTGCCCAGAACTCGGCTGTCCATTTATGAAGGAAGAAATTGGGTTTCCACAGGCAGAGTACAGAGCTCAATGTTTATTCCCATCATACATACAAAAATGCAAATTCAAATTCTTCATACACAGGCTAGCCCTCACATTTGCATATCTTTCCTACAGGAGAATTTTATTTTTTAATAGGAACTGTGGAGGAGAATTTTGACGCAAAAACAACTGAGAAATATCGTGCAACACACAAGCAAACTGCGTTTTTCCAATTGATAGGCGGATTTTTCGGACTCCCCAATTTGATACAGTTCAATTCACCACCATTTCGAAACATAGCATGCGTGGAAGAGTGTTTTCGAGCCTACCTCTCTCGGAACTCCAAATTCGACGAAGAAAATTCCAGGCTTCTCAACTTCGAAAAGATGTGTCACACTTCCTGTAGAGCTGCTTCCTGTAGAACTCTTGCTGGATTTTGTAGGATGTCACTGCGCTTCTGAACAAGCCCGGTACGCGGGATATTTTTTGAAATAGGCCAAAAAACTCGGTGAAGGAGGACGGGTTAACAGATTTCAGAAGCAGAGGACGCGTACTTCGGCCAAGGACGTTGCAAGTGCAAATGAACAGCAGGTGATGAGAGTCTTCAGCCGAGTATCTTTTAACTGCGGCGCAATTCGTGGCGAGGGAATGAGGTGACCGGACCGAACTGTTGATCCAACATCATGGCCATCATTTTTTTGCGTTTCTCTGACCACTATCACCTCCCCTCTGCCATTAACTGCTGCCACCACTACCAATCCCGACGATTTTCCCCGACTTGACACTCCACACGTGTCAGTTGCACGTCTCATCGAAAAATTTGAACGTAATTGAGCTTGTTAAGATCCCACAAAGCTATGTAACTGGATGAGGGTGGCCAGTTGACTGGCCACTGATCCCATTCAATCTGAACCATTTTCACAGCCACGCAGTTTTCAAAATATAGTTTATGCAATTGACGAATGAGTTTAGACACTTACATGCGTGGCCGTGGATGTGTTATGCAGACTTCGGGTCTTGGAACCACTGCCTCGCTTGTTGTTGCCTCGTGCATGGGTGTTAGAACCCATTCCTTCATTTGTTGATGTTGTATGCATGGGTTTTGGAACCCAATCTTTCGGTTTTCAATGCTGCATGCACAGGTTCTATTGGGTTTCGGCTGCCGAGGATGTTTTCACGTCTAGGAGGAGCCTTTTGCAGGTTCCCTTTGTTGATTTCGGTTGTCCCTGCCTCCAGAGTATGTCTTCCAGAGGGATCAGCTGCTACAGGATTCTTGTAGGATGTCCTGTAGCTGCTTCTCCTCCTGGGATGCAGGCTAAACGAGTAGGGCTATATTGTGGACGAGGGATTCGTTGATGAAGAGTCTAGATGGATTTTGGACAGGTAGGGTGAGCGAGACTTTGTTGCTTGACTTGTCACTAAAAATTCTTGCTGTCAATCTGAGGAAAACAGGGTTTCTTGTATGACTATGCAGGAACACATAACCAGGTGGGTGACGGAGGTGTAAAGAGATGGAACAGGGTGCCATATGGTGATGGGTGGAAACAGGGGTGGCTGCAGGCCTAACAAACAGATTCCAACCTTCAGATTCCCCTCCAAGATCGATTTTGGCTTGCCCGAAGGTTCTACAGGATGTTTCCTATAGAAGACATAAACTATCTGTAGAATAGGCAGAACTTCCTGTAGAAGGTGAAATCTGCTCCTGAATGTGATCAAATCCTAGGAGAGGCGAGTGGTCATGGAGGACGTGTCTGTGAGGGTATCCTATAGCCTGGTTTGGACCCCTGTCCTTGTTTTGCGTGACCTTCCTAACCTGCAATATATTCCCTGCAATCTGCAATTATTCCATAGAGATTAGGCATGTTTTCTTTTTATTTTTTCTCTCTTTTTTTTTTTTTTTTTGAGAGACAGATGGGGCGCCTCCATGAGGTTTTCACCCTCACTGTCTGCCCTGGGCGCCTCTAAGAAGTTTTCACCTAGGGATCTTTTTATTTCATTTTTTTTTATTTTTATTTTTTTTTTGTTTTTACTGAAGGTGTGGGTGGAGTAGAGACAGGGCCCTGCTCCACTACTAGCACTGATTTGTCCAAAGTTTCAATGAACTCCTACCTTGAAAAGGGTTTCCTGTAGATTTTCAATCGATGCCCATTGACAAGCATGGGGATGGCTTCTTCATCAATGGTCTTGATAAGGACTGAACCATTGTTGTTGCATTTCTCCACTGTATATGGTCCTAACCACCTTGTCCTCAGTTTCCCTTTGAAATCATTGTATATTGAGTCATATAGCAGCACCCAATCTCCTAGCTGGAATTGCTTTTCATTAAGGTGTCGGTCATGCCATATCTTCCCCTGGAGTTGAACTACTTCTGAGTGGAGGAGGTCCTGCATTCTCTGTTCATCTAATCCATTCAGCTGCAGTAATCTTTCCCGTTGTGCATGGCTGAGATCTAGGTCCAACTGAGCTGCCACCCTCAATGTGTTGTACTCAAATTCTATGGACAGCAGAACCTTCTTCCTATAGACCAGCTCATAAGGTGTGAAACCTGTTGTAGTTTTCCAAGTGGTATTGTAGGCCCAGGTGGCCTCAACCAAGCGATCTGCCCAATCCTTCCTGTTGCTGCTCACCACTTTAGTCAAAATCTCTTCCAACGATCTATTAGTAACTTCCACCTACCCATTAGCTTGTGGATGATAAGGGGTGGAAGTTCTGTGCTTGATCTTGTGATGAGCGAGCAGGTCTTCAATCAGGTTAGAGGTGAACTGACTTCCTTGATCGGTGACTAGCTCTCTTGGGTAGCCAAATTTGTAGAAGATATTTTCCCTTAAAAACTCAGCCACTTTTTCTTCTGTCGCTGCCTTGATTGCCTTGGTTTCTGCCCACTTTGTCAGGTAGTTTGTGCACACAATGATGTAAGACCTTTGCTTTGAAGGAGGGTTGATAGGACCCACAAAATCCATGCCCCACTTCTCAAATGGCTCGAAGGTCACTTGAGGTTGGAGGGGCATTTCATCCCTTGGAGTTGGTTTCCCCATCCTTTGACATCAGTCACATTGGCTGATGTATCTTCTGACATCTTGATGAAAAGTGGGCCAATAGTAGCCTGCCTATAGAATTTTGAAGGCATTCCTTTGCTGCAAAGTGGCCTCCACATGGCCCATAATGACAGTTCAGGAGGATGTCGAACACTTCCTCCTCCCTAACACAATGCCTCAAGGTTTGATCCAGCCCAAGTTTAAACAAGTTGCCCCCGCTCCAAGTGAATGGGGCACTTTTCCTCACAATTTTGCTCTTCTCTTTTGAGGATAGGTGTGGAGGTAACTGTGTTGAGACCAAGTAATTTGCTATATTAGCAAACCACGGAGAGAGTACTGAAATAGAAAACAGGTGTTCGTCTGGCATCTGGTCATCCACTGTCCCTTCTTCACCTGCAGGCAAATCCAATCTAGACAGAAAGTCAGCAACAACATTTTCCTTACCTGGCTTTTCCACAATGGTCAAATCAAATTGCTGCAACAAGAGTAACCATCTAATGATACGAGCATTTACATCAGGCTTATTCATTAAATATCTAATCGCAGCATGATCAGTGTGTACGAATGTTTGATAACTAGTGATGTAGTGTCTGAACTTGTTTAGGGAATGGACTACAGCCAGGAACTCTTTTTCGGTTACAGTATAGTTCATCTCTGCCTTGGACAGGTTTTTGCTGACAAAGTATATGGCATATGGTAGTTTCTCCTCAACTTGTCCTAAGGCTTCCCCTATGGCTCTTTTCGAGGCATCGGTGTGGATGTGGAAAGGTAGGGCCCAGTTTGGACCTCTCAAGATCAGGGCACATGAGGTTTTCACCCTCACTGTCTGCCCCGGGCGCCTCTAAGAAGTTTTCACCCAGGGATCTTTTTATTTCATTTCTCTGTTTTTTTTTTTTTTTTTTTTTTTTTTACTCAAGGTGTGGGTGGAGTAGAGACTGGGCCCTGCTCCACTACCAGCACTGATTTGCCCAAATTTTCAATGAACTCTTGCCTCAAAAGGGGTTTCCTATAGATTTTCAATCGATGCCCATTGACGAGCATGGGGATGGCTTCTTCATCAATGGTCCTAATAAGTACTGAACCATTGTCGTTGCATTTCTCCACTGTATATGGTCCTAACCACCTTGTCCTTAGTTTCCCTTTGAAATCCTTGTATCTTGAGTCATATAGCAGCACCCAATCTCCTAGCTGGTATTGCTTTTCATTAAGGTGTCGGTCATGCCATATCTTCCTCTGGAATTGAACTACTTCTGAGTGGAGGAGGGCCTGCATTCTCTGTTCATCTAATCCATTCAGCTGCAGTAATCTTTCCCGTTGTGCATGGCTGAGATCTAGGTCCAGCTGAGCTGCCACCCTCAATGTGTTGTACTCGAATTCTATGGACAGCAGAGCCTTCTTCCCGTAGACCAGCTCATAAGGTGTGAAACCTGTTGTAGTTTTCCAAGTGGTGTTGTAGGCCCAGGTGGCCTCAACCAAGCGATCTGCCCAATCCTTCCTGCTGCTGCTCACCACTTTAGTCAAAATCTCTTCCAACGATCTATTAGTAACTTCCACCTGCCCATTAGCTTGCGGATGATAAGGGGTGGAAGTTCTATGCTTGATCTTGTGATGAGCGAGCAGGTCTTCAATTAGGTTAGAGGTGAACTGACTTCCTTGATCGGTGACTAGATTTCTTGGGTAGCCAAATTTGTAGAAGATATTTTCCCTTAAAAACTTAGCTACTTTTTCTTCTGTCGCTGCCTTGATTGCCTTGGTTTTTGCCCACTTTGTCAGGTAGTCTGTGCACATAATGATGTAAGACCTTTGCTTTGAAGGAGGGTTGATAGGACCCAAAAAACCCATGCCCCACTTCTCAAATGGCTCGAAGGTCACTTGAGGTTGAAGGGGCATTTCATCCCTTGGAGTCGGTTTCCCCATCCTTTGACATCAGTCACATTGGCTGATGTATCTTCTGACATCTTGATGAAGAGTGGGCCAATATTAGCCTACTTGTAGAATTTTGAAGGTAGTCCATTTTGCTGCAAAGTGGCCTCCACAGGGCCCATCGTGACAGGTCAGGAGGATTTCGAACACTTCCTCCTCCCTAACACAATGCCTCAAGATCTGATCTGGCCCAAGTTTAAATAGGTTTCCCCCAATCCAAGTGAATGGGGCACTTTTCCTCACAATTTTGCTCTTCTCTTTTGAGGATAGGTGTGGAGGGAACTATGCTGAGACCAAGTAATTTGCTATATCAGCAAACCACGAAGAGAGTACTAAAATAGAAAACAGGTGTTCGTCTGGCATTTGGTCATCCACTGTCCCTTCTTCACCTGCAGGCAAATCCAATCTAGACAGAAATTCAGCAACAACATTTTCCTTACCTGGCTTTTCCAAAATGGTCAAATCAAATTGCTGCAACAAGAGTAACAATCTAATGATACGAGCATTTACATCAGGCTTATTCATTAAATATCTAATCGCAGCATTATCAGTGTGTACGAATGTTTGATAACCAGTGATGTAGTGTCTGAACTTGTTTAGGGAATGCACTACAGCCAGGAACTCTTTTTCGGTTACAGTATAGTTCATCTCTGCCTTGGACAGGTTTTTGCTGAGAAAGTATATGGCATATGGTATTTTCTCCTCAACTTGTCCTAAGGCTTCCCCTATGGCTCTTTTCGAGGCATCGGTGTGGATGTGGAAAGGTAGGGCCCAGTTTGGACCTCTCAAGATCGGGGCAAACACCAGCTTATCTTTCAACTCATCCAGAGCCCCTTGACAGTCATTAGTCCATTTAAACTCAACATCTTTCCCTAGGAGGCCAAACAATGGCGAGGCTAGCTTACTGAAATCTTAATGAATCTTCTATAATATCCTGCTAAGCCTAGAAAACTTCGAACATCCCTTACCTTTCGAGGAGGTGGAACCTTTTGGATGATGAAAATTTTGTTAGGATCCACCTGTAATCCTTGCTGAGAAATGGTATGACCTAACACGGTCCCTTCAGTCATCAGGAATTCACATTTTTTAGGATTGAGGGACAGGTTCATTTCAATGCACTTGGTTAGAAATTTTCCCAGGTTAGACAATGCTTCTTGGAAGTTAGACCCATAAGGAGTAAAGTCATCCATATAGATTTCCACCGAATCGTGAACCATCTCAGCAAATATGCTCAATACTTGATCAGGTGCTCATGTCCCAAGTGTCGTAAAATGCTCAAAATTTAAAGTGCTCATAACTGGTTCAAAGTTGAACGACTGGAAATTGCTCGTCTTCACGATTTCGGCGCTGCAAATGGTTCAAAAAACGGTCGCTGTATGAGGAAGTTATGGCAAAAAGAAGAATTTGTCAATAACATTGGAAATTTTAATTTTTGAAAAAAAATTTAAAAAAAGAATATTTCGTAGAATATTCCTTGGAATATTCCAAAGAATATTTCTTGGAATATTCCAAGGAATATTCCCTTTTCGGCAACCAATCACAGGATTCCACGTGGCAGGCCCGGAGGCCACCACGTGGCCCCCAGGATGACTTCAGCAAACACTATATGGGCGCATATATAAAATTATTGGCATTGGCAAGTTTTGAACACAAGACCTCATATGCACAAAGGAACAAGCTTACCGTTGGGCCACAACACCATATGTTGAAAGGTTTGGCGACCAAATTATATTTAAACTTTAAAACGGTTGACGGGCGGGAAACAAAGGGGGCCAGCCCCCGCATACCATATGACCGGGTGCCCAAAACCATGGGCCGAGACCATTATCCACCGGGCACGAAATCCAAGAATAACTGCAACGTGGTCACATGCAAAATTTTTGGGCAGTTAAGTAACAGTTAGACTAGCAGATGTTTTGGCGGTGGCGCCAAATTTGGCGGACGCCCAGATTTGGCGGAGCTAACTGGACATTAACTAAAGTTAGCTGGAGTTCTTTTAGGCTAAACTGGAGGGGATCATTAAATGGCCATAACTTTGGCTAGGAAAGGCGGTTTTGGACAAAAAAAAAATTGTTTTTGGGTATTTTTCGACCTTCTGAAGGCATTGGTGCAAGTCTTATAGCCATCTGAGGTCATTTGCAGAGGTTTTGGAGCCGTGAAAGTTCTAGGAGCCACCAGGGCCCAGTGTTGTGAACACTGTATAGGGTTGTAGGTATCCATTGGAGGTGATCCAATAGTCAATCCTGAAGGATTCAAGTGTTCTAAATCCATTTTTACCATCTATTTCACCTGTAGATGCTTCTATTTAGATTTATTTTCAATTTGAGCATTTAATGAAAACAAGGACAAGCCCATTTGGGAGCTTTGGACCCAGCAGACGTAGCCCAGCAGGGGTGAACTGCTTTATCAACTTCGTTTGCATCTGTGGTTGATTTATTTTGCAGAACAAATTCATTTTAGTGTGTTAAACAGTAAAAGGAAAATAATCTGCTATGCTTAAATGGGTCATGAACAGCTAAAAATTTCATTTGTTTTCTTTCTGCAAGACATGGAAATCTTTTAAACATGTATAATTCTGAATTGAATACCTTGCAAACAAATTACAAGTAGTTTCAAATTCAGATCAAGTTGGTATCAAAGCTTAGGGTTTTGTGCAAAGATCTTCTAACTGTCTTGCAAGTATTGATGCTTACCAGGTTGAAACTTAAAAGAGGGGAAGGACAGTTGACTAGAGAACGAGAGAATCCTCAGTCAAGGAAGGCGAGAGAGCCATCACCTCCACCTTCAGTTTCACCCTCAAGAGTCTTAGCAGAAGCTTCAAGAATGTCTGCACATGAAGGAGAAATTCCTGCAGACATGGATCCAAAAGAAGAAGAAAGAGTCTTCAGAAAGGCTTTCTTGGACCTCACTGAAATGGTGAGGATATTGTACCAAGAAAGAAATGAGAAATTGGTTGGAGAAGGGTCCAAACATCCACATGAAGGAGAGGGCTCTTTAGGAGGTAAGAAGGATGATGATCATTCCAAGAAAGGACATGGAGGAAATGGTGATCCACCACCCCCATCGTCACCTTCTTCCTCTTCATCCTCGTCTTCTTCTTCTGTGCATAAGCATAGATCCTCTGGAAAAAGTCCTTTTTTGAAGCTTGATGTAAATTTTGAATTACCTATGTTTAATGGTGAAGTGAATGCAGAAAAGCTTGACAACTGGATTAGGCAGTTGGAAGTTTACTTGAGGATCCAGAATATGCATGATGATGCCACAAAGATTCAGTTGGCTTCTTTGAGAATGGATGGAGCAGCATTGGTCTGGTGGGAGGCCAAGACTAAAGAGGAGATCAAGAAATTTGGTAAGGTTACCTTAACATGGCCTGAATTTATGTTAGCCATCAAAAAACAGTTTTATCCTCTTTCTCACATGCAGAAAGCCATTATGAATTGGCAAAATTTCAGACAACTTAAGGGTCAGAGTGTCCAAGAGTACACCCAAGAATTCAGGAGAATAGCTCTCTTGTTAGGGGTAGATTTACAGACCAAGGAAACCTTGCTTAAATACATTGGTGGCTTGCATAGCTACCTTAGACACACCATATTGATGTTTAACCCTGCTAGCCTGGACGAGGTATGTGTCCAAGCTACCCATTTAGAGGCAAGGGGAATAAAAACATTTGAAGAGGGTAGAAACAAGCCCCCCAAGGGGAAAAACAAAGAGAAAACCTCCAAGGGAAAGGGCAAAAAGAATGCATCTGTCAAACAGGAGAGTGAGAAAGTGATCTATAAACACTGTTCTAAACCAGGCCATGAGGAGAAAAACTATTGGAAATTACATCCTGAAAAAAGACCTCAATCTAACAAATCTAAAGGGAAACAGAAAACTGCTGCTACTACATCTACACCACAGGATTTAGGGGATGATTCAGGTGATGAAACCAAAATTGCAGCCATGGGTTTGAAAAACTTGAAGGGAAAATAAATTGAAACTCAAGCCAGCACTAGTACCTCAAACTGCCATGTACAAGCTCCTACTGAGGAAGAAAGAATTGAATTGTTTCATGTGAGGGTGATTTCAAAACATACTAAAATTAACACACTTTCTGATAGTGGGTCACAAGCAAACCTTATATCAGAGGACTTGGTCAAGCAGCTTAAACTTGAGACCGTTCCACATCCGAAGCCATATCCACTTGGATGGATTTGCAAGGATGCAAATTTACAAGTTTCAAGAAAGTGCACATTGCGCTTTGCAATTACTGCACATTTTATTGACACAGTTGAACTTGATGTGGTACCTTTTGATATAGCAGGAATTGTTTTGGGAAGTCCTTACTTGTTTTACAGGAAAGCTATCTTTCATCGCCATGAAAAAAAATATCATCTTTTGAAAGATGGCAATGAGTTCATTGTTAGAGCTCATCGCAAGAAGACAAATATAGCGATGGTGAATGCAGGACAGGTAAAAAGGCTGGTCAATTCAAGTAAGAATTTTGTTCTTCTTATGATTAAGCCCAAGGTTGATGTGAATCATGAGTCATTTGACAATTGTGATCCAAAACTTAAGTCAGAACTGTATGATGTAGTTGATGCATATCATGAGATGTTTCAGGAGCCAACAGGTTTGCCTCCTAAGAGGGAGATTCAGCATGAAATCCATTTGCATCCAGATTGTCCTCTTCCAAACATAGGCATGTACCGCATGTCTATTATGGAGAATGCTGAAATAAAGAAGCAAATCAAGGACTTGTTGGACAAGGGTGTCATAAGGCCAAGTACTTCGCCATGTGGGTCACCGATTGTATTGATTCCAAAGAAAGATGGCACTTGGCGTATGTGTGTTGATTTCAGGGCCTTGAACAAGATAACGGTAAAGAATCGTTACCCACTCCCAAGGATAGATGATTTGCTAGACCAGCTGAAAGATGCTCGATATTTCACTAAGCTAGACTTGCGCAATGGATATCATCAAGTAAGAATTGAAGAAAGTGAAATTTGGAAGACAGCCTTTAAAACCAAACAAGGACTCTTTGAGTGGCTTGTGATGTCGTTTGGTTTGTGCAATGCACCTGCAACTTTCATGCGGGTAATGGATGATGTCTTGCGTCCTTTTCTTGATGATTTCGTTATTGTCTACTTATATGACATCTTAATTTTCAGCAAGTCTAGAGAAGATCATGTCATGCATGTTAGGAAAGTGCTTGATGTTTTGAAGAAGAATCAGTTATTTCTTAAAATGTCAAAGTGTCAATTTGGAAAGACTTCTTTGGTTTATTTGGGACACATAGTAGGAGGAGGTGCTTTGAAAATTGATCCTACTAAGATTGAGGCTATTGTGAAGTGGCCTACTCCCAAATCCATAACAGAGGTAAGAATTTTTTTGGGTGCAGCTCAATATTGGAGGAAGTTTATCTCTAACTTCTCTTCTATAGCAGCTCCTATGCATGCAGTGACAAGTGTGAAGCATGCTTTCCAATGGGGAGGCAAGCAGCAAAAAGCTTTCGAATCTTTGAAAGAGAAGATTAGTTCAGCTCCAGTCCTTGAATTACTAGATTTGAGACAGCCATTTGAGATACAAACCGATGCTAGTGATTATGCCATGGGTGCAGTTCTTCTACAGCATGGTAAGCCTATTGCTTTTCATTCTGAAACTTTTAATGGTGCTGTTGTAAATTATCCTACATATGATAAGGACTTGTATGCGTTGGTACAAAGCGTCAAAAAGTGGAAACACTATTTGATGGGCAAAGAAATTGTTATACATACCGACCATCAACCCTTACAGTACTTGCAATCATAAAGCAAGTTACAACAGTCACGACACTTCAGATGGATGGGCTTCTTGCAACAATTCCATTTGGTAATAAGGTACAAGAAAGGTACTTTGAATAAGGTTGTTGATATGCTTTCAAGGCCTATTATTGGTGCTATTACTTTACTTAAGAATGCTTCCATTGTACATGATAGTTACATAGAACAATATGCATCTGATGATGACTTTAAAGATGTGTATGCTAACTTGAGTAAAGGGAATCATGTAGAGGAAAATGACTATCACATGCATAACAATTTGTATTTTCATTTGGGCAAGTTGTGTATACCACAGGGGGAGAGAATAAATGTCATAACAGAAGCTCATTCTTCTCTTATTGTTGGCCATTTTGGTGTGAGCAAAAAAGTTGCACATCTACAGAGGTATTGCTATTGGCCTCGCATGGTAGATTTTGTTTCAAGGTTCATAAGAGGTTGTTCATTATGTGCTACAAGCAAGCCTAGTAATAGGAATCTTGGTTTGTATATTCCTTTGCTGGTACCTTCTAGACCATGGGAGAGCATCTCTATGGATTTTGTAGGAGGTTTGCCAAAATCTAGAAAGCAGCATCATTATTTATATGTAGTAGTTGATCGTTTCAGCAAAATGTGTATACTTATGCCTTGTAAGAAAACTATAACTGCTGAACAAACTGCTGAATTATTTTTTCATCATGTATGGATTCACTTTGGTTTGCCTACTTCCATTATTAGTGACAGGGATTCCATATTTGTGGGGAATTTTTGGTCCAACCTATGGTAGATGATGGACACAAAGTTGAAGAAAAGTATTGCTTTCCATCCGCAAACAGATGGAGAAACCGAAGTTGTGAACAGAACCATTATGCACCTCTTGAGAGGATATTGCAGCAAACATCCCAAGCTGTGGGATGAACATTTGCACTACATACAGCATGCTTACAACCGTGCCAAGCACTCTTCCACAAACACCTCACCGTTTGAAGCTTGTTTTGGTTACTTTCCAAAATCACCTCTTGATTTCATTCTTGAGAAAGATGTTGCCATTGAGGGACATAGTGATAACGACAAAGCTCGTTCATTCATTGAAAGAATTCATCAAATACATCAGCAAATTCAAGAACAGCTTGAGAAGAGTCAAGGCAAGTACAAGGAAAGACACGAAAAGCATAGAATCGATCACAAGTTTCAAGAAGGGGATGAGGTATGGCTATACATTAGTAAGGAAAGGATGCAAGGAGAAGGTAAAAAGCTGAAGCCTATTCGTTATGGTTCATTCAAAATCCTCAAGAAGGTTGGAAATAATGCTTTTCAATTAGATTTGCCTTCCTACATGCAAATGTATTCTCTTTTCAATGTGGAGAACTTACGTTTGTATGAACCTCCTTTGATTGTTGATCATGAAAATTTTGTTCAGCTGCCATCTATAGAAGATTTCTCGCCATAATTCTTAGATGAGCTGAAAGAAGATACAATCCTTGACAGAAGGACACGCACTTCAAGAAGGGGCAGTGTAGATTATGTTCGGGTTGGTTTCAAAGGCAGCAAACTGAACAAAGCAAAGTGGATGGAGGTGGACAGAGTGAGGGAGTTGTACCCTCACCTCTTTAACACGTAGTTGAAGGCTTTTGGGGTCCAAAAGCTTCCCAATGGGGAGGCGTGATCAGGTGCTCATGTCCTAAGTGTCGTAAAATGCTCAAAATTTAAAGTACTCAGAACTGGTTCAAAGTTGAACGACTAGAAATTTCTCGTCTTCTCGATTCCGGTGCCACAAACGGTTCGAAAAACGGTCGCCGTATGAGGAAGTTATGGCAAAAAGATGAATTTGTCAATAACATTGGAAATTTTAATTTTTGAAAAAAAAAATTAAAAAGAATATTCCACAGACTATTCCTTGGAATATTCCAGGGAATATTCCCTTTTCGGCAACCAATCACAGGCTGCCACGTGGCAGGCCTGGAGGCCGCAATGTGGCCCCCAGGATGACGTTAGCAAACACTATATGGGCGCATATATATCATTATTGGCGTTGGCAAGTTTTGAACACAAGACCTCATATGCACAAAGGAACAGGCTTACCGTTGGGCCACAACACCATATGTTGAAAGGTTTGGCGACCAAATTATATTTAAACTTTAAAACGGTTGACGGGCGGGAAATGAAGGGGGCCAGCCCCTAAGGGCCAGCCCCCGCATACCATATGACCGGGTGCCCAAAACCATGGGCCGAGACCATTATCCACCGGGCACGAAATCCAAGAATAACTGCAACGTGGTCACATGCAGAATTTGTGGGCAGTTAAGTAACAGTTAGACTGGCAGATTTTTTGGCGGTGGCGCCAAATTTGGCGGACGCCTAGATTTGGTGGAGCTAACTGGACATTAACTAAAGTTAGCTGGAGTTCTTTTAGGCTAAACTGGAGGGGATCATTAAATGGCCATAACTTGGCTAGGAAAGGCGGTTTTGGACGAATTTTTTTTTGTTTTTGGGTATTTTTCGACCTTCTGAAGCCATTGGTGCAGGTCTTACAGCCATCTGAGGTCATTTGCAGAGTTTTTGGAGCCGTGAAAGTTCTAGGAGCCACCAGGGCCCAGTATTGTGAAGACTGTATAGGGTTGCAGGTATCCATTGGAGGTGATCCAATAGTCAATCCTGAAGGATTCAAGTGTTCTGAATCCATTTTTACCATCTATTTCACCTGTAGATGCTTCTATTCATCTGTATTTTCAATTTGAGCATTTAATGAAAACAAGGACAAGCCCATTTGGGAGCTTTGGACCCAGCAGACATAGCCCAGCAAGGGTGAACTGCTTTATCAACTTCTTTTGCATCTGTGGTTGATTTATTTTGCAGAACAAATTCGTTTTAATGTGTTAAACAGTAAAAGGAAAATAATATGCTATGCTTAAATGGGTCATGAACAGCTGAAAATTTCATTTGTTTTCTTTCTGCAAGACATGGAAATCTTTTAAACATGTATAATTCTAAATTGAATACCTTGCAAACAAATTACAAGTAGTTTGAAATTCAGATCAATACTGCTCTCTGGAAAGTGGCAGGAGCGTTGCATAGCCCAGAGGGAAGGACCCGGTAGGCAAAGGTTCCCCAAGGACAAGTGAAGGTGGTCTTATCTTGGTCTTTCGGGCTGATTTGGATTTGATTATACCCGTTGAAACCATCTAGGAAAGAAAAGAACTTCTTCCCTGCCAACCCAACTAGCACTTGATCTATGAACGGCAAAGGGAAATGGTCCTTCTTGGTGGCTTTGTTAAGTTCTCGATAATCTACACAGATTCTCCACTTCCCATTTTTCTTGGGTACAAGTACCAGAGGAGAAACCTGTTCGCTCTCCGAGATGGGGTAGATGAATCCTGCATCCAACAACTTTTGCAATTCTTCTTTAACGATGTCTTTAAGGGCTGGATTCATTCTCCTCTGAGGCTGCCTGACTAGTTTACAATCCTCTTTAATGTAAATGTGATGGGTACAGACCGAAGGGTGGACTCCTTTCATCTCCTTATAGCTCCAAGCGAAGGCATCCAAATGGTGGTTCAATAAGCTACAGAACTCCTTCTCCTGAGTGGAAGATAGGGATGAGCTAATCTTTAAGGTTCTTTCAGGGCCAAATTCCACATTTTTAACTCTGGGTGAGGTTGGATCGGCCACACAAAGGTCCACTAAAGCACTGGCTTGGGTACCTTCCACTAACTCCTCTAACGATAGTGCACTGGGAGGTGGATTTTGAATCAAATTCTCGATCAAGTCATCCTCGGTCAAAGGACCTCCCCTGGTGGCTTCTACTGTGCACAATGGTGCCGAGTAGACTTCACCCTCATCTTCCTCCTCCAACCAGAGTGGTAAGTCATGTTCTAACAGAGGTTGGGTAGGAGGGTATAGGACTAGCTGTTTGGACATAGGCCCATTCTTGATGGTCATGCTTCCAGCTCGACAACTGATGTAAGCATCCGCAGTAGCTAACCAAGGCCTTCCCAAAATGAGGGGGTATCCAATGAGTTTTTCCTTTCGCTGAAGGACCAAAAAGTCCGCAGGGTACTCCCAAGAATCAACAGAGACCAGGACATCCTCCACAATCCCTTCGAGAGTCACGGTGGAGCGATTTTCCAGCTGCAGTGCTATCGAGGTCTTTCTTAAGGAACCCTGAAGGTTAAGTTTAAGCATAGTGTCGCTGGTCATCACATTAATGGCAACCCCTAAATCAATCAAGGTGTGGGGGATTATGGTGCCATTGATGTGGACATCAACTACAAGACTCCTAGGGTCCAAATATTTTGGACAGATTATTTGTCCCAACATCAGATCGGATAGTTGTCCTATGACATTGACAGTTGAAGCATCTATCTTGCGCTTGCCTGGGTGCCTGAAACACTTCTGCTTGATCAATTTGTTGTAGATTGGTACATCTTTTATGGCCTGGAGAAGTGGGATTTTCACACACAACTGTTTAAGTTCTCCCAGAAGTTCAGTCTCCTCTAGGTTTGGTTGCATGGCAACTGTTAGTCTCTCAGGAAAGGGTGGAATGGCTTTGGGTTCACTTTCATGTTTCTCTTCCTCTTCCTCCGGGTGAGGAGGCTGGTGATCTTGAAGGACTTTTCCAAATCGTAGGTTTATCTCCTTAATCTCCACAGCATAGGTAGGGCATGTTGTCTCTCTAGTGTATATCTGTTGGGCCTGTCTATTGTTGGGGTTCGGGTTCGGTTGAGCAGAAATCTGGGGTTTTCTTGGAGATGTAGGAGGTAATGGTTGTGGTTGAGTAGGAGGTGGAGGAAAAATAGCGGGAGGAGAGTTGTATTGGGGCCTCCACCCTAGTTGAGGTGCATTCCACTGAGGTTGTGGCTGGACATGAGAGTGAAACGAATGAGCAGCAGGTTGAGTATGGTATTGAGACAGATAAGACCAAGGAGGAGGTGTGGACCAGGAAGGATGAGCAGGGGGCCCCCAAGAAGGCATGTGAGAGGATTGGTTGGGGTTGTAATAAGTTTGGGATGTTCCTTGCTTCTTTTGCTGGTAAGGTCTGGACCCATGCGGCCTCCTTTCGTTAAGGAAGTAGAGTGGCTCAGTGGCCCCTTCAACCCCTTGGTACATAGCTTTAAGTCCAGGTAAGGTTGGGCACTGGTTCGTGGGGTGGTCTTCCTCACAAACGAAACATACCTCCACTGAGTGCCATGGACACTCGTTCTTAGGATGCTTCCTTGTACATCTGGGACAAAAAATGGCCAAAGCCCTCTCAAATTCCTCTTTCTTCTGTTGGATTTGGAAAGTATCCAGTTGCATGGCAATGGTCTGTCTCATCTCACTTTTGAGGTCTTCCATCTGATTAGCAAACTCATGCTTGGAGAAGGTGGTACTAGCTGAGAGTGGATTCCCCCTACCTCATTTCCGGGCTGCCCTAAAGTGGTTTCTAAACACAGTATTTATGTCCTCATAAGGTAGTTGGTAGATGTCTCCTCCGACTAGCAGATGGAGGTTATCTAGAAGGTCTTCGGGGACTCCTCGGAGCAGAACCAGCTTCAGATATTCAGGGTCAAGCGTGCACCTGGCCCGTTTATAGCTAAGTTGGAAACCTTCCTCGTAGTCTTCTAAAGACTCATCAATTCCCATGGTCATCCGAAAGATCTCTCCCTTTGTTTCCTTTGACCTACAGTAGTCCTGGTATTTATTGTTGAAGGCTTGCTGCATTTGAGCCCAAGTTGTGATATTATTTCTAGGTAACCCCATGAACCAGTGTAGTGTTGCATCCTTGAGGGTAGAGGGTAAGAGTTTCAACTTTTTCTCTTTTTCTGCATAGTCATAAGTTCGACAAAGGACAGCAAACTCAAACAGGAAGGTATCGGGGTCTTCAGTGGTCAATCCATGGAAATGAGGTAAGGCTGAGGGACTTATGTTTTTCATCTTCATGTCCCTGTTGGTCTCTCGGATGGGAAAGGCACCTTCTATTCTCTCCTCATCTTCTCTACCGTTTCTGTTTTCAGCAATGGTCTCAAAAGGAATGTTTTCTTGCTCTTCTTCTGTTATAGGATCTTCGTATATCTCAGGAGGTTCACCTATAGGTTCTTCAGGATCACTGCCACGAAAGAAGAGAGAAGGGTGACTCAGTGATGTGGTGGGGGTGTTGGGTAGGAATTTTCCGGTATTGTCTATGTTCCTACGAGGCATGAAATGAAATATTTTTGTTTGCTTTTGTTTTTTTCTACTTGTAGCTGCAAACCTGAAATAGATTGAATTGCAACTAACTAGAATCTATTTTGCTGAAATGAGAATGCGGAATTGAAATGAAAGAAGGAAAGGACTAATCTATTTCGCTGAAATGAAATTGCGGAATTGAAATGCTAATCTACACTTGCAGAATTGAAATTGCGGAATTGAAATGCTAATCTATGAAAGTAGGAAAGGTCTAATCTACTTTTGCAAAAATGAAATTGCAGAATGGAAATGAAATAAACTATCTAGCAAAAGGTTGTAGTAGAAAATAGAAGAAAAGAAACAATCACAAATACTCTGACGCTTCCCCAGAAACGGCACCAAAAAGATGGTGGGCTCCAGTATTGTAGCAATAATGCTGCAACTCCTGGGACTCCCTTCTTTACTTTTATCAACCCGATAGTTCGTAACAAACTTGGAAGCGACGGTGATATATGCACAAGTACTAGCTCTTGCCGCAGGCTGTCACTTGATCAGCTGGCACAAGTCTGCTAGGAGCTTAAGCCAACTTCTATGAGCTCTTAGAAGAATATTTTAACTATGATGAATGAAAACTAACTCAGCCAGAGGCTAATCTACTTGCAGAAAGAAGCTGAAGGCTAGAAAGGAACACAAACCTTAACAAACCCTAGTTTTACCGATTAACCCTACTGGTGCAAGTAAAAGGATGAAAGCTACAGAAGTGGATGCTATTGACTTATAGAAAGGTAAAATTCATGTGACTAAGCTACTTTTGAAGAGAAATATGAAGAAAACATCTTTTTTCATTTTTGAGTAATTTCTTAGAATTATTTTGCATGTGCTTTAACTGTTTTTGACTGTGCAGAGGTTGATTGGCGAAAGGGAATGGAGTAGGCACTTGCAGGAGGTTGGGAATGTTAGAAGAGGGCCTAAGGGGTCCCTAGCGCCCTTCCAGAGAGTCTCACAGTGTTCGGATCCCAAGAAACCGCTTTCGTGAGCTTCTACAGGAAGTCTGCAGGGGTTCTACAGGATGTTATGTGGCTTCTACAGGATGTTCTGAAAGGGAATTTTGAAGGGTTGATGGTGAAAGAGAGGTGAAGAAGTGGGTACAGAGGTTGGATGATGATGTGGAGGGGTCCAGGACCTGGCGAACGAAGCGGGTGAGTGATAAGGATGGTTGGATTTGTTCAAGGAGGGGTAGAGCAATGTTGCACAAAAATATGGAAATTAGGTCAAAGTGAGGGAACGTAGCAAATGTGAGGCAAGAATCAGAGTTGGAGGATGGAGAAAGTGGTATTGATGGAGTAGGGGTAGGAAAAGAGGTATCACAGGTGCTCTGGAAGTTATTTTCCAAAATATTCAAACAAAGACTCGGAAAACCAAAGACCTAGCTACTTTAACCTAATCTGACCTAAATATCAGCAAAGAAAATGAGCAAAAGTTTATTGCAACGAAATCATGTGAAATAAATATGCAAACTAAGAAATCATGAACTTGAACATGTAACCACAACTGGTATCAACTTTTGCAAATGAGAATTTAACACTAACAATTGCGTGACGAAGCAAAGACAGTGTTTTTGGTGGCGGCAAGGACACCTTGGTCTCAGCTCATGGTCCCACAGAGGGAGAGGTAAGATCAGGGGTGCTTGATGGCCTTTTTCTGAATATCTTCTCTGTTATTAACCTATCAAAACAATCTGAACATGAAAAGCCTTTTTAATCATCAATAATGACCTAGGTAACCAAGCAAGATTGTAATCTACTTAACAGAAATTATTTTGCAAAGACATTAAAAGCATATAACAGTACACGAAGGAGGCCTTGGCACTTGGGTTGGGCCCAACCCCAAGAGCTATAGGCTCCTAAGAGAAACTCAGAACTGATGCCAAATGAAACTGCTTTCCATTATTCAAAAATAACCATGTCACAAAGAAATTTGTACAGCAAAAGCTACAAAAATGAGCTGAAAACTAACAACACTATAGTGCAGAATACAACTGTTCAAAAAGTAACCTACGAAGGCTAGAAGCCTTCCTATTTATGCACTATGAGGGTCTTCAACATCCCTCCTTAACTCGAGGGACTCGGCTGCTCTAACTGCCAATGATCAGTCACTTTACACAAAACTGCTCAGCTGCCCTTGGGAATCCTTTTCGGTGGCCTGCTAAACTCCGAGCTGAGGGTGGAGAATTCGAAGAAGGGGCCATTTAGTGTAGGAGACACCCTTCCTATGAATCCTAACCCTTGTTCCTTCATGATTGGCTGTCATCTGGCTCATAAATGCTTGGTCTTGGTCCAAAATTTGTCCAAAAATCTGCAATAACTACGTGTTAGCCTTCTTGGTCAAGTGACTATTCTCATTCGTTCAACTAACATAAATATACTCAAAAAACATGCATAAACTATGAAAAATGGTGGATTGATGAAGAACAATAGGTAAAATGAGCCCAATAAGTTACCCATTTTTGGGGCTCATCAACTGCTAAGGCAGTGATCTGCGCTATTTCTCCAAGTTACACCTCAGATCTTACTTATCTTCTTCTAACTGTTAGTTAACTTCATGTAAACAGATACTTTATCTTATATTCACTTAATCAACACAATCATATAAGTTCGCACATCATATAAACAACAGAAATATAATTTATACCCAATACATTGAATGCAGAAAACAATAAATAAATACACAGGAATGGTATAAAATTCTCTTTATTAATGCTTCAATCGATTACTGACTCAACTTGCCCTGCACACTCAGCTACAGGGGTCCGCACACTTATCTGTGGACTACTAGGCTTCTACGCACTTAGCTGCAAAGCCTTCTCCTACTCTATGACCCAAGACTCGACTATACACTTAGATAAGACTCAATTCTTCATCGTTCATTCGTCAATTGATTCGGTGATTTACAACTTAGATATTTGCTCTATTTATGCAATCCCATGGTCCACGGAACATGGGTAGATCTCTAAAGCCGACATTACATTTACAAAAATGAGGGAGGAAAACCCTATGTCTCATTTACAAGTTCACGCTCCGCGCCCACAAAACGCGGAGCCTTTATATCAGATTTAGTCAAAATCTAGGCTTTAAGCCCCAAAAATTCTCTTGGGGAATCTCATGCCCAACAAGCCCCCAACACAAACATCATGACTCTCCCTTGAGTCACTCTATTGATGCGGAGATCTTGGCGCAAAGACCTCCCAAGTCTACCCGAACTGCTGCAAGATCGGCAGCGCACTGAGTAGCTTCCTGTTGTACCTCCTGTATGCGTTGTTCAGAGACCGCGGTACCTGAACTGCTTCCCTGCACCTGATTATAGTCCCGTGCCTCCTTGCAGCTACCTAGAGTGCTAAGACTATGCTTCGGTCATCTAGTCAGATAACTGGGCCACCCGTGTATGGCTTCAACTGACTGCCATTCACTTTTCCTGGTAACTGTTTTCCATTTAACTTTACCAACTATATCGTGCCTCCGTCTGTGACCTCCTTAATAACATACGGTCCCAGCGAATGCATTCTGAATTTCCCAGGAATTTATCAAACTTACTATCATACAATAACACCAAATAGTTCACCTTGAAGGTGCAAAACTCAAGATGTCAATCGTGCCAGGCCTTTTCACATTGCTTTTGTACCTGTTGGTGAAAGCCAGCCAAAAATCGTTCTTCATCGAGTTCCTCCAACTACCCGAGCCTCTCCTATAGGGCTCCATGGTCCATCATACCTGTGAGCGCTGCTATGCGTAGACTAGGCACAATGTATCAAATCGACATTACGACTTCCACTCCATAGACCATCTGGAAATGTGTCTGCCCCGTTAGTTTCTTGCATGTCATCCTATAAGCCCATAATACTGTAGGTATGTGTAGGTCCCAATCACTTCGTTGTGCATTGCATACTTTGGTCAACGCAGTCTCCAGTAATTTGTTAAATGCTTCTACTGTCCCTCTAGCTTGTGGGTGATACGGTGTGCTTTTTTGATGATACACCTGAAACTCTTTTGTGAGCGCGTTGATCGTTTCATTCAGGAAATGTGTACCATGATCACTCATTAATATCTTCGAACATCCAAATCGTGTCAATACGTGTTCAAACAGAAACTTCGCAGCCGTCGCGGCCATGCAATCTTTTACCAACTACACTTCTGCCCAACGAATCAGGTAATCTGTCGCAGTGATAATATATCTTGCGCCCATTTTTCCTTGAGGTTTGATAGGTCCTACGAAGTCGATCACCCACTTTTCAAATGGCTATAGTTTCATTTGCGTATTCAAAGGCACCTCATCCTTCCACGATGGTTTTCCTGTTCTTTGACATACATCATAGGCCTTGCAATGTGCTTTTGAATCCTGATGAAGGGTCGGCCACCACAACCTTGCGCAGAGAATCTTCTGCGCGGTCGCTCTCCCTGCAAAATTTCCTCCCCTAGCGCCCCCATGAGTTTCCACGAGGATATTTCTTCATTCAAATTCAAGTACATACCTTCGTAGTATCTCATCATTCCCCATATTATATAGGTGCCCCGCAATGATAGAGAAATCTGCCACGCGCACCACTAGTTCCTTCTTTTGTTGGACGAAGTACTCTTTCAGCATAGTTTCAGTCATGAGAAAGTGGATTATATCTGCAAAATGTCCATCCGCTATGTGGACAGTAAAGAGCTGTGCGTCGGGTAATCCTTCCTCCAGACTAGTAGGTTCCTTTCCTGTCTCAATGCACGACAAGTGATTTGGTCCTGCATTCCATCATCCAGGTTTCACAACAACTTCAAAATTATATTCTTGGAACAATAAAAGCCATCTTCATATGCGCCCCCCCAACACAGGCTTATTGACCAAGTATTTTAGTGTAGAATGATTTGTATACATGTTGAAGTGTCCCCCTAGCAAGCAGTGCCGATATTTTTGGAGCGTATACACCATAGCCAGTCCCTCGCGTTCAGTTGTGGAATAATTGTTTTTTTCTTTAGCTAATCTGTGACTTGTGAACACTATAGGGTGGTCCAAGCCTTCACCACCCTCCTGTGTTAATACTACCCCCAGCGTTATACTCGTCGTGTCAACATGGACATGAAAATATTCCTCCCAGTTCGGGAAGACCAAAATCGGCGCGGTGACCATCTTTTCTTTCAATACATCCAAACTTTTCTCACAATCATCATTCCAGCAGAACATGACATCTTTTTTCAACACCTTTTCCATCGGCACGGTGATCTAGGCATAGCTTTTGATGAACTTACTAGAGTACCCTGTATGTCCCAAAGTAGCGTGCAGCTGTTTCATACTTCGTGGCGCTTCGAAACTCATAATTACCACAATCTTCATGGGATCTACCATCAGCCCCTCTCTGCAAACCACATGTCCCAATAGGTTCCCAAAAGGAACGAGGAACGTACACTTCTTGAGGTTAAACGTGATTTGGTATCTTTGGCAGGTATCCAACATCAAGTGTAGGCTTGCTACATGGTGATTAACCAGCCAAAATACAGTCCAATCATCAAAATAGACCTCCAAGAACTTGTGAATATATTCCTTGAATGTTGCAACAACCACGCACGAAAATATGGCCGGTGAATTTTTAAACTCAAACGGTATGACAATGTATTGAAAGCAACCCCACTCAGTCGCAATGGTTGTCTTGCTCCTATATTCTGGTGTGATTTTGATCTGGTGGTACCCTAAGAACCCATCAGTGAAAGAATATGCTTCCTGCCCACCGACATTGTCCAACACCTCATCTGTGAATGGAGTTGGGAATGGATCATAAACACAAGCGTCATTCAATTTTCTGAGATCCACGCATATTCTTATCTCATCCTTCTATTTCTTTTCCTGTACCACCATTGTAATTACCTAATCGAATTCTTCCATCGGCTCAATGATTCCTCCTGTGAGCATTTTGTCTAGTTCTACACGGACCTTCTCCTTGTATTTCAGATTTAAGTGGTAAGGCCTTTGTTTAACTGGCTTCTCATTGGGTTTTAACGCGATCCTCATCATTCCTAAATCTCTGATGATTCTCTTTAACTTCGTAAATTTGGTCGGGAATAGGTCTTGGTACTCGCAGAGTAACTCAGCGACCGTATCCATCGTCACGTCGTTCGAGTAGTCGCCGAGTGTTGCAAACTTAGGTTCGGCCTCCGTACCAATGTTCACCTGCTTTGTTTTTACCAACGTGTTTATGTCAAGGTTCTCAATCTGTGGTCCTTGAACCTTGCGATGGCCTTCTGTTTTTGGAATGTTAATTTTTTGTGGATCTTCATCTTCTTCTTCAATAATCACATTACAACATTCTAGAGCGCAGCTCAGCTGAGTAGCCCATTCAGGCTAAATCGATTCTACTGGCTCCTGTGGTATCCTGAAGATAACTGCTTTTACCTCTTGTAGCGCTTCATCAACGTTGTCCCACCATCTATCCTCAAAATTGAAGGTCATCATGAACCCTTCTGTAGGATATCCCATTCACTTGTCCCATGGTCGAGCTCCATCTCCATATACCAATTCATCGGTATAACATCTAGTGTATGATAGAACAGGTGCATCCACTCAGATTGTGGCTTTTCTCCATAGATCTTCGTCCACTTGGCCATGTGTGCGCGTGGATCATCCCCTCCATCATACTTGTTTGTTAGTCAAATATTAGGCTTCTTGAACCATGTGTGCATCATCCTTCTACATTCACACCGGTCCTCAAAGCTTCCTTTGTGTGTACCCCACCACCTCACGGGCGTAGCACGCAGTACCCAATTCAAGGCCTGGAAACGTTGTTTTTCTGGCACCTCCCTCTCAAATCTGTCCAAGAATGCATCCACCTCACTTAACCCATTATAAGTAGGCAGATCCCTCACTTCCGTCGATGCATAGCGCAGTGATCTTGTCATCATATTACAGTTCAGCGTGGTTACCTCGTGTAACTGGTTCTGTCATCACTCTATCTCCTCATCAGAATCCGACGTAAAGGAGCTTTTGTGCTCACATGAGATCTGTCCGTCCGCAGTGGAATTTATGCAATCTTGCTCTCACATGGTTATTTTGTAGATGTAGTCCAAATCATCATCACTTTCATACTCGTGCATCGGCTCTGTATAGCGCGATCCTTCAGCGGGGTCCAAGGGTATAACTACGTGCAGAGACTTCTTTTCAAAAATCATCTTGCGCTTTTTTAGATTAATCACCCCATTCATGCCAGTGGCCCAATCAATTCCTAAGAACACGGCGTGGGGATTGTTGTCCTTAACAATCTCTATCACTTCAAAGTCTGCTAACGCGCTTTCTCCCTCAGTATCCACGGTGATTCCTGTAGGAATTTATAGGGTAAGTTCCTCAGAAAGAACACCTAAAGGACACCGCTCACAACCAGATCACAGATCAATACACCAGTATTTTTGACGTGGTTAAAACCCTCAAAGAGGGAAACAGTCCACGGCCTAAGCCAACGCGGCCACTTCAGGCAATTTATTAATCAAAGAATGAAAATTTACATAAGCTTCTCTCATGCACGGATTACCCTACAAATGACCCTCCATGCGCTTTAAATAGGATTCATGGACCAATCGGGTGTCAAACCACGGATCAAGTGTCGGTAATACCGAGGAGAGAATGAACCGTCGGATCACTACATATTGTGACCGTCGGATTGTAAGTTACAAAATGTACAACGGTAAAGAAACACACTTTACCTAACTCTATACCTAACTCTACACTAGACCAAGTTGTACTTAACTATTTCCTATGTGTCGGAATATCCTAACATCCCCCCTTAAGAACAACTTGGGATAGGATTGAAGGATTTACAAATATGACACAATAGGAGAAGGAAGGAGGCACTAGAGCCTATCCCCCCTTAGTGACAACTTCCTGAACTCCAACCATAAACCGAAGTTTAGTGAATTTCGCCTCTGTGAGATCCTTTGTGAAGATGTCTGCAACTTGATCATCTGTTGAACAATATTGCACTTCAAGAACATGGTCCTGAATGAGCTTTCTGATGAAGTGCATGTGCAGTTCAATGTGTTTGTTGCGCTGATGTTGGACTGGATCTTTGCATAGCTGAATGGCACTTTGATTATCACACCAAAGTGTAGTCGGATGCTGCTGCTCAAAGCCAAACTCTGACAGGATCTAACGAAGCCACAAGGCTTCCTTACTAGCTTCTACGGCACCACGATACTCTGCTTCTGCTGATGAAAGAGAAATGGCAACCTGTTTCTTGCAAGCCCATGTAATAGGTCCTGAACCAAGAGTGAACACATAACCGGCAGTAGACTTCCGATCATCAGGGTCACCAGCCCAATCGGAATCAGTGAAACCAACCAATAGAGGAGATGCTTTGCACTGTAATGAATGCCAAACTGAACTGTACCTCGAACATAATGAAGTATTCTTTTAGCTGCTTTCCAATGACTTTCACGGGGGTTTTGCATGAACCGAGCAACAAGGCCAACAGCAAAGGAAAGGTCAGGACGAGTATGCGTTAGATACAAAATTTTTCCTACAAGTTGACGGTATAAGGTAGCATCAACTTCAGGAGAAGTACAAGTGACTGAGAGTTTGACTCCAGACTGAAAGGGAGAAGGGGCTGGCTTACCGTCTTCCATGTGAAAATGACGTAGAATATCACAAGCATACTTGGACTGGGAAAGGGAAATACCCTCCTTGGATTGCAAGACTTGAAGACCGAGAAAATAGTGTAAGTGTCCTAAGTCTGTCATTTCAAATTTCCTTTTGAGGCTAGACTTCACATGGTTTATAAGGTTGGGATCACTACCAGTAAGGATAAGATCATCAACATAAAGAACAAGGATGATAAGAGAGTTTCCCACTTTCTTGGTGTAGACAGTATTGTCAGAATGACACCTAGAAAAGCCAGATTCGAAAAGAAAGCTATCCATTTTGGCATACCAAGCCCGAGGAGCTTGCTTGAGACCATAAAGGGATTTCTTAAGTCGACAAACAAGGCTGGAGTCTGTTTGTATGAAGCCAATGGGTTGTTCCATATAGATTTCTTCATGCAAGTCCCCATGCAAGAAGGCAGATTTAACATCCATCTGATGGACTTCCCATTTGAAAGAGGCAGCAAGGGAAAGAACAAGGTGAATAGAGTTCATTTTGGCAACAGGGGAGAAGGTTTCAGTGTAGTCAATGCCTTCAACCTGTGAAAATCCCTTAGCAACAAGACAAGCTTTATGTTTATCAACTTTCCCATCTGGTCCATACTTGGTTCTGTAAACCCATTTGCATCTAACAAGTTTTCGTCCCTTTGGTAAAGGAACAAGATCCCATGTATCATTTTCCAATAATGAATGATATTCTTCATTCATAGCTGCTTCCCAATCTGGATGGCCTGAAGCTTCTGCAAAGTTGTCAGGATCATAATTTACTGGAGCTTGAGCCAGTAAAGAAGAGGCTCTCTCGAACTGAGAACGTGTGCGTCGCTGATCTGTAGGATCACCGGCAAGATCACCTGCTGCATCTCGAGTAGCACGAACCCATTTTGGAAGCTCAGGAGCTGAAGGAGGATCCTGAGATGGTGGGGGAGGTTTGTCATCCTCACTTTCATCATCTGAGGAAGAAATGTTTTCAAAGGTAGAAGAGATAGGGAGAGGTGGCACATCCGCCGGACTAGGCTCGCAAGCCGATATATTTTCATCAAATTTTACATCTCTTCTAATGATAACATTTTTGGACTTAAATGGAATAAGTTTATAGCCTTTGACATCTTCAGAATATCCAACAAAAGTACATTTTTCACTCTTAGGTTCTAAAGATTTATGTTTTTCATCTGGAATATGGGCCCACACTTCACTTCCAAAAACACGAAAGTGACTTACATCTGGTTTGATTGAGCTCCATGCTTCTTCTGGAGTGATATTCTTTAAAGCCTTAGTAGGAGTGCGATTTATTATGTAATTTGCACAGTTAATTGCTTCTGCCCAAAAACTAAGACCAATTCCTTTAGATTGTAGCATACAATTAGCCATTTCCTTTAAGGTGTGATTCTTCCTTTCAGCTACACCATTTTGTTGTGGAGTATATGGAACAGTATGTTGCATTTGAATTCCATTCTCAGTGCAATAGTTGATGAATGTGTTTTTAACATATTCTCCGCCATTATCAGATCTTAACTTAAGAATTTGATGTCCAAATTGTTTTTCAACAAAGGCCTTGAAGGCCAAAAAGGTGTTAAATACTTCACTCTTGAGTTTTAAGAAGTATACCCAAGTGCGTCTGGAGAAATCATCAATGAAAGTTAAGAAATACTTGCAACCAGAGAATGACACAATTGGAAGTGGACCACATAAATCACTATGCACAAGTTGTAAAGGGGCTGAGGCGTGCCAAGAGGCACGTTTTTCAAAACTATCCCGATGATGTTTTCCGAGTACACATCCGGAACAAACACCATCTCTGCAAGATACCATAGGAAGAACTGTCACCATATTTTCTTTACATAGATGCTGAAGGGAGCGATAGTTTAAGTGACCAAATCGCTCATGCCAAAGTTTGCTCACTTCATCGTTATGAGCAACAAATACTGAGGGAAGATTTGATGACCCAAAGTTGTGAAACTTATACAACCTTGTAGAATCATCAGCAATGCCAGTAGCCAAAATCTGTTTAGGATCTTTTAAGTCCTTGATTACAACATCATGAGGTGAAAATTCAACGATTTTACCTTCACCCTTATGAGTTATCTGATATACAGATAGAAGGTTGCAGGATAAGGTTGGAACACATAATACATCATTAAACTGACCATTGTCTAGATGAACAGTTCCAGTCCCTACAACATTAAGAGATCTATCATCACCAACATAGATATTTTTGGTGTTACAATCATTTAAAGAAGAAAACATGGCTTTGTTTTTGGCCATGTGATAAGAAGCTCCAGAATCAATGAGCCACTCATGAGAATGAGAAGAAGAAGATACATTTAATGCATAACCAGACCGAGATGATTGACAACCACATGCAGAAAGTGCCATTCCTGAAGATGAAGTTGAAGTTGAAGATTGCCCCAAATGGATGTTATGCTTCTTCATTGCTGCTTCCAAGGCTTCCATCTTCTTAAAGCATTTTGATTCTAAGTGCCCATCTCGATTACAAAAATTGCAATGTATGTCAGTCTTCTTCCATTTGTTTTTATTGGTCTTATCATTTTGCTGAAATGATCTTTCATTTTGAGGCTGAGTTTGCTTAGGACCCTTGTTTGGTTTAGGACCATTCCTTTTAGGATATGACTTTTTAGAATTCTTTGAATTTGGTTGTTGTTGGGCGGCTCACGCTTTCTTGGAAGAGTTTCCAAGATTAAGAAGACCAAGGTGTAAGAGTTTTTCTTGTTCTCTTATTAAAGAATCACAAAAAGAGTCAAAGGAAGGGGGCTTGTAGTCTTTTCCTTGAGAAATGAAGGCTTCTCTTGTAGAATGGAAGGTGGAAACAAATACAGAGTAGGCTAGTCCCAACTTAGTAAGGATGGAATAAATAAGGTTACTATCTTCTTTCTTAACCTTAACACCTTCCAAAAGATATCTAAGGGTCTTGAACTTAGACAAGAAATCTTCAATGCAAGAAAAATTATTAGGGTCCAATGTAAGCAACTCATTCTCAAGTTGATGGGCTCTAATTTCATTTTTAATCCCAAAAACTTTATTGATTTGTTCCATTGCTTCATGAGGAGTTTCAAGTTCTGCAATATGGAATCTAAGATCTGGAGAAATAGACATCCCTATCAAACCACGTGCTTGATCTTGTCTATTTTCCCATTTAGCAGCCTTGTCTTCATCTTTCGGTTTCTTTTCTTGGCCTGTGGCTATTCGGTAGAGACCTTTACTTCTAAGTAAATCCTCCATGTAGGACAACCATTGGAAGTAGTTGGTGCTGTCAAGGGTAACTTGGTATTGACTTTCCATTTCAACAGAAACTGAAGCTGAATATGCTGAAAGTAAGTGTTCCAATGGATAGATCTCGAAAAATTAGGCTGGTTTAAAAAAACGGCTCTGAAAAAGGCTTCCGGATGAAGAAGTTATGGCTTTTTGAAAAAAAGTTGTTGAAGTTGCCGACGAAGTGCGGGAATGTGCGGAAATGAAAAAGTTCGCCCCCAAAAAATGGAGACTTGAACCCAAGACCTCTACTCTCTTAAAATAGCTTTGAACCAATTGATCTATACAAAAAATTTGAGAGAGAGAGAGAGGGAGGGGGGGGGCTTGGGTTGCGTGCTTGCTTTGAGAAAACCCTTTTTCCCTACAAAACAAAAAACACAAAACCCAACACGGACATGCAAAGAAAACGAACCTTATGGCTCGAAGTTAGCTTTACCCAAAAAACTAAATATGTTCAAAAATTGAACCTTGCGGCTCAAAGTTAGCTTTAGCCGAAAAACTAAATATTTTTCTCAATGTTTCTGATTTTCCGAGATCACACTAAGGTGCAGGGAAAAGAGCATACGCATGAGAAAAATCCTTCCTTTCTGTTTCTGATTTTCCCAGATCACACGGAGTCGTAGGGAAAAGAGCATACGCAGAAATGAAAGGTATAGATCCGGTTTAAAAAAGGCTAAATAAACCGAAACCGAAATAAGCAGAGAGAAAATAACAGTAAACTGCAAATAAACATTATATACCTCCAGATCTTAAAAATGACGCAGCTAGGGCTACCGGAAACCTTTTCGCGTGAAACGAAAGGGGTTCCTCACTGGAACAGATGCTCTGAACACAACAGAACAGTCCCCTCGGCCCGAAAGTAGTCAGAAACAGCAGATCTAGGAAATGACAATCGGATGCAGTTCTTCCGGCTTCAGATTTGGATCACCAACGGACGCGGCCCTCAAATAGCTCTGATACCATGTAGGAATTTACAGGGTAAGTTCCTTAGAAAGAACACCAAAAGGACACCGCTCACAACCAGATCACAGATCAATACACCAGTCTTTTTGACGTGGTTAAAACCCTCAAAGAGGGAAACAGTCCACGGCCTGAGCCAACGCGGCCACTTCAGGCAATTTATTAATCAAAGAATGAAAATTTACATAAGCTTCTCTCATGCACGGATTACCCTACAAATGACCCTCCATACGCTTTAAATAGAATTCATGGACCAATCGGGTGTCAAGCCACGGATCAAGTGTCGATAATACCGAGGAGAGAATGAACCGTCGGATTGTAAGTTACAAAATGTACAACGGTAAAGAAACACACTTTACCTAACTCTATACCTAACTCTACACTAGACCAAGTTGTACTTAACTATTTCCTATGTGTCGGAATATCCTAACAATTCCTTGCAATATTCCCATATGTATTATATTTTTCTAGTTCGCCATTCGCAACTGAATAGGAGACCATTGCAGCATAGGCCTCCCCATGTGTTCCCATGTCTGCTTCAGCAGAACGTTTGCGTCCAATCCTAAATCCAGAATTACTTGGTCCATCTCATATTCTCCAATCTATGCAGTTAACCTTATTTCTCTTCTCGTTCTAGTCGTATGCTTTCCAATCTTCTAGACTACACGCGGTTCTCCTAGCGCAGTCCCAGCGCATCTGTTATTGAGTTCTTATAGTCCCCTTACAGCCTTACTATCGTACAATAGCTTCATGCATGTTTCGAGGAATGTCATAAGCATAGATGGATCCATGTCCTGCTCCGGTCTATCTTTGCTTCCTAAAGAGGAGGCATCAGTGAAGCTCTTCTTAGCTTCCATGAAGGTTTCATTAGAACGCTCCAAATCAAACTATGCTTCTTTCATCAGAGCCTTGCGAACCCAAGTACTATCTTCGGGTTGTTTACCTTTGTCATCTCCTGTCATGATTCCACTTCAAAGCACAATGTTCACATTTGGATCTTCCTCGCACAGCTCAGACCTCATCATTTGCAGGTTCTGAGTTGAGGGAGGTGGTAGCGCTCCCTTGTTGTGTATCCTAGCTATCAGCGTAGGACAATATTCCATCTCATGATCAAACAAGGTACAATACAGACATGATGGATGCATTGGGTTCATACAATCATGGGCATAATGTCCTAGCCCTCTGCAATTGTAGCATATCAGTTGTCTGCGACCTCTTCCAGGTCCTCCTCCACCTCGACCTCGTCCGTGCCCCTAAAATCATGTTCGCACCATTCCTACATTTGGGTCTATGGGCCGCGATTTGGCCTGAACTTTGTAGGTGGGAGTTCTATCCATCATTAACTCATAGCTTCTACAAGTGCGCTCATCATGTCCTACTGACCTACAAAATTTACAGAACAATTGCTGCGAATTTTGTGTATACTTTTGTAACAAATGGTAGTTGTCCGTAACGTGTTTCCCTCCTATTTGACAAATTGTGCACCACAAAGAAGGTGTTGTGCTAGGTCCTGCTTGTGTTTCTGGTCTTAACGGAATCGGTCCTCCTCCCACGAGGTAATTCACGAATAGCAGGCAGTGGTCCTTATCATGACCCTGACCCTTGCATTTTATGTGCCACACTTCTTCACATACTTCTGTTCGAGCTTTCTTATCCTGTTTCAGACTCTGCATCTCAAGGCATAAGTTTTTCAACTGTGCGTGGATCTGTTGAACTCCCAAGTTAGGATCCTGCATTGGGGTCTCATGCAGTCTCATCGTGATCTCCAAGGATTTTGTCAGAGTCGTTCACCTCTACTACGACAACGCGTTCCTCAAATGTAGCGTTAGCGATGCTACAAACCATTTGTTGTGCTGTCCATCCGTCAAAGTCATATTAGCTTCATGAATTGTGCACTTCAGCCTTTGATCCAACTCCCAAGGAGTCTCACCTGGTAGCATTGTGATCTCTTTGAATCTAATGATTGACTGCGCCTCTGACTTCGGCCTACTAAATTTCTTATTTAGCACAATTTGGATATCCACGATTCCTGCATTCGGTTTGTCATTAGAATGCTTAATATACTAGGTTAGCGTGCAGTCCTGTAGGGTGCTAACCAGTGTCGCTTTATTTATATTGTCATCTGTAACTCTCTGTGCTTCCCATACGACTCTTATCACGAACCAAAACTGGTCTGGATCCTCATTTCCCACTCCCTTGAACACAGACAACTTGATCGTTCTTGCCATATTGACTTGTGGTGGTGGCGGAGGTGGTATGGGTGAAGATGGAGGTGAAAGCGGTGAAGCTGGTGGTGGTGTGGGTGGGGGTGGCATCCGTGGAAATGTTTGCCTTATCAGATGGATCACACTTCGTGGAGAGACCTTCACGAGCTCTTCATCATCCCCTCGCGGAGGTGAAATCAAAGGGATATTCTCTATTCCCTTAATTCCATCATTTCTGTAGGTTTTTCCACTTCGCGTAGCTCCAAACATTAAGGTAATTACATAACCCTCTTTTCACACAATAGCATTTTAATTCAAGTATTCAAAGACTTTACGTACTTACCTCGCGGTCCTTTGAGAAAGTGTCACTTTGCTTCGTTATAGCTGACTGAAGTATCTACCGTGAACTCAGTAATGAATCCTCCTATAATCTGATCGAGCCAATGATCAACAGCATGTGTGATATTATCCTCTGATGCTTTCAATCTGCGCACCAACTTTGGGGTCCACACAATAGGATTGTCGAGTTTCCACCTTCCTTGGCTATCTGCTAGCTTCATGACCCACTCATACAGCTCAGTAGGGAAATATACGAAGAATATTTCATGGATCTCTATGTATAGTTTGTAGCCTAACCACTCTTCTTTTGTCAGCCATAGGTTCCTGTTTTCCTATGCCACGAACTCATGAATTCTCCTATCCAACCAACCTTCAATTTCCTTCTTAGTTGGATTCCAATGATATGACATCAGACATCTCTATGCAGATTTTGGTCTCGGCAATGGAACCATTTGTTGGCTTGAGGGGGCCTGGCCCAGGTTCATAGTTAATTAGCCAAACAAATCCCTACACTACTATCTCTTTTGGCAACAACCCACGGAGCACAGGCTGAGGTCTCACCCGAAGTAGTATGGGGGGATGCTGGAACCAAGTTTCTGCACCCTTGAGATGTCTGAGGGGTCGATTTATTCTAACTGTGAATACCTTCACGCAGGTTACTTCACGCATTGCCTTGACCCGCGAGGCCTTCAGGATCTATTATAATCACCTTCGTGCAACCCTAACCAGGGGCTGAGATGCTTTCGTGCTACTAAGGCAGCGATCTACGCTATTTCCCCAAGTTACACCTCGGATCTTACTTATCTTCTTATAACTATTAGTTAACTTTGCGTAAACAGATACTTTACCTTATATTCACTTAATCAACACAATCATATAAGTTCGTGCATCATATAAACAACAGAAATTTAATTTATACCCAATACATTCAATACAGAAAACAGTAAATAAATACACAGGAATGGTATAAACTTCTCTTTATTAATGCTTCAATCGGTTACAGACTCAACCTTCATTGCACACTCAGCTGCAAGGGTCCGCGCACTTAGCTGTGGACTACTAGGCTTATGTGCACTCAGCTGCAGAGCCTTCTCCTACTCTACGACCCAAGACTCAACTCTACACTTAGATAAGACTCAATTTTTCATCCTTCATTCGTCAATTGATTCGGTGATTTACAACTTAGAGCCTCACTCTATTTATACAATCCCATGGTCCACGGACCATGGGTAGATCTCTAAAGTCAACATTACATTTACAAAAATGAGGGCAGACAACCCTATGTCTCATTTACAAATTTGTGCTCCGTGCCCACAAAACGTGGAGCCTTTACATCGATTTAGTCAAAATCTAGGCTTTGATCCCCAAACTTCCCTTGGGGGATCTCGCGCCCAACACTACCTTGGGAACTTTCCCCTTATTTATCATGATGCAATTGGTCTATGTTATGTTGTACTTCACTTCTATCCATCCTTTTATTTCTCGCTGCAATTGTTTCTTCTTAATTATGTGTTATCACACACACATAGTCAACATAAACAATTGACTCGTTATCTTATCATGCCAATATTAAGTATGTTGATTTGAAGCATGTTGTATGATGTTTTTCACATATCTAAAACCCATGTTAGTCACATATATAAAAAGGGTAAAATCATTATGTCTATGCCCATACTAGTGAGCATATTTGAAATCAACATTTTACAAAATGTAGCAACTATGGAATTTTCAAATTTAAAAGTATATGTTGGCTTCTTTAACAAAAATATAACAATGACCAAAAAATTATCAAAATAAATTATAAGCATTTGCATGCAAGCCTCCTCAGGTAAAGCTTTGAACCTTAATATCTAATTTTCACCTTAATGGCCCACCCAGTCCCAGTTTTGAACTATGTTTTGATACCACTTTGTAACATTCCCTCCCACTCCCTTAGATTAATCCAGGTTGAATGGATGGTGTTAGTTTTGGCTGTGTGAGGGATAATTTACGGAGCCCTAAGTATAGTGATCCATGGGGTAAATCAATATTGTGATGGTTGTTATGGAAGACCCTGCGTACAATGATATTGGAGCAGTATTATCAATGTTAGAGGGGAGAATTGTTGAGCCCTAAATTTAGTGAGTTCAAGTGGAAATTCACTTATGTGAGAAAAGCTTGAGAAACACCCTAAGTATATTAACTTAAGAGAAACTAAGTGATTGTTAGAGGGTAGTTTTTGAGCCTATGTCCAGTGATCATTAAAGGAGATTTGATAAAATTAAAATATGATAGAAGGGAGTTTGAGGAGCTTATATGTGCCAGCAAATATGAAGTTACAGAGAACTTTGTGAGTAGCAGTGGCATAGGTATTGGAATAATAGTATCATCTGCAAGTATATGTGGAAAAGGACCTACCAGGTGTTCAAGGCAAGTGGAATAAAAGGGTTGGTGTGAGTGATCCTTCAAGAAGTAAGTCAAGTGTGTCTTGCTCAAGGGCAGGTTCTTGGTCATATGTTGTTGACATCAATTCGTAGTCCTTTACTTGTATCAGGGCTAATTGTAAGGGCCATGATCCCTTGTATGAGATCCCTATGATTGTTGTATTAAATTTGTAATATAACAAGTTTTTGGTTGCAAAAATCTGTTATGTATTTAATTGATTCACTGTTGTACATTTTCTGATGTGCAAAGTGATTTTTTTGTGGAATTTTAGTGTGTTTGTGATCATGTTTTAGACATAGACCTGATTCTGAAGTGCTAAGGAAAAATCAACATGGTATAAAAGCTACTTTGAATGGATAATTGAATCAATGTGTGCACAATGAAGCAACTTAATATGGAGTTGTGAAATTGCGTAAAACATGGAACAAAATGTTCAGCTAAGAACATGGAAATGTGGTCTTGACTAGCTAGGTGACAAGAGAGGTCGAGAGTGCTGGTGGATTGGTGGAGAAATTAGTGAACAATAGTTTGTTGTGTGGCAGGTTGCATATCATTGACTTTCGATGACTTGTCAAATATTTTTGGGACTTCTTAAGGGGTGCTTTGGCATGAACAAGCTAGTTTCATGTGAAGGACGAGATGATGGAAAGATAGTATCTTCGTTGGGTTTTTAAGTTGCACATCCGAAATTGGAGTCATGTGCACATGAGCTATTTGACCCAGGAGGATGAGATCACTTTCTGAGTTGATTTGTGGTGGTTCTAGAGTCATTACACCTAGTGTTTCATCTCAACTTAGACTGACCTTAGAAGGACACAAGTTCAGTAGAAGAACTTTCGAAGAGGGAAATAGAAATGAGCCAGTGGAAGCTGTGTAGACTCAGAGGGAGTCTAGCTTAAGAGGGAGACTACAAAGGAATATTAGCTTCCCTACGAAAGTTTGAATCTTTATATTCTGATGAGATGGAGGCAAGGACACTATCGAGGATGGTGTGGCTCATTCTACAAGGTATGTTGTAGTGGCGAATGCCAGTGATTGGGTTAGTGTCATTGACGTTGACAAGTTACTTCTAAGTAGTGGAAGTACCTCCCTCACTAAGAGGGAGTGTTGAAATGTGTAGATTGGGAGGTACTCCCACAAACCCTAGGGTACTAGGTTTGTGAGGAGTTGACCTACAAAAATGTGGTTTTGTGGGAAATGTATCCAAGGAGTGGGCCTTTACCCAAAGTTGTGGGTGAAAGACCAAGTGAAAAATTAATTATTTAATCATTGTTTGCAAGAGGGAACCATTGAAGGGTTAAGGGACACCTAAGGATTCAATGAGGAGGGCCAAAAAAAATGAAATAAAATTTATTTCATGATTTATTATTGATTTTTTAGGTTGGCTTGGGTTAAATAAGTGACCCTTGGTGGCTAACGAACTCCACCAAAAGCACTATAAAAGGAGATGAAGTTGAGCTCATTTGGACACATCCAAGAAACATATTTATTGTAGAGATCCCTTGTAGATTCAAATTTCTTATGTAATTTTCTAAAACAAAAGACTTGAATCTACTCTACTCATCAGTGAACAAAAATTAAATGATCGCAAAATCACAAAGCATACAAGAGAAATAATTCAATCAACACGTTACACAATGTTTTCCTATGGAAATACACAACTAAAAAGACCTGCTATGTGTATATTGCATTAGTCAGAAAAAATGAGAAGATTACAGTGATTTTCTCAAGCCCTAGCAACCTCTGCACTATCTATATCTGTCTCACTTCTTCCTAGACAAGCCTAGGCAAATACTTAACCAAATTTTTGCTTTCCCAAGTCCCTATTTCCTTACATTCTTTCCTCGAGAATTAGCTCCCTATTAATTAGAGAAATTACTCAATATGAATTGTGCAATCCTCATAGGCCTTCCTCTGACTGCATGCACCACCTGTACAATTTGGATGATTATAAAACTGATATTACACTGCCCTTGAAGTCCAATCTTAACTTGGTAACTCTCAGATATGACATGCATGAGTTGTTTATGAGTGAATCATCAATTAATTGGTTCAACACATGAAGCAACACCCCACTGTCTAACCTCCTACTAGTTCCTCGATTAGTTGGAACTAATTGAACTTACTTTAACTTAGTTAAACTGAATTAATTAATTACAACTCAAAATAAAGTCAACCGGGGCTCCTATATTTCAAGATACACTCTACATGACTCTAGTTAGACCCTTAACTTGAATTACCTGAGCCAACTAAGTCAAATTAACTTATTTAACTTGTACAAGTTGTCTTGTGATGTGGAATTACAATTTTATTCCTAATTTAATTCAATGACAAAATTAAATCAAAATTTTCTTCTTTCGTTTTCAACATTTATCATGCAATTTTTTCCCAAGGAGAGTGTGAGCTACCTCAGTGAGTTGCATGCCTTAAGGAGAATGAGTTGGAGCATGATATGGTATGTGTAACATCTGAAATTGAGGTTGAGATAGCCTAGGTAAGAGGACATCTAAATCTGTAAGTTTTCTACCCTCGAGAAGGTCTATTGGGAGGTCACTTTCTATGTTTTTTTTGGCCTAGTTAGGGCTTCTTTTGTGCATGTACAATCACCCAAAGGTCTGTCCCTAAGTTTGGTATGTGGCCTAGCTTCTGTGCATAAAGAAGAGGGTTGATACCCTAAAGAATAGGATGAATGGTTCTTATTTGTCTCTATGATAGGGTCACATTCCTTAGGAGTTATGAACAAGACTTTTATTGAGTAAAAGACATCAAAACCTTAATCATATTGTAGAAATAAGAGTGTGAATTAGAGGATAGTGTAAGGTTGTCTTGAAGTGAAGGAGTGCAGATTTGTTGGAGTAAAGAGTTAAAGGTGATGTGGGAAGTCTGTCTTGTTACGAAATGTTAGGAAAACATGTCTTATGCTCTATGATAAGTAAACTGGAAGCATGCAAATGGATTGTGTGAGGGTTGATTTATGGAGCCCTAAGTACAGTGATCTAAGGCATGAGTCATTGTTGTGAGCAATGTTGTGGAGACCCAATGTACAATGATATTGGAGTATCCTTATCATTGTTAGAGGGAAGATTTGTTGAGCCCTAAGTTCAATGAGTTCAGCTAGAAATTCACTTATGTGAGGGAAACTTGAGATATACCGTAAGTACAGTGAATTAGGAGCAGCTAAGTGATCGTTGGACGGTAGTTTTGGAGCCTATGTTATGTTGGAATAATTATTGTTATTGATCTTAGAGGCATTATCTCAAGAAGAAAATCACATAGACTTGTAGAGGAATTCAATCCCTTTCCAACAAGTATTTTCTTTCCTCCTAACTCCTCATCATTGTAGAGATATTGAATTTACAAGTTAGAGAATCATATTTTTGAAGTCAACCTACATGAGCCTACATGAGGCTACATGAAAACAAGTCGGCCATCCCCAAAGATGTGTCTATTAAACCATGAATGAATTAGTATAAATAGTTCCTCATTAGAACCCTTTTAGGTATCAATCCAAGCAATATAAGACATATGAATCTAAGAAAAAATAATAAGTACCTAAGGTTCACAACTTGTGAACCTAGAAGTTGAAGCAAGGCGAGGTTTTTGTGATTTTTTGCTATGTTTTATGTGAATTTTTCATACTATCTTGGGGTTATTTTGGGGAAAAAAATCTCGACCTTTTGTCGAACAAAATTTGACCCTCTTTTTCATAAACTTTATGCCAAAGATTTGGCCCCCTTATGGTTGTAACATAGAATGGTATACTCGGCTTTTTGGGGCAACTTCTTAGCATTCATTTGGAACAGAGTCGGGCGTGAGATTCCGACCCTCTATGTTGTAGAATTCAGTTTTTTCAAACCTAAAACTACGTCCTAAAATTTTGGCCCTCTGTGCCTCATATTGCGGTCTTTTTATACCTAAAACTTTGGTCTCGGATCTCAACCCTTCCAGGTTTATACCTTGGCTTTTTTTAGGATTAGACCTCAAGTTTTGTAAAGCACAAAACTAAGATCTTGGAGGAAGATTCAAGCTATTTCTTGGCCACTTGGAGCTCAAATTTTGGACCTCCACTAGATTAGATATTGGGTTAGTAAGAGCATACTTCAACCTTCTTTGAGGAAGCATATTTGGGAGCAGACTTGGAGTCACCAAAAAAACATATTTGAGGAAAATGTAAAGCATCTTGTTGAGAAGACTCTTGCCTTCATTAAATCATATCATCATAGCTTTGTTTAAATATACTTTTTCATACTTTTTGACCTAAATACATCTTTGAAGACTTTATGCAGCATTTTTGAAGATCAATTGAAGCAAATTTTAATATTTGTTGAAGCACTCTTAAAAAATTATTGAAACATTGTTGAAGTTTATGAAGACATCCTTTGGAGCAACCTTGTTGAAGCATTGTTAAATTTTATTGCTGACATCTTTGGAGTAGCCTTGTTGAAATTTTTTTGAAGCTTATTGAAGACATCCTTTGGAGAAACCTTGTCGAAGAATTATTTAAGTAAATATTGGAGAATTATTGAAGACATTTTGGAGAATTTTTTAAGTATCTCTTGTAAAGTTTTGTTTTGACCAAGTTGGAGCGTGGAATTGTTGAGAGGATTGGAATCCTCATTTTTTACCAAGTTGGAGCTTGGAATTGTCGAGAGGATTGGAGTCCTCATTTTGACCAAATAGGAGCTTGGATTTGTTTAAGGTTTGATTCTTGAAAATGTTAGAGATTTTGTTGTACTGGTTGGAGAATGATTTGTTGTAAAAAGGATTGGAGTCCTCACTATTTTGAATAATAAAATTATTTTTGTTCTATCTCTTGTGCTCTAGTTTATTTTGTGATAAAAATATTAACGAGCATTAAAAAAAATGAAATAAATATTGATTCACCCCTCCCCTCAGTATTTCCAATAATTGGAATCAAATCCAATTTGTTCAAATAAAAACCTAACAGTTGGAAGAAGGATTTTTTGAATCACAATGGCAAGTAAGGATGCTAGCGTCCCCCTATTTGATAGAACAAATTTTACATTTTGGAAATTTAAAATGGAGTTGTTCTTAATGTCTCTTGGAGTCGAAGTTTGGAAATCTATCACAAATGGATACAAGATCCTGTATCCTCTTCCAACAGATCCTAATGCAAAGAAAAAATATGTGGAAAATTTAAAGGATTTGAATTCTATAGCAAGTGGTCTGTAAAATTTAGAATTTACTAAAGTGTTGAATATTAAAACAACTAAATAGATGTGGGACAAAATCATTAGCATCTATGAAGGAGATGAGAAATTAAAGAAGGAAAATATCCAATCCTTTAGAAGGTAGTTTGAAATGTTCAAACTTAGTGAAGAAGAAGACATTAATGCTTACTTTCTACAGGTAGATGAAGTTTTCAATTCTCTCAAATGAGTATGTGAAGACATCGAAGAGAAGATAATTGTCCAGAAATTTCTAAGATCACTTCTAGACCACTTTGATGTCAAAGTTAGTGCCATAGAAGAATTGAAAGACTTGGATGATTAAAAATGGATGAGCTTCATGGAATTATTATTGCATATGAAATTAGAGCATGAAACTCAACTCACAAAGATGTTGCTTTCAAAACATCAAAAACATCAAAGAAGGGGATGAGTTGTGAATTCAAAAATGATGATTCTGATATTGAAAGATAATTGTCACAATTTGTTAAGAAGATGAAGAACGGATCCAAACTCAAAGGTAGGTACTCTCTCATTTATTTTAAATGTGAAAAAATAGAAAATTATGTTGTAAAGTGTCCTTTCAAGGATGACACTAATGATGAAGATGAACCTAAAAGAAGGTCTTTCAAAAAAAAAGGTTCAAACAAAAATAAATTATTCTCTAAACAAGATAGCAATGATTTTAATGACTATGCAAAAAGCAGAGAAGTAGTATTCATAGCGTTCACAGATGACACAAATATATCTAAAGAAGAAGAAGGAAATGTGGATGAATTGTTGATTAGTGCCATTAAAGGGAATGAAAAACTAAGGAAAAAGAATGGAAAGTTATCACAAGAAATCATCTGTCTTAAAACTAAAAAAGAAGAAGCAAAGAGGATAGAAGAAGTATTGAACAACAAGCTTAGGGAAAAGGAAGAGACTTGTGAGAATTTAGAAGCGGAAGTTGTATCTCTAAAAAGGTAATTGGATAAGGTCAACAAAAGCTTGAAAATTTCTTAAACCCTAGATTTCATCCTCAAGACCACAACATGACAAATCAGGCTTGGCTATACATGTGAATCCTTTAATTCAAAGGAGAACACTAGAATTTATCATGAAGAAGAATCACGAAGCTATGCTTATGGTCTTCACAATCATCCAAGAAGTGATAAACAATTTGACACACCAAAGGGACCTCCTCATAATAGTACAAGGAATTATAAACTATCGTATCTAGAAATAAATGTCACATCAAGCCAAGCTTGTAATAATATGTATCCAACTATTTTCCTTGGTCATTTATTTCTTTGTAAAAATTTTGGTCATTAGGTTAAGAATTGAAAGAATTATGGAGTTAATAATATTAACTCAAGAATGTATGGGACCAATTACCAAAACAAGTGTAGGTTTTGATCTTGTAGAGAAAGTACCTGTAGACGAATTCTAAAAACCAGAAAATAAAAATGATGAGAATATAAAAACAAATACATAGATATTTTCCTTGGATCCCAAAATTGGGACTACTAGATTTATTTTTCATTATGTTCCTTTAATGTTACAATACATATATATAAATGACGAAGAATTCATAAACCCCAATCCATTAACCCTGGATTAGAACATAACTATAGTTCCCTTGACCGGATCTACAAAATACCATGGTTAGAAAACCATCATGCCCAAAACCATGTGGAAAACCCACGCACAAAACCATAGGCAGGTCTAACAACCTAATATAGGGCCCAAAAACATGCACTAGGGCTATCACCCCCCTGAACCCCTCGACAGTGGGGGTTGTGCCCCCCTACTGCACCCCACACAATGAACACGAGGGACTATCGCCTGCCCCGCGTGTAACTAGTCTTGGCAAGAATATAACAAACAACCAACATTCTCCCACTTATTGCTTTCTTTTCCACATAGGGGGCACATGAGAGCTTAGTCATTGGTCGAACACTACAACACCCATTTTTTCTCTACACCAAGCAAACTTCTTAGTGCTCACATACTTCGTCAATGCATCTATATGATTGTTCATGTTAAAGAAAGGGTAACTAGGTTTGGTCTTCATGACATTGTTATTATTACTTTTGTAAAAAAGAAACTGAATTTATTATTATGCCTTGTTGAATGGGTTTCATGAGCAAGAGGTTTATTTGTTAGTGGATCCCATTAAGAGCCTTAAGATTTATTTTTAAAGGTCAAAGAGTCAATGTCATATAGGAAGAACCCTTCTTGGGCATGTATCAAATGCATTTGAGTCAAACTAGTGTCTATATCAACCCTCCAAAGACAAGAAAATTCCTCTTGAAGACGTTGGCCAAAAAAATGAATAAAGATCAGCCATGTCGACTCAAATGAGATGACACGTTGCTTCACTCGAAAAATTCGGCTTAATTTGTGGACAAATTATAAATACCCAGTGGACTCTTCACATAAGGAAGCAAAAAAATTGTATTTATCTTTGAGATTTTCGCATAAAAATTATAGTGAGAAATTTCAGTGTTTCGGATGAAGTGCAGATCTCGGGTTCCCACGAAGTTTCAAAGGACTGTCACAGGAAGGGATCCCAAATTACCATAGTAATAAATTTTGGATGTCTCTACAGTTGAGATGGGTAATTACAGTGATAAGTATCTCCATGTCTCGAACTCCTCATGATCACAGGCTCGACAGACTTAACATAGTCATAATCCATACTAAATGCAGTCACTGTCTCGGTGATATCTCAGTAATACACGTTGGTCTTACTTATAATTGTTATAGGGAAATCTAGTGTCTATGCAGAGCTGCTAGTCCCACTAAGACGGGTAGCTATCTTAGAAACAAACATATTAAAGTTACTTTCGTTTTCCTTTATGACAAGTAGATAGGAGAGGATCAAAGAATACCAACCTCGATTTTTCGCTCGATTCTTTGCTTGTTCCTTCTCCTCACCGACAGGTCTTTGCCGCTTCTCCCTTGACCACTCCGCTTCAAAGAATACCTGTAAAGTCAAATCAGCATAATACCTTCAAAGTGCAAATATCTACAATCATAAACAATATAGAACCAGATATATATTGACCACACAAACTCATATACTATCAGACATAGAAGAATGTGGAGGAAAACTTGAATAGCTTTATTGATATAAAGATTAGAAGAGAGGATTACAACCCATTGATCTGACCTAGCTTCATCCTCCCAGCATGAAAGCCCTTATTCACCTCATGAAAAGCTTAGATCACCCAACACTATGATATTCCACCAAGAAACCAACAGCACTTCCTTACAAGATACAAAATTCCAGCCTCTAACCTCCTGGATCTCTGGGATGAGGGATCCATATATAGATATTTGCAGAGGTGTGAGTCAGCTCTGTGTTTTTTATTAGTTTCATTCCACTGATAGTTCTTGGCTCCACTTGGAGATTTCATTGATCTCTTACTCATCCCTGGGCGAATTCTGAGAGGCAAGTGTCATATGAGAAGTTTCTAGAAGATTCCTTGATCATCCACTTAGCAAACTGTCTCTACCACTTGTCTATTCTCGCTCATCGCACCCTATAGAAGGACTTTTCAGTATGCATCGCACCTCCCGTGTGTAGTAGGTGTGATGCATCGCACCCTCAGCACTGAGCAATCTGTATGATCCAGCTTTGACCAGTTTTGAGCAGTTTTCTGTGGAGAACTTTTGGGAGATGATGTAATCAGCTGACCTTGTCCCTTTAGGGTATGAAACAACACTTTTAGGGGCTTAGAAGCCCTTGGTTTATGGACATATGTGATTGGGGTTGCAGTGCCCAAATATGTCTATAACAATAATGAAGATGATCATGATGATCACACAGTAGCACATACAATCTAAGCGTATTTGTTATGATGAGGATAATATGTTCTTGACTTTCTCAATGTCACAGTCTTGATATAACTACAAAAATGAGGATCTCGGTGCAGGGAGACAACATACTTTGTCTTGGCATACTAAATAGTCTTAGCATATCTATGATGACGAAGATCTCAATGCATGGAGAAAACACAATCATAGACTCGGTATATTTGTGATGAAAATATCTCACAGTAACACACCATGTCACAACATACTTCTATACACAGTCATGATATCGACATAATATAAAGGTGAAGGTGCAACAAGGTGCAATGATCTCTGTGGTGTAAATAATGATGACTTCAATATAGCAGTAGTGATGATGATCTCAGAAGTGATGAAGAAGAGAATTGGTGTTTTGGTCTTGGAGTGGCCTAATAGGTCCAGGGTCATGGTCTTGGTATTCATCGATTAGAGTTTCTATAAGAATAATTTTGTGTGGGTTTTCATATCCAAGAGGAAGATGTTTTGGCGCTGGCAGAAAGCCAACATATTGTGTTCTTGTCTCTTTGTTTTTGTATCTATTTGATGAACTAAGAAGACACACCCTAATATTAAATATTGTTCTAATAAAAAAATTAAAAACACCTCACAAATAGTTATCATAACTAGAATAATCTCATTAATTCTAATTTCCCTAGATTATTTAGCATAGTATCAGAGATAAGGTGTTGAAGTCGAAGGAAGGGCAGCAAAAAGAGACATTCAAGGATCAACATCAAGAAGTAAATCAACGCAAGTTGAAGGGATTTATTAAAGGATCAGTCTTCAACAACAACCTACAACAACAAGGGTCTTTTTGTCTATATAATCAAGGATACATTCTACAACAACAAGAGATTTTATCTCTATAGTCATAATCAAAAGGCCACCAATACCCTCATCAATTTGTTTACAAAGTAAGGACCTCAAAAACGAAGATTATGTCATCTTCGAGAAGGTCGAAACCCTTGAAGCAGTCCTTATCAACACTACAAAAGAAGGTGAAGCATATTAAAGACAAGAAGGTAATTTCACTATATTCAAGGCTATAAATCAAGCAAGGATCATCATCCGAGGAGGGAGAAAATTATTCTCATCAAAAGGAGCAACCTTTTCTATTGAGGAAAGGATTTCTCATTTGAAAGAAGATCATCTGCTTCAACCACTTCCAACATGATCAAGGTGAAGATTTTATCTTCACATCTCAAGTAAGTATTTTCATTAATCATTTGGTAAAATGACTTCACGATTACAAGGAGATCTATAAGTTGGATGGGTCATCAAATGTCCTTGCATAAGAAGGATTGTCATAATCCGAGTCATAGATAAGAGAAGTTAGTGAACATATCAATGAAAAAGGTTTCCTTTGAATTCATGGGAGGGAACTCTTAAGGTCCTCTCATCCCTATGTAGCAAGAAAGGAGACATAAAAGAGATATATGAAATGCTAGATGATAGACTCTATGAAATGTAGTGAAGAAGGTCATATCACCTAGACCTAATTGAAGGTATCACAAAAAGAAAGAATATCTTCATGAGATATCATTTGGGAGATCTAGGAGAGATGATAAGAAGATAATCATCATTTTTCTATCTGATAAGCAAGAAAGGAAATGGAATTTTCATTCTCAAACTAAATAGGATAGTATAGCTAAGATTCAAAGCTATGGAAATATTATGAAGCTCATATCATCAGAAATATGGAGGAAGCTGAAGAAAAGGGCCAAAGAAAGAGGGAATAACAAACCTATACTATGATTGAGATGGTATCCCTCACAAAAGGATCCTATCATAATCTTCTGTTATAGATATGACCATGATAATAAGATGCATCGTGGCGTCATGGAAGCATTAGAAACAAGAGCTTGTAACATTGCCATGGGAATCATGAAGGACAAAATCAAGGGTAGACAAACATGAAGGATATATCTCTTGAGAACCTCAATGGACATCGAAGGAAAGGAAGGAGTCATCTAGGACAAGGCTCATCATACATCAAGTCAAAAAGGAAACATTTGCCAAATGGCGATATGCAAGATCCTCAATATTCTCTAAAGGAAACCTCATGAGAGGGTTCACAGATCTAGAGGGGAAGAAAGTGTTTCATTAGGAAATCATACTTATGTAATTCATGAGATGATGGTATGATAACATGAGAAAAGAAGCACATCAAGGGATTACAGATATTTTCAATCAAAGAAGTTGTTGGAAGGAGCCTAGATGACCTAAAGGTAAAATGAGGTATGTATACTTGTGTTTAATATTATAATGTCATGTCGTATGGTTGCAGGTAACAGGTTGAGAATCATGATCAAGAGAAAAAGTATCTCCTCCTCTGAAAGGATGTAGGAAGGCATAAAAGTCACACTAGATGAAATCAACATAATATGTCCTCATATGAAGTATGATAAGGTTGACTACAATGAAGAAAATTTGTCTGAAATCTCTCGGGAATGGAATGTGTAAGGAAGGAAGAGATCACGAGATATGAAACCCTGATGAAGGTGTTCAACATCCAAAAGACCAAGAAGACTTGACTAGAAAATCCCCCGGAAGGATATGAAGACTCTGATAAAATTTTGAAAAGATGAATACCCTTGACAATATATACCTTTGGGATATGTGTCAACATGTATGAAAGATATTGATACCTAAGGGAGGATTTCATGATGAAGAACCATCTCAAAAGGTACAATTTGATTTGATGTTATATTTTGATTTCTTGAGTAATATCTGGATGAGTTCAAGAAGGGCTACTAGAACAAGAATTGAAAGTACAAGTACAGCGAGCATTCATGTGGTGGATGGAAACTCCTGAAAGAATCATGATGAGGAAGAAGTAGCTATATGACAAAGGTTCCAAATATGAATAAGGCCACTTTCCATGAAGAAAGTAATGACGTGATGAACCAAGAAGGAAAGTGATTGATCGTTGATGCCCTACAAGGAAGAAGCTCAATTGAATTTCATGACATCAAGGAAATAAGTTGATCAATCAGCTAAAGGACCCATGAAGAAGAAGTTTTGGATGAAAAGACAAGTCCTTGATTAAGAGGGATCTTAGATTGAGCCACCTCTTATTAAAAAGGAGTGACAGTTGTGTTTTTTTTTCATGTGTCATGTACTAGACTAGGACTAACAATCATAAGTCTTAATGAAGCCCATGAAGATAAATGTAGACACATGATGGATGTATCCTCCATAATTGAGAGGGAGAGATGGACACAACATTCTTGTGTTCATTTGGGAAGAAAGACTGGAGGATTGGGTAATCATCTGAATTCGATGCTCTGTGAGGATGTGTAGGGAATCCAAGATAAGAGTAAGCAAGAGGACCTATATTCTTTGAGGGTTTGGAACCCAAGATAAGAATAGTCCTAGAAGGTCATAATCAGTGAACATCTGGGTGGGTATGTACCCGGTGAGACAATGATGAAGGTGTCTATAATCATTGGCCTCGCTAGCATTGTAGCTCATGGTCTCATGGAGAGATGGAGTTGTTAGTCAAGGCCTTGCACTGTGACAATGTTGGTTGATATGATGTTATACATATGGGATTACCAATCTAATTCTTCTTATGAGAAATTATTCAGATTGAGAATGACCAAGTACCATTATGAATACCTCCCTAGTTAAGAGGGAGTGATGAAGAAAGGGTAACTAGGTTCAATCTTCATGACATTGTAATTATGATTTTTGTAAACAAGAAAATGAATTTATTATTATGCCTTGCTGCATGGGTTTCATGAGCAACAAGTTTATTTTTTAGTGGCTACCATTGAGAGCCTTAGTTTTTAAAGGTCAAAGAGTCAATTTCATAGAGGAAGAAACCTTCTTGGGTATGTATCAAATGTATTTGAGTCAACCTAGTGTCTAGATCAGCCCTCCAAGGACAAGCACAATCCTCTTGAAGAAGTCGGCTAGGAAAATGAATAAAGAGCAGTCATGTCGTCTTAAGTAAGATGACACATCGGTTCACTCAGAAAAGTCAGCTTAATTTTTGGACGAATTACTATAAATACCCTGCTGGAATTTTCGCATAAGGAAGCAAATAAATTATATGTATTTGTGAGATTTTCGCATAAAAATTACAATGAGAAAGTTCAGTGTTTCGGATGAAATGCAGATCTCGGGTTCCCACGAAGTTTCAAAGGAATGTCACAGGAAAGGATCTTGGATACCACAGTAATGAATTTCGGATGTCTTTGTAGCTGAGATGGGTAATTACAGTGATAAGTATCTATGTGTCTCGACCTTCTCATGATCAGAGTCTCAACATACTTAATGCAGTCATAATCCATACTAAACGCAGTCATTGTCTCAATGATCTCTTAGTAATACACTCTCGGCTTAATTATAATGAAGAGGATCACGATGATCCCACAGTAGCACATACAGTCTAGGCATATTTTTTATGATGAGGATAATATGCTCTTTACTTGCTCACTCTCACAATCTCAACATAACTACAACAACGAGGATCTCAGTGTAGGTAGAGAACATAATATGTATTGGCATACTAAACAGCCTTATCACATCTATGATGACGAAGATCTCAATGCATGGAGAAAACAAAATCATAGACTCGATATATTTGTGATGAAAAGATCTCACAGTAACACACCATGTCTCAGCATACTTCTATACGCAGTCATGATCTCGACATAATATAAAGGTGAAGGTGTAGCAAGGTGAAATGATCTCAGTGGTGTAAATAATGATGACTTCAATATAGCAGCAGTGATGACTTCAATACCAATGATGATGATCTCAATAGTGATGAAGAAGAGGATTGTTGTCTTGGTCTTGGAGTGGCCTAATAGGTCAAGGGTCATAGCCTTGGTATTTGTCAATTGGAGTCTCTATAAGAATAATTTTGTGCGGGTTTTCCTCTCCAAGAGGGAGAGGTTTTGGCCCTAGAAGAAAACCAACATCTTGTGTTCTTGTCTCTTCGTTTTGGTATCTATTTGATGAACTAAGAAGACACACTCTAATATTGAATATTATGCTAATAAGAAAATTAAAAACACCTCACAAATAGTTATCATGACTAGAAGAATCTCTTTAACTCTAATTTCCCTAGATTCTTCAACACTTCAAAGTGTCCACCTTTACGAGAAACACCTTTTTTCCCTCAAACATATCCCTCGCAGAGTGATACTGAACATCAATGTGCTTTGTATTTGAATGATAAGCAGGGTTCTTTGCCAAGAAAATTGCACGTTGGTTGTCACAGTCTATCTTATAACTCGTTGTACTAACCCCATACTTGAACATAATCTCTACAACCAAACTACTTTCTTTCTTGCATGAGTGGCTGCCACGTATTTTGCCTGTGTAGTTGAAAGTGAAACTACAGACTGTCTCTTGCTCATCTAAATGACTACACCTCCAAATAGGTTAAAAACATACGCACTTGTAGATCTTCTCTGATGCAGATCTCCAACCCAGTCCACATCAAAAAAAGTCGTGAATGTCCAAAACTCTATCCAATATAGGTCTTCCTTGGTAGAACAAACCATAATCAATAGTTCCACGTAAATACCTGAAAGCCCGATTCATTGTTTCCCAATGTTCCTTCCCTGGTTTTCACATAAACCTGATCAATACTCCCATTGCATGTGCAATGTCTGGTCTAGTATAGACCATTGCATACATCAGGCTACCGACTGCACTTGTGTATGGAACACGAGACATGTCCTCTTCCTCTTCTTTTGTCTTGGGACACTATTTAGCAGATAAAGTTACACCTACATGAATGGAAACCTTCACTAGTTTACTATCCTGCATATTAAACCTCTGCACTATTGTCTCAACATACTTCTTCTGGTTTAACCAGAGCTTCCTCTTTACCCAATCTCATTTAATTTCCATGCCCAAATTATAGTTTTCAACACCAAGATCCTCCATGTCAAATTTGGAGGACAATTGGGTCTTCAAATCTTGGATAATTTATTTGTCATTTCTAATCAGCAACATAGCATCCACATACAAAACTAGATAAATAACATGGTCACCAATTAATTTAAAATACACACAGTGATATTATTTTCTTCTGGTGAACCCAAGTCCCCGTATATATGTCAAATTTATGATACCACATCCTTGGTGACTGTTTTAACCCATACAGCGACTATTTTAACTTGCCTACTAGTTCTTTCTTACCCTTCATCCCAAAGCATTTAGGTTGCTTCATGTAGATCTCTTCTTCCAGATCCCCGTAAAAAAATGGTGTCTTCACATCCATCTGTTCTACCTCGAAATAAAAAGTAGCAGCAACAGATAAAAGTAATCTAATAGAAGCTATTTTGGAAACAGGAGAAAAAATATCACCAAAATCAATTCCTGTAACTTGGGAATAACCTTTTTCTACCAACATAGCTTTGTATTTCTCCACATTTCCTTCAACATTCATGTTCTTCTTAAACACTCATTTGCTTCCAACGGGTTTCCTTCAAGCCGACAACTCCACTAGATTCCAAGCCTCATTTTTTTCCAAAGATGCCATTGCATCAACCATGGCCTCTTTCCAGAGTTTTCCATCCTCTGTATCCACTAGCTCCCTGACAGTTATGGAATCATCATCAGTAATAGATAAAGAAAAATTTGAACAGAAAGCAGATGGACTATACCTTTTTGGATGCCTTCTTTCTCGAACTAATATTTTCACAACTTGATTTTTTGGCTCTTCATATTCTGATTCTTGTTCTATTGTAGAGTCTGATTATGCCTCCTTTAGCTCAAACCCTATCTTATCGGGTTCCTTTTGTAGGACTTCATGGTTAATAGCATCTTTGATCCTTCTAAACACCACATCTTAGTTGTACACAACCTTCCTTATTTTTGGTTCCAAAGCTTATAACCTTTTAAACCATACCTATACCCAATAAAGATGCACCTTTCATATTTATTATCCAACTTGGCTCTTTTATCCTTTGTAACATGTACATATGCATCACAACCAAATACCCTCAGATGTGAAAGAGACGGTTTCTTACCAGTCCATACCTCATGTGGAGTCTTATCCTCCAATGCTGATGAAGGTGATATGTTGACCAAATAACATGCAGTCTCCACTTCCTTTGCCCAAAATTCCTGTCCTAACCTGGCACCACTAAGCATAATTCTTGCCTTTTCCACCAACATCCTGTTCATTCTTTCTACAACTCCATTTTGCTGAGGTGTGTATGGAGTATTATTTTGTCATGCTATACTACACTTCTTACAGAACTCCTCAAATTTCTTCTTGCAGAACTCTCCACCATTATCTGTCCTCAGCACATTTATCTTCTTCTCTGTCTGGTTTTCCACCAAAGCCTTAAATTCTTTAAACCTGTCAAAGACTTCAGATTTCTTCCTAACGAGATATATCCATGTATTTCTTGAGAAGTCATATATAAATGATACATAATACACAGTCTTACCCAGTGATGGAACTGACAAAGGTCCAAACACATCCTTGTGCACAAGCTCTAATGTCCCTTTCGCCCTCTTAGCACCAGAGGGGAAACTCACCAAATTTTGCTTCCCATATACACAATGTTTATAGAAATCAAAATCCAGAGAGAAATTATGCATACCTTCTACCATACCATTACCATGAAGTATTCAAAGGCCCTTCTCTCCAATTGTCCAAGCCTTTGATGCCATAGCACGGTCTTTTCTCCAGAGACCACAAGATTTTTTGCTCCGCTTTCAAGAACCACATAATTGTTGCACCCATCAATAACAGTACTACATAGAATCTTGTACAAAGTTCCAATTCGAACTCCCCGCATCAATACCATTTCTTCCAAAACCATCTTGCAAGTATCTTTCTTGAACACTACTTTTACACCTGAATCATCCATCTTGCTTACAAAAATCATATTTCTAACCAATGTACGAATATGCATAACACCCAAAAGTGTTCTAATCCTTCCACCTTGCAACTTCAGCTTGAATTTTATACGTCTGATGATTATAGCCTTCCTATCATCCCCTAAGAAGACATCACCATTATCATATTTCTCATACTCACAAAACTACTCACTATGGGGAGTGAAGTGAAAGGACACACCTAATTTAATCAACCATGCCTCAATGATCTACATGTGTACTTGAATAAGAAGCCAAGTACACATCCCCACCTTCATCTGAGGTGGTTTTCACCTCTGAGGAAGGAGCACCATCAGATCTATTTCCTTTCTGAGGAGCTTTAGATCTATAGTCCTTTTTGTAGTGCCCTTCCTTTCCACGTTTCCAACATACCTTTACAGTTTTTCATGGAGATTTAGATCTCCCTCTAGGTTTAGATCTCCCACTCAAAGACTTATTTTTCTTTTTATTTTGGGACCGTCCTCATACAGACAAGGCAATTCGATTATGGCTCTCCATATTTTCTGTCTCATCTCCTTTGACAACAAGGATGAGACTATTTCATCAAACTCAAGGTAGTTGTATTTCTACCTATTCCAACAACCAAACTATCCCACGAATTTGGTAAAGAACACTGTAAGCTGATACACTTATCTTCATCTAAAATTTTATATCAACAGATAAAAACTTTCTTACCACAGTATTAAAGGGGTTTAGATGCTCTATAACCGAGTCTCCATCCTTCATCCTCAGGTTATACATCTTTTTACGTAGGAAATTTGTTCACGAGATACTTAGATTGGTACAAAGTCCCTAACTTGACCCACACATCCTTCACTGTAGCTTCCCCTGATACATTCAACAATATTAAATCTGAGATACACAACCGTATTGTGCTCTTTTCCTTCCTATCCAACTTCACTTAGTCTTTTGTTGACATTTCCATTGGTTTAGTACCCAGATATACTGTGATCCACTGATATTTATCCACTAGAAAATCCTTCATCTTGAGTTTCCACTACTCAAAACTCTGACCATTTAATTTATCGATCTTTATCTTTCCACTTCTTTCCATCCTCTTTCACCACAAGAATCGATCTCACAGATCTCCCACTTAACAAGGTCTACCTCAGGGCTGAGAAAAACCCCTTGAAGCCAAAAAACTCTAATACCAAATGTATGTTTTAACCCTGTACAGAAATTACTTGCAGATGAATTCTAAAAAATAGTGTCTAGAATATAAAAACAAATACAAATATATTTCCCCTGGATCCCAAAACCAAGACTACCAGATTGATTTTTCATTATGTTCCTTTCAATTCTACAATACATATATATACATGTTGAGGCATTCATTAACCCCAATCCATTAACCCTGGATTAGAACATAACTATAGTTCCCTTAACCAGATCTACAAAATACCATGGGAAGAAAACCATCATTCCCAAAATCATGTGTAAAACTCATGCACAAAACCATAGTTAGGTCCACTCACCTAATATAGGGTCTAAAAAATATTTCCAAGGGCGATGCCCCGGATCCCATGCAAGAGGTTTACCGCCCCCTTGCTGCGCCCAGCGCAACGAATAGGGGGGGTTATCCCCCCCCCCCCCCCCCCCATGCGTGCAACTAGTCGTGGAAAGAATATAAAAAACACCCAACAATAAGACTATTGATTCAAGGATACAAAACCAAGTTATGACATATAATTCATTTTCTCCTCCAAAATATATTCTAGAATGCTCCAATTGTAATAATCCAGGTCATGAATCACAAAATTGTCCACTAGAACCAAGAGAAAGGGTATGGAGAAGGAAGACTAGAGAATCCACCCCTAAAAGGTGCAGCCTAGCTTTGTGTGCAAAAAATGACAAAAACAAATGGTTTGTAGACAGTGGATGTTCTAGGCACATGACTGGTGATCAAAAGAATTTTATCTCACTAAACAAGAAGGATGGAAATGTGACCTTTGGTAGTAGATCTACTAAAATTGTTGGTAAAGGCACAGTGAGTCTCGTCAACAGGTAAGGTCAAAGCACAAAATGCATTGTATGTATATGGACTCAAGCATAATCTTCTAAGTGTCAACTAAATATGTGTTCAACGTTATGATCTCATTTTTCGTTCCAAGGATTGTGAGATAAGGAGATCATCTTCAGGAAATTTGTAGGAAGAGGAGTAAGAGAAACAGATAATGTATACATTCGTAGAAAATTTCAAGAAGAAAAATTTCACATGATTCAAGTGGATGAAATTCAATTATGAAACAATCAATTGGTACATCTAAACTTTAATAATTTGTTGAAGATTAGAAAAACTCAAGCAGTGAGAGATATCCCCACAATTTCAAAACCTAAAAAGGCTATTTGTGCACCATGCGAACATGGAAAGAAAACAAGTACCAAATTCAAGAAAAAGGAATGCTCAACATCCAAGCATCTAGAAATCATTCTTTCATATCTATATGGGCCAAGCAGAACTCCATCTCTACAAGGAGAAAGGTATTTTATATTGTTTATAGATTATTATACTAGAATGATGTGGATATTTTTCGATGGATTTAATTCAGAAGCACTAGAATGTTTTAAAACCTTCAAACCAATAGTTGAAAACGAAAGTGATTCAAAAATCAAATGCTTAAGGATATACAGAGGTGGATAATTTACCTCATGGGAATTCAATCATAAATCTGTGAAAAAGATGGAATCAAGAGGGAACTGTTTGTTGCTAGGACTCCACAAAAAAATGGAGTGGTTGAAAGAAATAATAGATCCATACAAGATATTACAAGAAAAATGCTATTAGCAGTTGATTTGCAACCTAAATTTTGGAGAGAAGCGGTTGGGGCAACAATATATACTATGAACAAAGCACAAATCAAGGCGAATAGTGATAAATATCCATATGAATTATGGAAAGGAAGACTTGCTTCAGTGAAATATTTCAAAATATTTGGAAGTACGTGTTTTATGAAGATCAATTATGCTTCACTAGGCAGGTTAGATTCTCAAGTTGATGAAGTAATATTTCTTGGATACTCTACAAAAAGCAAGGCCTACAAATGCTACAACATTTGGTTGTGAAAGATAGTTGAAAGTATTAATGTAAATATTATTGAGGTTGTTCTTGAAAAGGAATTTGAAATCAATGAAGATGATCATATCCTTAGAGATCTAAAATAATATGCTGCAAAGGAAAAAAAGGAGCCAGAAAAATAAAACTAACCATATCAAACTCCATCAAGGGTAAAGCCTTCAAAAACATTATCCAAAAGTTAAAATTATTGGTGATGTGGATGGTGGAATACAAACTTGAAGAAAGATGACAAATATACTCGAGAAAAAAAAAATGATATTTCCTTACTATCCACAATAGAACCAAATTTTTTCACTCAATCAAGTTACGACCCTCACTGGATAAAAAAAATGGAAGAAGATATGCATCAAATAAAAAAGAATGGAATATGTGAGCTAGTATCTCGTCCAAAAGATAATAATGTCATAGGAATCAAGTGGGTGTATAAGAACAAAATGAATTAAGATGGACAAATCATTAGAAATAAGGCAAGGTTAGTGTGCAAGGGGTACTCTTAAATTGAAGGAATTGACTTTGAAGAAACTTTCGCTCTTGTTGCCTGGTTAGAAGATATAATGATGTTTTTGGAATTTTCTTGTTCTAAAGGATTCAAAGTCTATCAAATGGACATAAAATCAACATTTCTAAATGGTGACCTAAAAAGAGAAGTATACATGGAAGAACCAAAAGGGTTCAACTTAGCTAAAGGAAAATATTTTGTTTGCAAATTGAAGAAGGCAATGTATGGATTAAAACAAGCTCCAAGAGCCCGGTATGCTAGAATTGATCACTATCTTCAACAATAATGCTTCAAGAAAGGAGTTGCAAGAAGAAATGTTTACATGAAGATAGACTAGGAAAATTTGTTAATTACACTGGTATATATGGATGATCGTATTTTTGGGAGAAACGTTGATGAAATGAGTCATGAATTTGACCAAAACATGTCAAAATAATTTGAAATGTCGATGATTGGTGAGTTTTCTTAATTTCTTGGAATTCAAGTAACCTAAACTAAAGCAAGTATGTTCATATCACATGCATTATATATCATAGATATGCTTAAGCAATTTGGGATGGAAGAATGTGTTATTGTGATTACATGTTGCAAGCTAAGTAATGATGATGAATCTACTATAGTGGATACTACTCTTCACAGATCAATTATTGGAGCTATTTTATATATGATAACTTCATGACCAGACATCATGTGGGCAGTAGGAATAGTGGAAAAACTCCAATCAACCCCTAAGGAAACTCATATGCTAGTTGTAGTGAAAATATTGAGATACCTGAAAGGTACTCTTGTTGGGTGTAGAGCTTGATTATCTGCTATATTCAAAGGTATCGCCACATTGGACCCCAGTTCGAAATGGGGGCGGCAACGCCGCCCGTAAAATATTCGCTGCAGAGGGGGTCCAGGGGGGGTGGCTGCGACCTTTGGGAGCCCCCCCCCTAGCGGGGGGTTTCGAGGGCAGCGCCCCTGAAGCTAAAAATAGCTGTAAAATTGCCTTGTAAAAGTATAGCAATTTCTAGTCAATATGGGCCGTTCATTAGGCGGATGATCTGACGGTAGAACTTATGTTTAATTTAGGGTTTTTTTCCCTAGAAGGCAACCCCTCTCTTTGTATGAGGGCATTGTATTTGAGGCTGTGTAATAGATGTGTATTTTGTGAGCGAGAAACAGAGACGTGAGACTGTGAGAGAAAACAAAGGATACTACAGCGGATCTGCTGTAGGTTGTGTCTCTTCATTTTGCTGGATAATAGAAAGGAAGGACTGGCTGTTCAGGGTGGACGTAGCCCAAACTGGGTGAACCACGTATATCTGTGTCTCTCTTGTTTTATGTGTTTTCTGTGTTTATATTTCTGCAATATTTTATGTGTTCCATTGCTCTGTAATATATAATTTTCTAACAACTCTTGATTTTGGATTATGGTACCCTACAACAACATACTGATGCAAATTGGGCAGGAAGTGTTGATGATCAAAAGAGCACTAGTGGGAATGCATTCTTCCTGGGAAATTATCTTGTATCATGGCTTAACAGGAAACAATCATTGACATCTCTCCATAGTTGAAGTTGAATATATAGCAGAAATAGATTGTGGTACACAAATCATATGGATGAATGAAGCCTTAAAGGATGTCAACATAGAAACAAATCATCCTATCACCATATCCTATGAAAATACTAGTGAAATCAACCTCACAAAGAATCCAATCATGCACTTAAAGACAAAACATATTCCAATAAAGTACCACTTCATTCGAGAACAGGTTGCAGAGAAAAATATCAAAATGGAGTATGTCAACACTAAAGAATAAATTGTAGATATCTTCACAAAAGCCCTACCTCGATAAGGATTTGAACATCTTCATGAAAATATGGGGGCCATTTCTCTTGCATACCATTAGAGAATCCCTTTTCTATTGATGTTAAAGGGAGAGAATATGATAGGGAAAATAACATGATGAAATGGATACAAGCATGATGACATGGGAAGAAGCATGATGACAGGGAGAGCATCATATGAGGAGATTGTTGTCGATGACAGGGGGAGTAGCATATGAGGAGATTGTTGCCATAAATAACAATGGGGGATATTGTTGGAAGAATTCTTGTTATTTATGTCAAAGGGGTAACCATCTCAAGAATAAAATAACATAAGCTTCCAGAGGAATTCAAGCCCTTTCTAACGAGTATTTACCCACCTCCTAACTCCTCATCGTTGAAGAGGTATTGAATTTACAAGTTATAGAATCATATTTTTGAAGTCAACCTACATGAGCCTACATAAACATAAATCAACCATCTCCAAAAGATGTGTCTATTCAAACATGAATGAATCAGTATAAATAGGGCCTAATTTGACCTCATTTGGGCATCAATCCAAGAAAGATAAGACATATGAATCTGAGAAAAAATAAGAAGAATCTAAGGCTCACAACTTGTGAAACTAGAATTTGAAGTAACATGAGGTTTTTGTGATTTTTGGCTATCTTTTCTATGGGTTTTTCATGCTATCTTGGGGTTATTTTGGGTAATCAAAATTCGACCATTTGCTAAGAAAACCTCAACCCTCTTGTGGATAAACTTTAGACCAAATATTCTCCCCCTTGTGGATGTAACATAAAACAATACACTACCTATTGGAGAAAATTCTCGCATTCATTTGGAACATTGTTCAGCCTCATATTTTAGCCCTTTGTCCCTTAGAATTCGGCTATTTCAAACCTAAATATTTGACCTGAAATTTCAGCCCTCTATGCATTATACTATGGCTATTTCAAACCTGACACTTCAGCCTCAAACTTTGACCCTTCTAGGTTCATACCTTGGCTCTTTTTAGGATTAGACCTCGAGTTTTGTAGATCACATAAATAAGATATTGGAGGAAGATTCAAGCTATTTATTGGCCACTTGGAGATCAAAGTTTAGACCTCCTATTGGATCAAATATTGAGCTATTAAGAGTAGAGTTCGAACTTCTTTGAGGAATCATATTTGGGAGTAGACTTAGAGTCACCAACATAAATGATTTGAGGAAAACTTAAAGCATCTTGTTGAGTAGATTCTTTCCTTCTTTAAAGAATATCTTCACATATTTGTTGAAACAAACTTTAACTAATTTTTTATGTAAAGACATATTTGAAGACTTGATGGAAAAATTTTGAAGACCATATGAAGCACTTTTGAATATTTTTTGAAGCACTCTTGCACAACTATTGAAGCATTGTTGAAGTTTATTGAAGACATCCTTTCGAACAACCTTGTTGAAACATTGTTGAAGTTTATTGAAGACATCTTTGGAGTGGCCTTGTTGAAGCATTGTTGAAGCCTATTGAAGACATTCTTTCGAGAACCCAGAAGAATTATTGAAGGAAATATTGGATCATTCTTAAAGACATTTTGGAGAAATTTTTAAGTATCTCTTATAAAGTTATGTTTTGACCAAGTTGGAGCTTGGAATTTTTGAGAGGATTCGAGTCTTCATTTTGACCAGGTAGGAGCTTGGATTTGTTCAAGTTTGGAGCCTTGAAAAGGTTAGAGATTTTTTTGTATAGGTTGGAGCCCATATTTTTGTAAAAAGGATTGGAGTCCTCACTATTTTGATCAATAAAATTATTTGTGTTCTATCCCTTGTGTTTTGGTATCTTTTGTGATAAAAATATTAACTGACATAAAATAACAATTGAAAGAAATCTTGATTCAACCCCCCTCTTGGTATTTCCAACATGTTCAGTGATCCTTAAAGGAGCTTTGATCATTGGTAGAAGGAATTTTGAGGAGCTGATATGTGCAAGCAGATCTGAAGTTGCAGAGGACCTTGTGAGCAATAGTGGTAGAGGTATTGGAGTAGCAACCATCATCTTCAAGTATAGGTGGCAAAGGACATGCTAGGTTTTCAAGGCAAGTGGACTGAAAGATCTGGTGTGAATGATCCTTCAGTAAGTAAGTCAAGTGTGTCTTGTTTAAGGGAATATTGATGGTGATATGTTGTTGACAAGTCAAGTGTGTCTTGTTTAAGGGAATATTGATGGTGATATGTTGTTGACATCAAACGCTAGTCTTTTCTTTGCATCAATGATAATTGTAAGGGCCATGATTGTTCGGTTGTATTATATTCTTTCCATGACTAGCTGCCCCAGTTAATGGGGGAGTTAGAGGGGGGCGGAGCCCCCACTTCGTTGCGCAACAGGGGTTTGAGGGGGGCGGGTAGCCCCCCTCTACGGGGTCTGGGGCAGTGCCCTGGGGAAATACTTTTTTGGACACTATATTAGGTGGGGCGAACCTACCTATGGTTTTGTGCATGGTTTTCGCACATCGTTTTGGGCGCGATGATTTTTGATCCATGGTATTGGATGCTTTGGCATGTATATATATGTATTGTAACATTGAAAGGAAAATAATGAAAAATTAATCTAGTAGTCCCAATTTTGGGATCCAGGGGAAAATCTCTGTGTATATGTGTTTTATGTGTTATGCTCTCACATTGTTTATTTTCCATGTTTTAGAATTCGTATGTAGGTAATTTTTGTACGGGATTAAAACCTACATTTGGTATTGGAGCTATTTTGGCTTCAAGGGGATGTCTTTTTTGCTGAAGGGTTTCTCTTGGGCCTATGGTAGACCCTGTTTAGTGGGAGATCTGCGGGATCAATTCTGGTGGTGAAAGAAGATGGCGAGCAGTGGAAAGATAGAGATCGAGAAATTTAATGGTCATATTTTTGAGTTATGGAAACTCAATATGGAGGATATGTTGGTAGATAAAGATCAGTGGATCATGGTAGATTCGGGTACTAAACTAACGGGAGTGTCCAATGAAGAATGGAAGAAGTTGGATAGGAAGGCAAATAACACAATACAATTGTGTGTCTCAGATTCAGTATTGCTGAATGTATCAGGGGAAGCTACGACTAAGGCTTTGTGGGTCAAGTTAGGGAATTTGTACCAATCTAATTCTCTGGTGAACAAACTGTTCCTACAAAAAAATCTGTATAACCTGAGGATGAAAGATGGAGACTCGGTGACAGAGCATCTGAACGCATTTAATACTGTGGTAAATCAGTTATTATCTGTTGGTATTAAAATTTCAGATGAAGATAAGTGCATCAGTTTGTTGTGTTCTCTACCAGATTCATGGGATAGTCTGGTTATTGCAATAGGTAGCAATGCAGCTGCCTTACAGTTTGATGAAATAGTCTCATCCTTGCTGATGGAGGAGATGAGACAGAAAAATATGGAGAGCTAGAATGGTGATGCCTTGTTTGTACAAGGACAGCCCCATAATAGAAACAAAAATAATTCATCGAGTAGGAGATCTAAATCTAGAGGGAGATCTAAATCTCTAGGAAAACTTGTAAAGGTGTTCTTGAAATGCGGAAAGGAAGGGCACTACAAAAGGGAATGTAAATCTAAAGCTTCTGGCAAAAGAAAGGGATCTGATGATGCTCCTTCTGCAGAGGCGAAAACCACCTAAGATGAAGATGGATATGTATACTTGGCTTCTTTAAGTACACATGTAGATCATGAGGCATGGTTGATTGACTCAGGTGCATCCTTTCACTTCACTCCCCATAGAGAGTGGTTCTGTGAGTATGAGAAATATGATGGTGGTGATGTCTTCTTAGGGGATGATAGGAAGGCTAGAATCGTTTGTGGTAGAAAAGTAAACTTGAATTTGCAAGGTGGAAGGGTTAGAACACTTTCGGGTGTTCTGCATATTCTTGCATTGGCCAAAAATCTAATTCATGTAAGCAAGATGGATGATGTAGGTGTAAAAACAGTGTTCGAAAAAGATACCTGCAATATGGCTTGGGGAGCACTGGTATTGATGTGGGGAGTTTGGATTGGAACTCGGTACAAGCTGCAAGGTAGCATTGTTATTGGTGGGTGCAACAGTTTTGTGGTTCCTGAAAGTGGAGCAAAACAAACTAGTGGTCTCTGGAGGCAAGACCATGCTATGGCATCAAAGGCTTGGACATATTGAAGAGAAGGGCCTTCGAATACTTCATGGTAAAGGTATGACTAATAGCTCTTTGGATTTTGATTTCTGTGAAAATTGTGTATATGGGAAACAGAATCAAGTGAGTTTCCCCTCTGGTGGTAAGAGGGCGAAACAGATATTAGAGCTTGTGCATAATGATGTGTTTGGACCTATGAAGGTTCCATCATTGGGTAAGTCTATGTACTATGTATCATTTATAGATGAATTCTCAAGGAATACATGGATATATTTCCTCAATAAGAAATCTGAAGTCTTTAACGGGTTTAAAGAATTTAAGGCTTTGGTGGAAAACCAGACAAAGAAGAAGATAAAGGTGTTGAGAACAGATAACAGTGGAGAGTTTTGTAGCAAGGAATTTGAAGAATTTTGTAAGAAGTGTGGTATAGAACGATAGAAGACTACTCCATACACACCTAAGCAAAATGGAGTTGCAAAACAATGAAGACGTTGATGGAAAGGGCAAGAAGGATGCTCAGTGGTGCCAGGTTAGGACAGGACGATGGAGACAACATGTTACCTGGTCAACAGATGATCTTCATCAACATTGGAGGATAAGACTCAATAATAGGTATGGACTGGTAAGAAGCCCTCTCTCTCACATCTGAGGGTATTTGTATGTGATGCATATGTACATGTTCCAAAGGAGAAAAGAACAAAGTTGGATAATAAATATGAAAAGTGCATCTTTATTGGGTATAAGGATGATTTAAAGGGTTATAAGCTTTGGAACCCAGTAACAAGGAAGGTTATGTATAGCTGAGATGTGGTGTTCAGAGAGGTGAAAAATGTTATTAAACATGAAGTCACACCAAAGGAACCTAAGAAGATATAGTTTGAGCTAAAGGAGGAAGAATCAGACTCTACAGCAAAAAATGAAGAGCCACAAACTCCGGTTGTGAGAATATCAATTCGAGAAGAAGGCAGTCAGAAAGGTACAGTCCATCTGCTTTCTGTTCAAATTTTTCTTATCTATTACTGGTGATGATCTCAGAACTATGAAGCAGGCAGTAGATTCAGAGGATGGAAAACTCTGGAAAGAGGCCATGGTTGATGAAATGGCATATTTGCACAAAAAACGAGGCTTGGGATCTAGTGGAGTTGTCGGCTGGAAGGAAACCCATTGGCAACAAATGGGTGTTCAAGAAGAAGATAAATGCAGAAGGAAAGGTGGAGAAATACAAATATTGGTTGATAGAAAAAGGTTATTCCCAGGTGCCTGGAATTGATTTTGGTGATACTTTTTCTCCTGTTGCCAAGGTAGCTTCTATTAGATTACTTTTATCTCTTGTTGCTACTTTGATTTTGAGGTAGAACAGATGGATGTGAAGACAACATTTCTCCATGAGGATCTGGAAGAGGAGATTTACATGAAGCAACCTGAAGGTTTTGCGGTGAAGGGTAATAAATAACTGGTATGCAAGTTACAAAAGTCTCTGTATGGGCTAAAACAGTCACCAAGGATGTGGTATCAGAAATTTGGTACATTTATACCGGGACTTTGCTTCACCAGAAGCAAAGCAGATCACTATGTGTATTTTAAATTAATTGGTGACCGGTTTATTTATTTAGTCTTGTATGTGGATGACATGTTGCTGGTTGGAAATGAAAAAGAAATTATCTAGGATTTGAAGACCCAATTGTCCTCCAAATTCGACATGAAATATCTTGGTGCTGAAAACTATATTTTGGTCATGGAAATTAAAAGAGATCGGGCAAAGAGGAAGCTCTGGTTAAACCAGAGGAAGTATGTTGAGACAATATTATAGAGGTTTAATATGCAGGATAGTAAACCGGTGAAGGTTCCTATTCCTGTAGGTGTAAAGTTATCTGCTGAACAGTGTCCCAAGACACAAGAAGAGGAAGAGGAAATGTCTCGTGTTCCATATGCAAGTGTAGTGGGTAGCCTAATGTATGTGATGGTCTGTACTAGACCAGACATTGCACATGTAGTGGGAGTATTAAGCAGGTTTTTGTTAAAACCAGGGAAGGAGCATTGGACAACAGTGAAGCGGGTTTTCAGGTATTTGCGTGGCACTAGTGATTATGTTTTGTGCTACCAAGGAAGACGAGGATTGGACGAATTTTGGATATTCATGGCTTTTTTGATGCAAACCAGGCTGGAGATCTGGATCAAAGCAGATCTACAAGTGGGTATGTGTTTAACCTGTTTGGAGGTGAAGTTAGTTGGATGAGTAAGAAACAATCTGTAGTGGCACTATCAACTACAGAGGCAGAATACATGGCAACCACTCATGCAGTAAGGAAGCAGTTTGGTTGCAGACATTGTGTTCAAGTATGGGGTTAGTACAGGGAGCTATAAGGATAGATTGTGACATTCAAAGTTAAATTTTCTTGGCAAAGAACCTTTCTTACCATTCAAAGACAAAGCACATTGATGTTCAGTATCACTTTGTGAGGGATATGATAGAAGACAAAAAGGTGTTGTTGGTAAAGGTGGACACTTTGAAGAATACTGCAGATGCATTGACAAAATCTGTGAGCTCTGAGAAGTTCTCTTGGTGTAGAGAAACAATGGGCGTGGTAGGGATAGATAAATGAATAGGCTCTCCTGTGGCCCCCTGTGGAAAGAAAATAACAAGTGGGAGAATGTTGGGTTGTTTTATTTTCTTTCCATGACTAGTCACCCTAGTTAACCAGGGGGGTTAGAGGGGGGGCGGGGCAGCGCCCCGGGGAATATTTTTTTTTGGACCCTATATTAGGTGGGGTGAACCTACCTATGGTTTTGTGCATGGTTTTTGCACATGGTTTTGGGAGCGATGGTTTTCGGTCCATGGTATTGGATTCTTCAGCATGTATATATATGTATTGTAACATTGAAAGGAAAATAATAAAAAATCAATCTGGTAGTCCCGGTTTTGGGATCTAGGGGAAAATCTCTGTGTACATGTGTTTTATGTGTTATGCTCTCACATTGTTTATTTTCTGTATTTTAGAATTTGTATGCAGGTAATTTATGTACGGGGTTAAAACCTATAATGATTCATGGTACATGAGCCCTATTATTTTGTATTAAAGTAGTAATATAACAAGTTTTGGGTTGCAAAAATCTATTGTGTACATTATTGATTCACTATTGTGGCATTTTAGAGTGTTTGTGACCATGTTTTAGACATCGACCCGATTCTAAAGCACTAAGGAAAAATAAACATCCCCGAAAAATGTCATAAACATGCAGTCGATAATAAGTCCACCAACCTTGGGCTAGATGAAGGGACATTGATTTGATGAGGAGGGTCGCTATGCACGTGTGAGGAGGTTGGCATCAATGTTGAGTATGTCTATGTTAATGAATATGGGGGATGTCGTAATCCATAGAACTTTTGAGTTAATTTGGATTGAAGGCCAACAATGAGATTTACGAAGAAGAAGGAAGAATAGACTTGGGGAAAATGGAAGAGGGCAACGACACTCCTTAACTGTGATTGATGCACAAAGGAGGCATGATGTGATAGCCCCTAGTCATTTCTCCACAATTTTAAATAATGTAATCATTTGATAAAAAAAAGTTTGAATTAAGGGGCACTGATTCCAAAGTTTAAGGCGTCCATTGCTTGGGATATTTATGGTTTTGACTTAGCCAAGGAGGCTGATAGGTGTGCAACATAAGTTGAATGACCACATCACCAATCACATGGCATCCCATTGGTGGCTTGAAACATGCATGAGTGAGTTGGCCACCCACTATAAAAAAATAATTTAAAAACAAAAAAATCCACGTGGACAAAGAATTACATGGCACCAATGTGATTGGACTGCAAGATGTTGTCTAGACAGACATAAAACAATTGAAGGTTATGGCCATACTAGAAAATAAAAACCTGAATATGGGACCCAAGCAACTACAAGAAAAGCGTATTGGTTAAATAAAGAGAAGAAAAAACAATTACAAGGAGAATTCATAGGCAAAGAATGAACTGACCAAGTATGTAGAGGAAAATGTTGGAGAAAAGGAATTTTGAGTAGACAAGACAAAAACATATGCACTAAAGAAGGTATCATTGTATATTGTTGAAGAGATCTAGACATTTGCACAGAAGGAATCATCATATTGCTACTAAGGATCATCATATTGCTGAAGAGACCCAGATAACTACATAGACAAGACAAGATAGGAACATATGCACTGAATAAGGTGACCATAGTATTGCTGCACAGGATCCATTGTGTGGTCGTTGAGGAGACATGAACATTTCCATAGAAGGTGAGCCATTGTATTGTGTTGAGACGGCATCGTAATGTTGTTGAGAAGGCATACAAATCAGCAGAGTAACATTGCAAGAGAAGGGCATGTAATGACACATGTATAAGGGAGTGTTTAAAGGTATTTTTACACAAAGAGACCCTGCATTTTTATAGAACAGAGAGGAGAAACACAATATGGTAGAGTAATAGGAGCATTGACATAATTCCTTCAGGTTAGGACCATGATCTAAGGATTCCTTATGGGATGGAGGGTGGAAGTGGCCTTATTTGGATTCCCTTGGCAGCTAGGGTGGATATTTTTCCTTGGATTCCTATTAAGGAAAATCACGTAGCCTCCTTGCTTGTTATTCTAGTTTCTATAGTGAGTTTTGGAATCCCTTCATTAGGTGGAACCATTGTATTTATATGATGAAAGGGTGGAGGTGAAGCCTTCGGAATCCCTTGTGCGTGGTTAAGGGTGTGGACATAGGCCTCTAGATGCCCTTGTGCTTGATTGAGGGTCGAGACATAGGTCTTTGGATTCCCTTGTGTTTATTGAGGGTGGATGATCCAAGTGGATATTCGTGGCCACCCACCTATTCCACTTGGACCCTCACCATTGTTTCTTTCAACTTTTTAGTTTCTTTAATTGTAGCACAATTTACTATTTTTGGTTGTTTTTTGGGTCCTAAACTTCCAGAGCCATTTTGAGGCCCTTAACAATGTTTTTTTTTTTTTTTTGGCAAAATTGCCTAGTGATTGCTATGGAAATCATGTTGGTCTTGTAGTCCTCAGAGAAAAATTTCCAACGAGGTATCATACGCGTCAAACAGAGATAATTTGACCAAGTTACGACCCTGGGAAGTTGGTTGCTCAACTAACCCCAACCGGACCCATAAACTTTTGGTGTTACATCTCCTCGAGTTAGGGTTTTGGTTGTTTAGGGTTTTCTCTTATTGTTCAATAATAAAAAGGCCCTTGAGCCTCATTGTAACTTAGTTCAGAGGCATGTAGCCACCACATCTCTTCTTAGAGATAAGCTACCATCGCCTAAGCTATCTTATTTCCATTTTGTTTGTAAGCATAGATCAATATTTTTCTATTAATGAAATGAAGTGTTTTTCTGCTGCATCTATGATTATATTTGTAAGTTGTTGCATTCCTATTTAAGTTCGGTTCAGTGGTATCATAGCAGTTTACCCTTACTCTGTTTTTATTTGCATGTCCCCAACGAGGTTAGGGTATAAGGAGTTAGGGCTCGATTTGGTTGAACCATTGTAGGATCAGCCTCGCAAAACCCGAGGACCTCCAATGGCGGAATGTTGGCTTATATGGGCCTGACCCAGGTTCGGAAGAATTACTTAGCCAAACAAATCCCGCAGCTACCGGCCCTTGCAGTAACAGCCTGCGGAGCGCGGACTGAGGTCTCACCCGAGGTAGTAGGGGAGGTTGCTGGAACCAGGTTTCCACACCCTTGGGTTGTCAAGATGTGGTTTAGGGGACTTGCGTACCCTTCTACCACTTCGCGCTACTCTGCAGTTGCATAGATTCGAACCCGGAGTAACTTCCACTTTCTATTACCGTGATTACTGATCTAATCTAATTAATGGAGTGTATCAGATCTTCTTAGCAAGGTCTTTAAGTAAACATTTAACAAGTTTAACCATTCATGCACTTAAAATGAACCTAGATTTGCATACATTCATCACATTCACATTTAAACAGATATATATAGATAAATCATAAAGTCAGATGTGCGATAACACAGAATTACAGAAGCAACTTATCTTTATTATTATTTCTCACCAATACATCCAGATCTACCCTGCACACTCAGCTGTAGGGGTCCGCGCACACAGTTGCGGACTCTTCCAAGCCTCTGCGCACATAGTTGCAGAGCCTCTATCCCCTACCCAACAGTTGCGGACTCTTCCAAGCCTCTGCGCACATAGTTGCAGAGCCTCTATCCCCTACCCAACCCCTTGACTCAGCCTTACAGACGCTTTCAGACTATTCTCCTCAGCAACCCATTACAATTCAGATCCGAAATCAGCTCCCCAAGAATTCCCTTTCCCTCATAGAGCTGCGCTCTATTTATACCTTCCTATGGTCCGCGGACCGACTTACTTCCTATTACTTTACATTATTTCTTGGGCAGACAACCCTTTGACTCGACCTTTTATATTTCGCGCTCCGCATACTTCGGAGTTTTTACAATACTTTAATCCTACTTTTTGGGCTTTCTGCACCAAAACCGTTATGCAGGACCTCTGCTACCCAACAGTCCCCCAACACAATCATCGTGACTCATCCCGAGTCACTCGCCGGTGTGGCTAGACGCTCTGCCTTGGCTTCGCGGTTCACCTCCCTTTGAGTGACGCTCATTGTCCTGCTGCTCCTTCATTGTCTCCTGCAACGCTTTGTCCGGCTCCTGCTTCAGTGTTTCTACCACATCTTGCAACCAATGATGCTCATTCTGCTCTGCTCAGTTAACACAGAACACCCCCTCATAGGATTTTAGCGCGAGCGGGGGAGCTGCATACGGGACCGCCTGGTACCACCGCAGCCACTTCCGACCTTCATATCTTCTCTTCGCACCGTCTGCTGCAGCTTGTGTTGCAATTTTGCAAGACCCTGGCTGCTGTTTGCAAGATCCCAATCTTCGAGGGACATCAGAGACAACTTATTAACTGCATATCTACCTATGGTCGCCATCTGTCCATCCTTTCATTGTTCTGTTGTAGTGTGTCGACCTGCCCTTGGGCAAGGCGACGGCATACGGACCAATTCTGCTTCGTGTTCCCTCTTTTCCGGTACATCCCCTACTGGTGATGTTGCAGCCTGCGGGATGCCCGCAGCTGTCAACACCATACTCCTTAGAGAGTCCTGCTTCTCCATCGGCCATATCACTACCTTTGGGCGCATGCCTTGTGCAGAGATAATGAACAACTCCATATGTGTTTCCGAAGTGTAGGCCGCCCAGTGGATTCCCCTCAGTGATTTATAAGCCATGCGAATTTCAAATGCACTGATTGCCGCCTGTTCCAGCTCGTGTAAAATTCTCGTGTAAAATCTGTGGCAGCTCGTTCCATATCTAGCTCGTACTGTTTCTCTTAATTGCCCGCCGCTCGCTCCCTTTTGCCATAATGCAGACATCTTGTCATGAATAGTGATATCAACGGTCATCATTCCTCTTATCAACGCATCCGCGTGATCCTTCTCGCGCAACTATGACCCTTGTGTTTGGTCAAATGTACGCGCACCGTGGTACTTATGCATCTGTCCCCCAGGCTGCTTTATCGTCCCATACTCTCTTTCAACTGGTTGGAGCGGTGAGACTATCTTCTGAACGGCTAGTCAGGCGGTCGGCCTGCCCGTGTAGAGCTTTAGGTGACTGCCATTCACTCTTCCTGGGAAGGGGTCTCCATTGAGTTTAGCCAGCTGAACTGCACCCCCATCGGTAACTTCTTTGAAGACATAGGGTCCCAACCAGTGCACACAGAGTTTACCTGGGAATTTTTCAAACTTACTGTCTTAAAGTAGTACTAGATCATTCTCCTTGAAGGTGCGCACCTTGATATGGCGATCATGCCACGCTTTCTCACGCTGCTTCTATACCCGCTGATGGAATCCAGCCAGAAACCCTTCCTCTTCCAATTCTTCTAGCTGTGCGAGCCTCTCTTCCAATGCCCCGCGGTCTGCCATACCATTGATTGTTATGATCCGTAGACTAGGTACAATATATTCCATAGGCATAACGGCCTCCTTACCATAGACTAAGCGAAATGGTGTCTGGCCTGTGAACTTCTTGCATGTAGTTCGGTATGCCCATAGCACAGCAGGGATGCATAAGTCCCAGTCATTTTGTCACGCATTATAGACCTTAGTCAACGTGGTCTCCAAAATTTTGTTGAATGCCTCAATGGTCCCATTTTCTTGCGGATTGTAGGGCATACTCTGTTGGTGATATATCTGGAATTCCTCAATGAGTGCGCTGATCATTTTATTCAGAAAATGCATTCCCCTATCACTCATGATAATTTTTGGGTAGCCAAACCTGGTTAGTGTGTTCTTGAACAAGAATTTGGCTGCTGTCACAGTCGTGCAATCCTTAACCGCCTATGCCTCTGCCCATCGGATCAAATATTCAGTCGCAGTGATGATATAGCACGCGCCCATATTTCCTCACTATTTAATAGGCCCAATGAAGTTGATCGCCCATTTCTCAAATGGTTGTAGCATCATCTGTGGCTGAAGTGGCATTTCATCCCTCCGCGATGGTTTGCCCGTCCATTGACATACATCGCAAGCCCAACAGTATGCTTTCGAATCTTGATGTAGAGTGGGCCACCATAATCTGGCACGAAGAATCTTCTGGGTTGTGGCATGGCCTGCATAATGTCCGCCAGCAACCCATCCATGTGCTTCAGCCAGGATCTGTCCGCGCTCGCCGGTACATATCTGTGCAATATTTCGTCATTTCCCATCTTATAGAGGTGGCCTGCAATTATGATAAAATCTGTTGCGCGTATCACCAATTCCTTATTTTGCTGGACATAATACCCCTGTGGCACAGTTCCCGTAGTTAAAAAGTGGATTATATCTTCAAAGTGGCCATCTGCAATGCGCACGGCATATAACTGGGCATCCGGGAGTCCCTCCTCTAGATTTGTTGGTTCTTTGCCGGTCTCAATTCGAGACAGGTGATCCGGACTTGCATTCAAACATCCCGGCTTTACAACAACCTCAAATTCATATTCTTGAAACAACAACAACCATCGATAGATGCACCCCCCCAACACAGGCTTATTCACTAGGTATTTGAGCGCAGAGTGATTAGTATACATCTTAAAATGTCCTCCGAGCAGATAGTGACAGAAATTTTGGAGCGCATATACCATCCCCAATCCCTCTCACTCAGTAGTAGAGTAATTCTCTTCTGCTTTAGACAACCTGCGACTTACGAACGCAATCGGGTGATCAATTCCCTCTGCTCCTTCTTGAGTGAGTACCGCACCCAATGCGATACACGACGCATCGACATGTACATGAAATTCAACGTCCCACTTTGGAAAGACCAAGATAGGGGCAGATGCCATCTTTTCCTTAAGCGTTTCCAGGCTTTTCTTACATTCCTCGTTCCAGCAATACATAGCATCCTTCTTTAGTAACTGTTCCACTAGAGCCGTGATCTAGGCGTAGCTTTTTATAAACTTCTGGTAGTAGCCTGTGTATCCCAATGTAGCGCGTCGCTGCTCTACACTTCGTGACGCTTGCAGATTTAGTATGACAATGATCTTTGCCAGATCCACCATCAGTCCTTGCTTACAAACCACATGGCCAGCAAGTTCTTGAAAGGGACAAGGAAAGTACACTTCTTTAGGTTGAGTGCAATCTGGTGTTGGTGGCAGGTATCCAGCATCAATCGTAAGCTCACGACATGTTTCTTAACCAAGCCAAATACGGTCCAATCATCCAGGTAGACTTCTAAGAACTTGTGGATAAATTCCTTAAATGCAGCTACCACAATATTAGAAAATATCGCCGGCACATTCTTCAGCCCAAAGGGCATTACCGTATACTAAAAACAACCCCATTCGGTAGCAAACGTTGTCTTGCTCCGATCCTCTGGCGCGATCTTGATCTGATGGTACCCGGAGAACCCATCTGTGAAGGAGTATGCTTCCTACCCGCCCACATTTTCTAGTACCTCATCTGTAAAGGGTGTTGGAAACGGATCATTAACACAAGCATCATTGAGCTTCCGTAGATCTATGTAGATGCGGATCTCACCCTTCTGTTTCTTCTCCTGCACGATCATAGGGCTTACCCAATCGGACTCCTCAACTCGTTCAATAATTCCTATTGCCAGCATCTTGTCCAATTCTTTTCAGACCTTTGCTTTGTATTTTGGATTCAATCGGTAGGGTCACTGCTTCACTGGCTTCACATCTGGCTTCAAAGTTATCTTCATCATTCCTAGGTCTCCTAGAATCTCTTTCAGCTCCGTAATTTTTGTAGGGAATAAATTTCAGTATTCTCAGAGCAACTCGATGACCTTTTCCACCGTGGCATCGTCCCAGTAGTCCCCAAGCGTAGCATATTGCGGCTCTTCCTCTATTCCAATATTTACTTGTTTCGTTTTCAATGGTGTTGTGATGTCTGGATCTTCTATCTCGGGGCCGCACACCTCACGACTCTCTTCGCATTTTGGTATGTTGATGTTACGCAGGTCATCCTCATCATCTTCTATTTGTACATTGTAACATGCTAAGGCCTGGCTCAACTATCGCAACCAGTTTGACGGCACAACTTCTTCTGGTTCCAACAGTGTTCTGAGGATGGCAGTCTTTACTAGCTGTAATGCGTCGTCCACGGTATCCATCCATTGGTCTTCAAAGAGAAATGTTGACAGAAACCCTTTACTCAGGATGTCCCACTCATCGGTGCCATGTCGAAGCTCTATTTCCGTATACCAGTTCCTTGGAATGACATCCAGGGTATGATAAAATAAGTGCACCCATTCTGGTTGAGGCTCCGCACCATAATCTTTGGTCCATTTGGTCATGTGCATGTGCATATCATCTTGTCCATCATATTTCTCCATTATTCGTAGCTCTGGCTTCCCAAATCTTATCTGCATCATGTGCCTGCAGCTTCGCCAATCTTCAAAGGTTCCTTCATGGGTATCCCACCATCGTGTCGGTGTTGCGCGTAATGTCCATTTTAGTGCATCAAACCTTTGGTACTCTGGTACCGCGCTTTCAAATTTAACCAGGAATTCATCCACGACTGTCAGCCCATCATACATCAGCAGTTCGCGGTTCTGAGCTTTAACGCAATATAGGGATTTCATCATCATATTACAGTGTAACGTGGTTACCCCGTTCACCCTGTTTCGGCATCACTCGTCCTCTTCATCTGAATCGCTGGTGCATGAGCTAGCGTAGCCCCATGAGAGTCTCCACTCCTCCTTTGGCCTATGTGCAGTGATTTTGTAGATACAATCCAATGCATCGTCCCTTTCTTCGTTGCGCACAGGTTATCTGTAGCGCGGTCCTTCTGTTGGATCTAGCGAACAACTACATGGAGCGTCTTCTTCTCAAATATAATCTTCCTCTGTTTGAGGTTAATAATCCCATTCATGTAAGTGGCCCAGTTTATCCCTAGCAATGCAGGGTACGGACTATTTTCGTCCAAGATTTCAATAACTTCAAAGTCCGTCTGGGTACTTGCGCCATCAATATCTACTGTAATTCCTTGTAGCCTTCCCATAGGCAAGATCTTCTGCTGGTTGGCCATTCGCAATTGGATAGGAGACCATTGTAGTGTAGGCTTACCCATGTGCTCCCAAGTCTTTTTAGGCAATACGTTTGCATCCGAACGTAGGTCCAGAATGACCTGATCCATCTCGTAGGCACCAATCTACGTTGTTAACTACATCTCCCGACCCGTCTATGATGCGTGTCTTCCTAATTTCCAAATTGCGTGAGGTTCACCCCACCCTATCCATCTATTAATCACTTCCTGTAACCCTTTAATTGCCCTATTGTCGTGAAGCAGTTTTATGCATGTCTCTAAGAAGGTAGTCAACATCGAGGGATCCCTATCCGGCTCAGGCCGATCCCTACTACCTCGGGTAGAGACGCCCATGAAGCTTTCCCTAGCTTCCATATTGGTCTCCCCATTGACCTCTCCTGTGGCTGCACTGCTCCACAATACCATGTTTACCTTGGGTTCGTCGTCGCGTGGTTCGGATCTCATCATCTGCACGTTTTGCGTTGTTGTAGGAGGCGCTGCCTTTTTTTCGTGAATCTGTGCTATCAGCATGGGGCAATCTAGCAGCTCATGATCAAATTTCTCACAATAAGGACATGATATTTGGGTTGGATTGGTACAATCCCACGCGTAATGTCCTGGTCCTCCACAGTTGTAACAGATTAGCTACCTGCAACCCCTTCCTGTTCCCATTCCGCCCCGTCCTCGACCTCATCTCGGGAACCCACCGCGCACAATCGTCGTGACTAGATCTTGACCTCACACCTTACTCTGCATTCTATAGGCAGGTGCCTGGTCCATCAACATTCGATAGCTACGGAAATCTCTTTCTTCGTGACCCACCGATCTACAAAAGTTGCAAAAGAGCTGTTGGGGGGTCTGGTTGTATTTTGGCAATAGATGACAGTTATCAGTGTTGTGCTTTCCTCCTACCTAACAGATTGCGCACCAGAGTGGGGCGATCGCGCTCGGCCCTGCCTATGCCTTTGGTCGCAATGGTGTCAGTCCCCCCATGACCACAAAATTCACTGAGACCAGACAGTGATCTTTATCGTGTCCCTGGCTCCTGCACTTTATACACCATACTTCCTCCTAGACTTCTGAACGCGGTGTCTATTCTTGTTTTAACTTCTGTATTTCGAAACACAAATTTTGGACTTGCACTTGGATTTGCTGAACTCCCAACCCTGGGTCCTGTACTAGGGTTTCGTGCAGCTGCATTGCTACCTCCAGCGCTTCCGCTTGGGTTGAGATCTTCTGTTGTGACAAAGCCGACTTCAAATATGGCGTTAATGATGCAACGAACCAAGTACGGTGCTATGCATCCGTCAGGGTCATGTTGGCCTCACGAATGGTGCTTTTCAGCCTCTGATCCAAATCCCACGTGGTCTCACTAGGCATCATCGTGATCTCTTTGAATCCTTCAACCGACTGTGCTTCTGACTCTGGCCGGCTAAACTCCTTTTTTAATTCAGTATGGATGTCTGTTATCCCCACCGTTGGGTTGATGCTTGAATACTTCATGTACCATGTTAGCGCTCAGTCCTACAGTACGCTGACTAAGATGGCTTTCTTGATGTTATCATCCGCGATTTGCTGTGCGTTCCATACTGATGTTAGCACAAACCAAAATTGTTCCAGGTCTTCACCTCCTGCTCCTTTGAACACCAGTAACTGAATTGTGTTTGCCATAGTTACCCTTGATCTACTACCATCCTTGATCCTTTTTATTTTTCAACGTTCTTTTCTATAGATTCCCCACGTTCCACACCAAACACCCCTTGGGCAGATCTCGGTCCCGACAATGAAACCATTTGTTGGCTTATATGGGCCTGACCTAGGTTCAGAAGAATTACTTAACCAAACAAATCCCGCAGCTACCAGCCCTTGCGGCAACAGCCCGGAGAGCGTGGACTGAGGTCTCACCCGAGGTAGCAGGGGAGGGTGTTGGTACCGAGTTTCCACACCCTTGGGCTATCAAGATGTGGTTTAGGGGACTCGCACACCCTTCTATTGCTTCGCCCTGCTCTGCAGTCGCGCAGATCCGGACCCGGAGTAACTTCCACTTTCTATTACCATGATTACTGATCTAATCTAATTAATGGAGTGTATCAGATCTTCTTAGCAAGGTATTTAAGCAAACATTTAACAGGTTTAACCATTCGCACACTTAAAATGAACCCAGATTTGCATACATTCATCACATTCGCATTTAAACAGATATATATAGATGAATCATAAAGTTAGATGCGCGATAACACAAAATTACAGAAGCAACTTATCTTTATTATTATTTCTCACCAATATACCCAGATCTACCCTGCGCACTCAGCTGCAGGGGTCCACGCACATAGCTGCGGACTCTTCCAGGCCTCTACGCACATAGCTACAGATTCTCTATCCACTACCCAACCCCTCGACTTGAAATTACAGACACTTTCAAACTATTCTCCTCAGCAACCCATTACAATTCATATCCGAAATCATCCTCCCCAAGAACTGCCTTTCGGTCATAGATCCACGCTCTATTTATACCTTCCTATGGTCTGCAGACCGACTTACTTCCTATTACTTTACATTATTTCTTAGGTAGACAACCCTTTGACTCGACCTTCTATATTTCGCGCTCCGCATACTTCGGAGTTTTTACAATACTTTAATCCTAGTTTTTGGGATTTCTGCCCCAAAACCATTATGCAGGACCTCTGCTACCCAACACGAAAGAAAAGAAAGACGAGGGGGCAGGAGATCCTCTCAAAATGTTGCTCAAGGAAGCACTCAAGCGACAAAGGGATGCAATTATGGATAACTTTGTTGAGATCATTCGATGGCTACCCATAGGTGATGCATCTTCATCCAACAGCCACTATGGAGCCACCACTCCTTTTAAGGTACAAGTTAAATTCGATATTTCCATATTTGAAGGCCTAATATACGCAAACGCCATAGACAAATGGTTAAATCTGTTGGAAGGATATTTTTCAGTTCCTGAATTTTCCAATCAGGAAAAGATTACTTTTTCACGTCTCAAAGTCAGCCCACATATCAAGGACTAGTGGGAAACCTACTGTGAACAAAAGGACGAGAGTGAACCCTCATTGTTTTCATCTGCACCCACTTGGAATTATTTCCGAGACGCCATCAAGGAACAATATTACCCCAACGGGAGCTATGAAGATAAATACATAAAGTGGACCACGCTACGGTAGGGAAGGGACCAAGATGTGCTAGATTTCTCAACTGCTTTCCATACCCTTCGCACAAAGCTAGGTATCAAGGATACTGAGTGGAATTTGGTGCTCAAGTACCGTTAATATCTACACAAGTACATCCAAGACGAGATGGAGTTCTTGGACATCTCCTCACTCAACGTGGCGTATCGGTACGCTGTAAAGATTGAGCATAAGTTTAAACAAAAGAAGCGAGACTTTGGATCTGCGAATCCAAAGCGAGGGAAAGGATCCCCCAAACCATAGAAAAAAGGAACAAGCCAAGGCAGGGCTACCTAGGAAAACCCACCAAAGCTGCAAACAAAGAACAACACCGTGAAGATGAAGAAGGACATAGGAAAATGGTATGAGTTCCATAAGAGCTCCACTCACAATACAAGTGAGTTTCGAGCCAAGTATTCATAGGTGGCCAAGTTGAAGGCTTCCAAATCAGACGTAGGTTCCGACTCTGAATCAGAACCTGATAATGAAACTGAAAAGGGGAACCAGATCATTGATCCAGAGCCCAGTGCCACCATGGCCACCACAAAGATCCAGAAAATTGAGCCTGAATATCCAGAGGAGGGGGAATGACTCTTCCACTCACAGATGTGGGTGAAGAGTTCTCCGCTGCAATTCATTATTAATAGCGGGAGCCAAAATAACCTCATTCCAGTAGAGGTCATGAAGCGGCTAGGCCTAAAGACTATAGCACATCCACAGTCGTACACCATTGGGTGGCTTCACCAAGGAAGAGATCTTCACATCAGCCAACAATGTCTCCTTCCCTACAACATCAAGCCCTTCATGTATGAGGTACTGTGTGATGTTGCTCCTCTTGAAGTTTCTGATGTATTGTTAGGACAACCATACTTGTGGAAGCGACATGTTGTATTTGAGTCTAGACTTCATTCTATGATTATTACTTTGGCTAATAAGTTGTACAGGATACTGGAGGTAGCGTCGCCTACCGCCATCTCTTTGATCAATGCAAATAAATGCAGTAAGATCATTTCCCAAACCAGGAAATTTGTTTTTCTTATGATTTTTCCCAAAGGTAAGAAGAAGGTTGTGGCCACGACTTCTAGGTAGGGCTCCTCTACACAATAGTAGCAGATGGACAAGGTCATGGAGGAGTACAGGGATATTTTTGCCTCACCCACAGGGGTACCTCTGCACTGTCAAGTCAAGCACTCCATCGATCTGATCCTAGGAATGTCGCTGCCCAATAGATTGATCTATTGATGTTATGTTCTAGAGAACGATGAGATCAAGAGGTAGATTCAGGAACTACTGCAGAAAGGTGTTGAGGGCCTTAAAATCGGGTCAACAACAAGGGGGATACCCACCCGGTCGGGAACCTGGTTGGCGGCTCCGTGCCCGTTTGGTGTAGCGGGTCCGATTGGGGATAACGGGACCAGCTTCCCGATCTAAGGGGTGTATGTGTGTAGAGTTTGGTGATGTGTGTGTGTGTAGGATATGATAATGAAAATCTGGAATTATTTCTAAGCTAATTTAATTCTAAACTCTGAGACTGAATTTTATACTACTTTAATCTATCAAGAACAACATATCTAATCTACGCTAACCCGGGATAGAACTTTTTCCATTATGCGATCTAGAAAGATTTCACACAATAACTGGAAATGAAGATTATTCAGCTATTATGAGAATATAAATCAATTAAGATGAACCATCCTGCATAAAAAGTTAAGCAAAACGGTTGTGAACAGCATATCGCATAATCAGTTATTCATGTATTAAGCACAAATCAATGACTCCACCGTGCAAAAGTGCCAAATGGTAGTCCACTCATTCATACATTAACATATAAACAACATCAGCTATATATTACTCTAAGAATGCAAGCAGAAACTCGTCAAGAGATAAAAGTACCATTTATGACTGATTTTATACTCACAGACCTTAAGCAATAACGATCTATTTCTACTTACTTCTAATGCCTACTAAGAGTACAGAAGTGCAACATCAGTAGCAGGTATTAAAATGCAAACATAAATAAATCTTGATCCGTCCATTCATCAAAAACCCCCTCCGAGGGTGCAAAAGTGCATGTTCTGAGGACAAGTTTTTTGACAAATTTCCGGACCCTTCTCCAATGCAACGAGAAGGGTTAAATACTACTAACCGGCTAATTTTAATTACACAAATTTAGGGAACGGCTTCAAATGACCGCCCTTTTACTAAAACAATTTTATTTCTAAAAACTGAATCTAATTTCTAACCATTTCTGTATCTGCTCCTTAGTGTTGTAAGCGATGCGCTGTTTGCCATAAGAGAGTCGGTTGCTTGTCCTTTCCTTTAGTTCGAGCTTGAAAATTAGAAATAACAAGAGCTGGCACCTCTTTCTGACAAACTAGAAGATATTTTTGAAAGTGTTCTTCTGGAGGAGTGTCTTCACGGCGTGTATACTTAGTACAACTTAGATTTCTTTCAAACTAATTGTGCTGTTGCTATTTCGGTTTCCGGCCGTGCGAATGACTCAATGAGCTGGGGATTTTGTTGCCTGAACGATTTTCTCAATTGAAACTTGTTTCCATTCTTTGTTCCAGGCTTTTCTGAGACGTCTTTCCCCTTAAGCGTTTTTCTTTTTGCTTTACCCAATTTGGGACTCAGGATCTTTCATAAACGCTTTGCTTTTGTGCGCCTTTGACTCTGAGTCCTAGATAGCCTATTCCCATCAGCATTTGTTGAGTGATACTCTGGAATCCGCGGCCCTGTTGTATGCAGTATCCATCTGCGAAGTCATCTCCTCTCTGTTCTTCTAGCTCTGGCGCTTTTCCTTAGATGTTTCCTGCATATAGATTTATATCAGTTGCTGACTTATAGTTCACGTAAATGAAAAGAGACAGAAGAAAAGATTGACATGAAAGCAATTAAGTTCTAATGAATGCATAATCATGTCACCCATTATGACTTGACTCTTCGAAAAACGCAACACAATCATCTTTGGATACACAGGTGTACAATCATTAATTTCCCATAAGGTGCGCGCCTAATTTTGGGCTCACAGATCATGCCGAGGGATGCCCGCGACGAATGGCTTCTGCGATTTGCATCACAGCATCGAAGATTGCGATGTATATAAGTGGTATCACAACAATTGATGGTCTCATTCGTCGCAAACCATAGATCGCAGGTCGCAGCTTTGCATGGTCGCAAATCGCATATCGCAAGATTGTAAGGTCGCAAGGTTTTTCGCTTTGTCACTTTGTGCTGCTTATGCGACATTGCGACGTGCGACGTCGCATATCGGCCGTCGGCGGTTCTTTAGGTTTTCCCCTTTTGAGCGCTTTTAATGCACGCGGTGCGATGAGTTCTCGCGTCGCTCCCTTTCAGTGTATTTATGCGCTTTGGGAGAGTGCCTCTTTTTCCTTTGCGATGCGATATAGCTCTTAGGGAGTTAATACAAAAGATTTTTCAAACAAAAATATTTTTTTGGATTTTTTGGTTAAGGGTCCCCCTTTGCTTGATGTTATTACTAATATCAAACAAAGAGGGGGGTTGTTGGTGACCACAACAATGGCGATTCACTGTGAAGAACCAGTTATCTCTGCATTTCTATTGACCGTTCACTTCCGAAACAGCAAAATTTTTATATGTCTAAATTTTGTTATGGACAGATAGAGTAGTTTACCCCTCACCTTGTTGACGATATTTTGTCTCAACCCTTTTTATATCCCAATTTCTTGCTTCCTCAGGTTTTTTCTTGCATTCGCATCAGACATTACTTGGTCTTGATAAAAGATAAAATAAGGTCTTCTCTGCGTACTGGCTTAAAAGTATACTCATTTGTCGTAGGTAGAGCCTCTGCTGCCCACAAGCGTCCATAGCCTCGACAGGGTTACCATGTTATCCAGCAATGATCCTTTTTCCTGTTTGAGGTTACTCGCAACATTCCAGAGAAAAATCCTTCTTGACACACTTTTCCTTTTTTTAATTCTCTAAAGAACAATGTCTTGGTTTGGTGGCCAAATTATGACACAGTCATTCACTTGATTTACACTTTTGCTGAACAAGTCGGCTCGTGATGAGACCTCTTGTCTTTTGATTGCAACAATCTTAAGTCGTTGCCCTGTTTTGATAGACAGTATTGGCAAAGTCAACAAGTTATAATATCTGTGATCATGATAAGCCAGCTCGTGATGAGACCTCTTATTCTTTGAGATATAGTGTTTTCCTTGGATTGTTTCTCTGAACGCTGTAATTTCCTTTTATCAGGGAGGAAGTCATTTTTTTTCCTTAAGAAAGCTCTGGACGACAATAATAGAGTTTTTGAAAACAACAGTTTTGCAGAGAATGCTTATTTTATTATTGATGATACCTTTCATGGTGTTGATACAAAACAATTCTTTTACCAGAGGTTGCTTTTGTCAAAGTTTTTTAGAGGTCGAAACGAGTATCGTAATCAAAGTGAAGTTAACTCTATTTGTCAATAATAAAATTCAGATTTTCAAAAATTTTGCTATTTGTACAAGCGAAATCAAAATCTGATAGAGAATTGGCGTGCTCTTTCATGAATCCTTTTTAAATGATCATTTACAACGGGTTTTATTCATAAAAAGAGAAAAACAAAACAAAATAAAAACTAAAAACTAAATCTATCCTACAAAAATTAGAAGAATTCTCTTCTATGGAAAGTATAATTTAAGAATCAGTCCATTGACAGGTAAAGAATCTCTCCTTCCTGCCAGATCCTGCAACACGAATGTAGACGGGCCTACGACTTCTACAATCTGAAAAGGGCCAAGCCACAGCTTTTGAAATTTCGTATGTTTGCCCTTTTCTTCATGAGCCTTATCCCATTTCAAAACTAAATCACCCATCTGAAAGTTTTTTCTGGTTATGATGCTTGAGTCAAAAGAAGGTTTTATTAGCGCTTGGTGATGAGCATGGGTTTTCCTAGCTTGTTCTCTTTGTTCTTCTAGTTTGATTATTTCCATTTGTCTTAATTGTAAAGAGGAAGTAGATACTTCATCGATATATTGCACTAAAGACAAAGAGGGAATAACTAGGTGAGTCGGAAGAACCACTTCTCTCCCATAAACTAAATTAAAGGGAGAAGTACCGATTAAAGCTTTCTTTGTGATTCTATCAGCCCATAAAGCATTTACCAGCGCTTTGTGCCAATTCTTTTGGTTTTGGTCGACTGTTCTTTTGATAATTCTGTTTAGGTTCTTGTTTGTTGACTCAGCCAATCCATTACCTTGCAGATAGTAGTTTGCAGAATATTTCAATTTGAACCCTCTTTTAAGCGCAAACTCAGTCATAGTATTTCCAGAAAAATATGAAGCGTTATCAAACATTAATGTTGTTGGCAATCCAAACCTAGTGATGATAAATTGATCTATGAATTCAATAATATTTTCAGAATGAACTATCTTGAGAGGAACTGCTTCTACCCATTTGGTAAAATAATCAGTTGCCGTAAGGATATACTTATGCTGCTTAGAAGAGAGAGGAACGATCTCACCTATTATGTCCAAGCCCCATTGACTGAATGGTTGGTCGATGATGACTGGTTGTAGCGGCATGGACGGTTTCCTTTGTTTTCCTGCAGCAGTCTGGCAAACTTGGCATTTCCTTACGTGATTGTATGAGTCTTTGAACAGCGTGGGCCAATAATATCCTACACGAAAGATTTTATGTGTAGTCGTATCTCCGGCATAGTGTCCGCCCGCTGGTCCATCGTGGAGTTCCTGCAAAACCTTTTCGGCTTCAGTTTTCTCAAGACACCTAAGAAGCACAGAATCGTAATTCCTTTTAAACAAGACATCATTTATGAGCTGGTATTGTTTAGCTTTTAATCTCAGAGCTCTTTTCTTGGTATGATCCAGACGCGATGGAGCATACCCGTTCTTAAGAAAATAAATGGTGTCAGCATATGATGATTCTGCATCGTTTAGGCTTACCTCATACGCTTGTACCTCTTCAGATGAGTTCTCCGGGATTTGCGATGCTCCGGCTAACATCTTGCAGAAGCCTTGACCTCTTACGATGTTTGCTGGTTTGATCTCAAGATCATATTCTTATAAAGCGGTAATCCAATTAGCTCTCTTTTCGCCCACGTCTTTCTGCACCAAAAGGTTTCTTACCGCTGGAAATGGTACTACGACTTTAGTGTGGGCTTTAAGCAAGAAAGGTCTGAAATATTTGATCGCTTTGAAAACAGCATATGCTTGTTTCTCTACGTCTGAGTAATTAATTTCAGCACCTTGTAAGTTCGAGCTAAAGAATGCGATTGGAGCTTCCGCTTTCTCTTGATTTGCTTGGGTCAAAATCGCGGCATAGGATTTCTCTGAGGCAAAAGTGTACAAGATAAAAGATTCCGAAAAATTTGGGGTGGCCAAAGATGGAGCATCGATGATAGCTTGTTTGATTAAGTTGAACGCTTCGTGCTCATCTAGACCCCATTTGAAATTTGAATTCTTTTTTATCATATTTTGTAAGGGAGAAATAATACGTGAAAAATCCGGGACAAATCTTTTGACAAAATTGATCTGTCCAAGGAAGGATTGCATGGCTTTCTTGTTATGGGGTATGGATATTTCAGAAATTTCCTTGATTCTGTCGGGTTCTATATGAATACCAGATTTCGACACTATGAATCCGAGCAATTTCCCTTCGCTTAATGCGAAGAAATATTTCTTTGGGTTGAGCGAAATCCCATACCTCAAGCATCTTTGAAAGATTTGCTTCAAATCTTTGAGATGGTTGTTTCGTTTTTTGGAGTACACTGTTATATCATCTAGGTAAATCACTACTGATTTATTGACTAACCCTTTAAACGCGATGTCCATGGCTCTCTGAAAGGTAGCTCCGGCATTGATCAGACCAAACAGCATCTTCCGATATGCATAAGTGCCCCATTTGGTTCGGAACGTAGTCTTTAACTGATCATCGGGATGCACCAGTACTTGATTGTATCCTGAAAATCCATCCAGGAATGACATTAATTCTGAACCTGCTACTGCCTGTAATATTTGCTCCATAGGTGGGAGGGGAAAGTTATCTTTCTGACAGGCTTTGTTGAGATTTCGGAAATCGATACAGATTCTAATGTCTCCGTTTTTCTTCCTAACGGGCACCATATTGGATACCCATTTAGAATGCCTTACTGGGAAGATTATTCTGGCTCTCAACAACTTATTAAGCTCAGTTTTTATCTGATTTTCTAGGTTAGGGTGTTATTTTCTGAGCTTCTGCTGGACAGGTTTTTCATTGTCAATCATATGGATAACATGTTGAATGATAGAAGTGTTGTATGTCTTTAGCTCATCGTAATTCCAGGCAAAAAAAAATTTGTATTGTCTCAGAAGACGGATATATGCTGATTTCTCTTCAGGGGCTAGGCCGTGACCTAGGTTAACGTTTTGTGGCTTCTGATCGGTCCCTAGGTTTACTAATTCATAGTTCAGGGTAGAACTGCAAAGTTTAGCATTGGCGGACCTTTTAAACCGACTTTTCAAATCATATAAATCTTCTAACTTGACCACCGATTTCGGTATAGCATTGTCAGAGCCATTTTGTTGTATTTGGTGATCATGATGGTCTTCGTCGATTATCTGATTTGAGTAGGATCCTTCAGAAGTAAGGAAATTTACGATGTCAGGATCATCGTTGAACACTCTCCAATTGGTGATATTGTCAAGGATGGATGGTCTAAAGATTAATTCTATTGAAAACCTATCAGGACTAAAATCTTCAGAAGGGATAAGTCTAGAGGCTACGTTAGCTAACAGGTCTGCGCTCGCGTTTTGAATTCTTGGAATTGACGAGATGTTGAATGCTACGAAATGTGCAGTGAGATCTTGAACTAATGATTGATAATGTTTTAAATGACTTGACAGGCAATGTATGGTGTTACGTACCTGTTTTACGACGATCTCCGAATCTCCAAAGACTTGAAGATACTTAACGTTTAATCTGATTGCTTTGTATAGGCCTTGAACCAAGGCTTCGTACTCCGCTGTGTTGTTCGTGCAATCGAACTCAAGTCTGCATGTGAGCATAATCTTGTTCCCGTCTGGGTTAATCAGAACGCATCCTGCTCCTGCTCCCTCATTGGATTTAGATCCGTCAAAATATAATTTCCAAAATAAAGATGTATTTACAGAATTATCTAAAAAACTAAAACATTTTGAGTCATCAGTTTGGGAGAAATTTTCAACTTGGGATAAAACTGAATTCTCTAAGTATGGTGAAATATGAGCATTGAAATTACCTAGGAAAGAATCTATTGCGTAATTGCCTACAATGCTGCTGTTGTATGTTATGGCTTCATTTTCTCCTTCGAGTTTTGTCACTATGTATTTTTGGTGCAACTCTCGTTCAACCTTTATCTGATTTGGTTTACCATTGTATGGTAACCACATGTGCGACCAATCGGTTGAAAAATATCCGTGGAGTTTTTCCGACCAATCCCTGCTAAGAATCAAACCATATAACTCAGGGATATCAGCTACTAGAATGTCAATAACCTGACACACTTTTGGGTTAGACGACAATCTTATGGTCACCTGATTGAGTTCACCAATCACTTCGACTTGGGATCGATCAAGTTGAACTATACGTACCGCGGATTTTTGAGGTTGCACATTCAATTTGGCACATATTGACCTGGGTAAAATATTCGTTGAAGCACCAGAATCGACCAAGCAATTGTGCACGTTTTTATTGAAGATTTCATATGTGAGAAGAAAAGGAGGAGTATGGGATCTCGATCTTCCTCCAATCAAGGCGATGTCATTTGGATCAATTTTATTGATCGTGTTGGTTGGAGGTCTTCCCAAATTGTGGGAAGCTACAGCTGTAGGTAAAGATATAGTAGGCACAGCATGTAATTCTTTCATCATTATTTTCTGCTGGTGTTTCAATTTACTCAATTCGTACAAAGTGATATTAGCCCTAGTCTTCTTCATGTCATCAATGATGTTATATTCCATTTCATCCGACACTATTAGTGTTTTTGATGGAGGCGTTTGATCAGATTGGACTGGGCTAAGCTGGGTCGCTTTAGCAGTTGTCTTTTTTGTTGCGACCTTTTCTTTTGTTGCAGGGTTTGCGCCCTTTTGTTTTGGGGTAGTTAGGGGAGGATCAAGTTGATTTTTGCTTCTCGTGCTAACAGGAAATGCTTCTTGATCCTCTTCTTGTGGGAGGATGAAGTCCCACATTCCTTGTAGTTCTACGACCTCTTCCTCGTCGATCTTCCCTTCAGTGGTATTCTCTTCTTCTTCGTCTTCTTCAGATTCAACGTTTGAGACAACACTAGGTGGTCTTACCTCCATGGGAGGATTTCTTTTAAAAGTCCTAAAGGGCTTTTTCGAAGAAGTCTCAGCTACTTGTTTCTTAATATCAATCATCTCATTGGACATGGCTTTCAACACTTTTTGTAATCCTTCCAAATCGAAAGGGTCTTTCGTTTGCTTCTTCTTGGTGTCTTCTTTGAAAGAGATCTTCTTAGATTTGCGTTCTTATATAGCAGATCTCTTTTCTAGGGCTACCACGCGTTTTTCCACTGCTAACGCTTCTGTCAAGTTGTCGACTAAGGTGGTCTTGTTTGCCCTATCTACGAAGATAGCCAAGTTTGGAGGTAAAGCCGTGATGTACCATTCACATCTTACTTCCTCGCTGGGTTGTGAGGCAGCGGGGATTTTGTTGAGGATCTTATTGAACCGTAAGTTAAAATCTTTAATGGGTTCTTGTTGAGGGCCCCGAAGTCGGGTCAACAACAAGGGGGATACCCACCCGGTCCGGAACCTGGTTGGCGGCTCCTTGCCCGTTTGGAGTAGCGGGTCCGACTGGGGGTAATGGGACCAGTTTCCCAATGTGAAGGGTGTGCGTGTGTGTGTAGAGTTTGATGATATTAATCTAAAAGGTTTCTCTGGACTAGTCTTAATTCTAACAGCTAAACTACTTCTATACTAATGTGATCTAATGAAGAGAAACAATACATCTAATCTACGCTAACCCGGGGTGTTCTCTTTTGTTATGCGATCTAGAAAGATTTCTAATAACAGCTGGTAATAAAGATCATTCAACTGTTATCAGAATATAAATCGATAAAGATAAACCATTCTGCATAAGAAGTTAGGCAGAGTAGTTGTGAACAGCATATCGCATAATCAGTTTTCTATATGTCAAGCATAAATAAATGACTCCACCGTACAGAAGTGCCAAATGGTAATACAGACATTCATACAGTAACATATAAAGAACTCAGTTGTATATCACTTTAGGGATACTAGCAGAATTTAGTCAAGAGATAAAAGTACCATTTATGACTGATTTCACTAATAAACTTCAAGCAATAATGATTTACTTCTACTTGTTCTAATATCTGCTAAGAGTACAGAAGTGCAACATCAGTAACAGACATTAAAATGCAAACATAAATAAATCTCGATCCATCCATTCATCAAAAACCTCCTCTGAGGGTGCAGAAGTGCATGTTCTGAGGATAAGTTTTTTGACAGATTTCCGGACCCTTCTCCAAATTCCATGAGAAGGGTTAAATACTACTAGCTAATTGATCTTAATTACACGAAATTAGGGAATCGGCTTCAAATGACCGCCCTTTACTAAAAGCAAATTTATTTCTAAAACTTTAAATCTAATTTCTGACCGTTTCTGTATATTCTCTTTAGTGCTGTCAACTGCGCAACGCTTTCCTGGGAAGAGTCGGCTGGCTGCCTTCTTATTTTGCTCAGGAGATAAAAGTGGAAATAACAAGAGCTGGCACCTCCTTCTGACATACCAGAAGATATTTTCAAAAACCTTTCTCTAGCTGGGTGTATTCGCCGCGTGTATACTTAGCACAACCCAGGTTCTTCTCGAACTGATTTTGTTGTTGCTATTCCGGTTTCCGGTCATGCGAATGACTGAGTGGGTTAGGAGTCGCGCTGTATGGACAATCCCCTGTTTCGAGAATTGTTTCCGCTCTTTGTTCCAGGATTTTCTGGAGCGTCCTCCTTCTTTTGCGTTTCTCTTTTTGCTTTACCCAGTCTGAGCTTCAAGATCTTTTGTGAACACGTTGCTTTTGTGCGCCTTTGACTCTGAGTCCTAGATAGTCTAATTTCATCAGTGCCGGTTGTCTGATAGTCTGGAATCCGTGGTCCTGCTGCATGCGGCGTTCGTTTGCGGAGGCATCTTCTCTCTGCTATTTGATTGGCGCTTTCCCCTTTCTCTCAGATGTTTCCTGCATATAGATTTATATCAGTTGCGTGTCTTGCAGTCTACGTAAAGAAGAAGGGAAATGAAAAGATTGACATAAAAGAATTAAACTCTAATGAATGCATAATCCTGACATGCATCATGACTTGACTCTTCGATAAATGCGATGCAATCATTCCTTGATACTCAAGCATGCGGTCATTAATTTCCTTTAAGAAGCGCGCTTGGTCTTTAGGTTATCGTGTGATGAGTCTTTTCAGATCGCAGATCGCAATTTACTGATATCGCAGATTGCAGTCATCGCAGATCGCAGATCGCAGATTTTATTCAATGGTTCATGGTGTCACAGCGTGACGTTTGCGATGTGCGATGTCGCATATCGGCGATCGGCGCTTCTTGGAGGTCCTCCTTTTAGAGCGCGTTTGAGATGCATGCGACGCGATGAACTTCGCGTCGCTCTTTCGCAGTTTTACTTTTCGCGCTTTAAGTAATGCTTCAACCTTTCTTTGCGATGCGATTTAAGCCTTAGGGAGAAAAATACAAAAATTTAACAAAATATTTTTTGGGATTTTTTTTGTTCAGGGTCCCCCCTTTGCTCGACGTTATTGCTAATATCAAGCAAAGAGGGGGGGGTCGTTGGTGACCACAACAGTTCTCTAGCCTCAGCCTTAAGATTAGATAGGTCATTGATCAATGTCGCCGTGGATCTGTCATCACCAAACTTGGTGAGGAACTGACTTTGAAAAATGTCCCAGCTTGTGATGGATCCGGAAGGTAACGAAAAGTACCATGACCCGGCTGTTCCTTGCATTGTATAAGGGAAAAGCCGGACAACAGCGTCTTCGTTAGTGACTCCATTGAGATTAACAGAAAGCATGAAATTATTGATATGTTCCTCGGCTAGCATGCCTGCTTCCGGATTGAATTTAGGCAGCCATTTCTCAGGATGGGCCGGTATAGGGCTCAGGGGTGGAGGCATTAAAACCGCCCCAGGATTGTTCCATGGAGACTGGGCCATCGTTGAGCTGCTAGTTAATGGAAGTGCAGAAGATGATCCCTGATGCTGAGAAGATGAAGATATTAAGATCTTTGATGTTTGAAGAGGAAGGTTTGTAGAAGATGGGTGAGTGAGTTGGAATGAAAGAGTGGGTGGTTGACTTCGCGGTGAGGGAGTTGATACGGACGAAGTGGATGAAGGAGTCTTACTGTCAGACTCTGGTGGTGTTTTCCTTGCTCTTTTCCTAGTAGGGAGAGGGAGTTCACTTGTTTGTATGCCAAATTTTTCACTCTTTAATCTGGTAAGGGGATGAGCAGGGTTGTACTGCGAAGTCACGCTGCTTTTAGATTTATCAGACTTCTGGTTAAAAATAGAGAATCCCTGGAGTTTACGAATCAAAGTTTGAATTTCAGGGGGTTCAATGATAGATTGGTCTGATATATTCGAATATGTAGCAGTGGTAGATACTCAAGCGACTTCAAATTCCGGGTTTAACCGTGTTGGAGAAGTCGAGGGAGTTGATGAGGGTGTATTACTCTCAGAATGGTATTTAGATGTTGCTTTAGGTGCCATTCATAGTTCGTGCCCTCCTTCTAGCGCCAAATATGTTGAGGGCCCTGAAATCGGGTCAACAACAAGGGGGATACCCACCCGGTCGGGAACCTGGTTGGCGGCTCCATGCCCGTTTGGTGTAGCGGGTCCGACTAGGGATAACGGGACCAGCTTCCCGATCTAAGGGGTGTATGTGTGTAGAGTTTGGTGATGTGTGTGTGTGTAGGATATGATACTGAAAATCTGGAATTATTTCTAAGCTAATTTAATTCTAAACTCTGAGACTGAATTTTATACTACTTTAATCTATCAAGAACAACACATCTAATCTACGCTAACCCAGGATAGAACTTTTTCCATTATGCGATCTAGAAAGATTTCACACAATAACTGGTAATGAAGATTATTCAGCTATTATGAGAATATAAATCAATTAAGATGAACCATCCTGCATAAAAAGTTAAGTAAAACGGTTGTGAACAGCATATTGCATAATCAGTTATTCATGTATTAAGCACACATCACCAAACTCTACACACATACACCCCTTAGATCGGGAAGCTGGTCCCGTTATCCCCAGTCGGACCCGCTACACCAAATGGGCACGGAGCCGCCAACCAGGTTCCCGACCGGGTGGGTATCCCCCTTGTTGTTGACCCGATTTCAGGGCCCTCAACAAAAGGGCACATCAGGCAAAGCTCATCATCCGGTGGGAGCCCGATTGTATTGGTACAGAAGAAGGATGGGACCTAGATTCTCTGTATTGAGTATCGAGATCTGAACAAGATCAATGTCCGGAATAGGTACCTAATCCCACAAATTGATGACCTTCTAGACCAGCTAAAGTGGGAAAAATATTTCAGCAAGATTGACTTAAAGTCAGGTTATCACCAGGTTCCTATCGAACCCTCTAATGTGTGGAAGACTACCTTCTAATCCAAGGAGGGCCTTTTCGAATGGTTGGTCATGCCATTTGGATTAACAAATGACCTTGCAACCTTCATGATACTGATGGATGACATCTTGCGACCCTTCACTAATGCATTCGTGGTGGTGTATTTAGATGGCATCTTGATCTTCAGCAAGAGTTGGGAAGAGCACCTCCACCATATTTGACAGGTCCTTCAAACCCTCCGAAAACACAAGTTGTGTGTTAACTTGGAGAAATGCACCTTTGGACTGACCTAGGTTCAATATCTGGGGTACATCATTGATGAGGAGGGTGTGCATGTGGATCCATCCAAGATACAAGTAATTCAGGATTATCCAGCCGCAACCACTCTAACAGAGCTCTGCATCTTTTTTGGTCTTTCCAATTTCTACCATAGGTTTGTGTTGGGGTTCTCTCATATCACTTGGACTTTACATCAAGTCACCAAGGGTGGAACTAAAGAAAAGTTCTTTTGGTTGGAAACCAACAACAAGTGTTCTCCGAGTTGAATAATCGCCTCGGTTCTGCATGAGTGCTCACGTAACCAGACCTGCAACAACCATTTGAGATTGAGACAAATGCCTTTGACTAGGCTATTGGTGTGGTTCTTACTCAAAATGGGCATCCAGTGGCTTAACACAGTGAGACACTTTCAAACATAGTCCGAAAGTACTCCACTTACAACAAAGAAATGTATTCTATTGTGCAGGCCTACCGTCAATGGAAGCATTACATTATGGGGAAGAAAATGGTCATCCACATAGACCACCAGGCTCTACAGTTCATACAGACACAAGGGAAGTTGCAGAACGATCGCCATCAGAAATGGTCCACCTATCTACAATAGTTCCATTTGAACATTAAGTATAAGAAGGTAAGCACCAATAATGTGATTTATTTCCTCAACGATTTCTATGGCAATCACATCGTTCGTTGTAGTCCTCAGAGATACCTTTCCAACGAGGTATCATACGTGTCAAACAGAGATAATATGACCAAGTTATGACTCGAAAGTTGGCTGCCCAACTAACCCCAACAGGGCTTCATTGTAACTCAGTTCAGAGGCATGTAGCCGCCACATCTCTTCTCAGAGATAAGCTACCATCACCCAAGCTATCTTATTTCCATTCTGTTTGTAAGCATAGTTCAAAATTGTTCTATTAATGAAATGAAGTGTTTTTCTGCTGCATCTTTGTGTTTATGATTATATCTGTAAGTTGTTGTGTTCCTTTTTAAGTTTGAAGTAGTGGTATCAGAGCGGGCTTCTCTTTCTTTTTTTTTCTTTACATGTCCCCAACGAGGTCACGGTATAAGGTGTGTTGGCTTGATGGGCCCTGACCCAGGTTCACTGTTAATTAGCCAAGCAAATCCCTACACCACTGGCCCATTCGGCATCAATCTGCAGAGAGCGGTCTAAAGTCTCACCCAAAGTAGTATGGGGGGATGCAGGAACCAAGTTTCCGCACCCTGAGATGGCTGTGATGTCGTTTTATACCCTTAAACTTCCTTCGCGTAGATTGATAAGCCTTTTAGGGCTTATCGATATACTTCTCTTAATTGTCCTCTAGACCTCTGCGAAGGTCTACAACTGTCCTTTGTGTATCCTAAATAGGTGATACAAACACTTACGCGCCTCTGTAATTACTCTTACTTTGGTGTTACCCAGATTAGCTTAAGTGGTGGATAACTTTAACATGCATTGTGATTATCTTTGCGTAACCATATATTCTTACTTGTGTTCATATAATAAGGTAAAACACATAGATTCACACATCAATACAACATTAAATCATAAACCCGGTAGTTAAAATAACATAAACGCATGCATTCATAACAGAAGTAAAATAGCTCATACATAGATAATTCCAAAATAATTCTCATTATTGATATTCAAATCTCTCTTACAGGCTCTAACTGCCCTGCGCACACAATTGCAAGGGTCTGCACAATTAGCTGCGAACTTCTACCCTAGGCCTCTGCACACTCAACTGTAGATCCTCTTTCCTACGCTAATACTCTTTGATCTTATCCCTCACAGACCCATCACGTCCATCAATTGCCAAAATCTACTAAGACCTAAGACTGCTTTAGACTCTTCTAAGACTCTCCTTTTATACATTCCCATGGTCCACAAACCAAGGGTGGATTTCATAAAGCCGACACAAGTTACCTAAACTAAGGGAGGAAACCCTTGATGACTCTTTACATCTTCACACTCCACAACCACAAAATTTAGAGACTTTAGATTCTTTATACAAAATTTGGGCCTTTAGCCCCAAAACTTGGGCTTTTAACCCCAAAAGTGACCCTAGGGGACCCATTCCCAATAGGCCCCCAACACAAATCTGGTGACTCACCCTCGATTCACTCTGGTGGGGCAGAGATCTTGTCGTGAAGACCTACCAAATCCACTTGTACTACTACAACCTCAGAGGTACACTGCGCCACCGCCTGGTTAACCTGCTTGACCAGCAACTCCGTCCCTGGTCCTGCGCTATCTGCCTGTATTTTGTGTTGTGTTGCCTGCAGACTAGCCAATTTTTCTTCAATGGAGGTTGTGAGAACATAACCTTCATCTAGCCAAGTCCCCAATCTGGCCTGTAGTAGCATTTTTTGGTTTTGATAAGATGGAATAAATTAGTCAAAAAAATATTTTAAAAAAATCTTAAGTTAGGATATGGACATAACAATATTGAATCATTTTTTTTTTTAAATATCTTGATGATGATGTCCATATCAAAGAAAATGTTAGGTTAGATGTCCTAAAAAAATCAAGAAAAAGAAAATGTTAGGTTAGAAAGAAAAGAAAACAAATAAACTTTGAAAGTGAGAAAGTCTAAATGCCACTACTATTTTTTCCGAAAAATAATGGTTGTGTGTAGCTTATCATAAATGCCACAACCCATGACAATCAAATAGTTTAATCTTGACTGCTTCATGCTTTAAATTTGATGTTATAATTAGAGAATAAAGATCTGGCCAAACTGTTTAATCTTGGCAGATCAGTAGTTAAATAGAGAATAATAAGGTGCTCATCAATTTAATCTGAGCCCTTGGATGTTATAAGGATAGAATTAGATAGTTTGTTTTTTTTTTTTTAAATAAAAGAAAGGAAAAGGGTTTGCTAGCTTAAATGCACCCATTAAGTGAAGAAAAAATGATAGGATAAGCAAATGGTAAGTAGAATAAAGGTTGCAGAAGTATGATGACTGATTGGACAAAATGTACATTTATCATGTTTTACCATATATTTCTATGTCTATGAGGCAATTACACAAAGCAAATGAAGATCTACAAGATCAATTAATTAACTTCCCTCACCCCATTCATCCCTATATTTACTAATTTCCCCTTCCCACCTTCATACAGTTCATATTAATTCATTTTCCATAATAAAAAAACCCATTTTCCTACGGTTAAAATCCTCTTTAACTAGGAAAAGTGAAAACCCCATGTTAAATCCCCTTTTACCCAAAAACCCACAAAACGATGTTTAGCCTAAGTATTGATGTATATATGTGAAAAGCAAATAACTCATGAAAAAGCATTATACTTAGTGTGTTTCCCCTTTCCGCTCATGTTTCATATTAATGCTAACTTAGAGTATTAAACCCATAAAAAGTCTCTTTACCCTTATATTATTAACTCCCTTTACTAAATATCCCGAAACCATAAGTTTTATTATAAAACTATGTATTCCATAACACATCGCATATCGAAAGATCACAAACTTTCAATGTGCATGCACTCTCCTCCGCATTGTGATATCCGATGAGCGATGTACTCAGACCCAACACAAATATATTTCATAATTCATTGCCCATTTTGCATCCACCCCTCATAGCAAGTCCCAGCTAAAACATACACCCTCTGCCATTGCGATCTCCGATATGCAATGGGAACTCAAACCCGATTGCAGTATTATTTATGATTTATTTTCCACATCGCGTCCGACCCCTATCGCATTCCTTTGCGATGGGCCTTCCTTCGCTAAATTGCGATCTCCGATATGCAATGAACCCAGACCTGACGTCATTTATCCGCTCGCATTCATACTATTTCAAGTCAGCCATACCTTGTTTTGCAAAGGATTTCTTTGTTAAAATGTTTTTATGATTTAAACGAGGAACCAACCTAAACCTCTATTTAACCATAAAACCCCGCTAATCTCAATTTTTAACCCATAATAAATCCCATACCACCATGATTAATTGTTGGGCCCCTTCGTTGCTCTTTCCTCTTACCTCCACGCTGCTCTTTCGCTCCACCACTGTTTGATCAAATGCATTCAAATCCAACGACCCTCAACAATTTCGGGTTGGCTCTCTGTCTGAGCATTACCTGCCTGAAAAAGTAGTATTCCACTGACCTCCCCTTGCTACGTGTCAGGCTCTAGACTATATCGGGTGACCCCTCCAAAAAACCACCCATTCCTGATAAGCGATGCGATGAAAACCAAACCACCTCCCGCATAGCTACAAAATGGCCACTATTCACTTTGTGCCATAATTCAAAAAATAAACTATTTTTCCAGTTAAACGTAAAAATCACCATTTTGCTTTGTTTCGCTCATTTGCACAATGAAACCTCCATAAACCTCTGCGACCAATAAAACCATTGTTTTACCTTCCGATATGCTTTAGACTCCTTCCAATATCCTTTCGATCTCAATAAAGCCATTGACGACCTTCTCTGTCACCTATGTTTTCTTAACAATTTCTGTGTTTTGCAGGTAAAAACTCCTTTTCCAGACTCACAAAGAAAAAAGCCTGCATACAGTTAGAAGACAAATACGAAAATCATATCAAATCACTTTACCCTGTAACATAAAATCTAAAACAATTTACTGTTGAAAGACACAGTAAAAACCTAAAATGCACAGTAAAGGTAAAAAGAACACAATAAAGGCTACTCAGCAGGGTCAAAGGATATTCAAAAAGTTTAATGAGTATTAGATGAAAGATCAAATGAAGGAATCAACTAGTGTAAAGGATACAAACAATCAAGCAGCTTAAAGGGCAAAATATCAAACAACAAAGACAACAAAACCTGAATAAAAAGGATAGCAAGAAGCAGTTCAATAACTGCCCCTATCTTCTTGCATGAAGATCTTTCCTTTCCTAGAATAAACCTTAATCAGTTTTCGGATATTTTCTTAGTTTCATTATTGTATAAATAACTCTCTTCTCGAGTTGTTAAGGGTTCAAGGTTCATTGTTCATTGCTTGTTAAGTCGTGACTATTCATTCTACTTTGAACTTGGTTGTAACTTTGAAGGAGGCTTTTCTAGACACTTGATGTACTCAATCTTTCTAGAACATTAATACAAAGCAGAGGATTCTGAATTTAGTTTTACACAGTTTGTGTTATCTTGTAAGTTTTTCCAACTATCAATCATTATGTTTTTCTTCTTATGCTTATGACTTATAGAGATATCTAGGTAGGAATAATTGTGTCTCAATTTATTCCTATAAACTCCTAAAGTGATCACCTATTAAGAGAATGGATTAATGAACTGTTTGTTTAGCTAATCCCCTCTAATCAATAAATCATCAATATCTTTTGTAAGCGTAAGTATACTGCCTTGAATCTTTTAAGCTTAAGTAAACTAATATTTGGAAACTATTCTTTGATGGCTCTTGCACGAAAGATGGGGCAGGAGCTAGAGTAGTTTTAATTTCACCTAAAAAAGAAAATATAACCCAATCATGTAAATTAGACTTCGAAGTTACAAATAATGTGGCTGAATATGAAGCTTTCCTTTTAGGATTGCAATTAGCCAAAAGCTTAAAAGTTCAAAACTTAAGTGTTTTTACTGATTCAGAACTTATTGTTAAGCAAGTAAGAAATGTTTTCCAGACCAAGCACCCTAGACTTAGGTCCTACTGAAATGAAGTATGGGATTCAGTTGAAAACTTCTTTGATGCTTTTAATTTGACTCATATTCCGATAGATCATAATATTCATGCAGATGCCTTAGATGTCTTTGCTAGCTTTTAAAATTCCTGATCATACTGATGTAATCTATCAAATACAAGTCAAATATAGGCCATCTATCCCAGATAATCTGAAACATTGGCAAAATATTCAAAGATGATGAACATTTGAAATCATTTCTGCAAGTAATAGATGATTTTTCATTTCTACAAATTGATGAAGATAGAACTGAAATAAATGAAAATGCAGATGGAAATGATACTTCAGATTTTAAAACCCAAATTGCTAATCATGACATTATTCAATTATCTAATAATTTTATTCCAAAAGGACTCATTCCTTTAGAAAAATTGTTTGATCAAAATGATGTCCTCCAAAACCCTCAGTCCATTTCTTCAGAAGATGACATAGAAGAGATTAACATTGGAACTGATGAAGATATCAAAAACATCAAAATATGTGCATCTCTAGACCCTGAGATCAAAGCTCAATATCTTAAGTTACTACAAAATTATAAGGATGTTTTTGCTTGGACTTATGTTGATCTAAAGACCTATGATACTTCATTAATACAACATAAGATTCCTTTGAAGCTAGAAGCAAAACCTTATCGACAGAAACTTAGAAGGATAAATCTAGCCCTTCTACCAACTATAGAAAGCGATATTGATAAAATGCTAGATGCTCAGATCATCCTCACTCTTAGATATTCCAATTGGGTCGTAAATCTAGTTCCTGTTAGAAAGAAAAGTGGAGAAATAAGACTCTGTGTGGATTTTAGAAATTTGAACAAGGCATCATTAAAAGATAATTATCCTTTGCCCAAAATGGATTAGTTACTTCAAATGGTTTCAAGAGCACAAATACTTTCTATGCTTTATGGTTTTTCAGGTTATAATAAGGTGAATGTTGATACAGCAGACAGAGAGAAGACAACCTTTACTACACCCTGGGGTACATTCATGTACGCTAGGATGCCATTTGGCTTAACCAATGCTGGAGCAACATCAGAGAGCTATGGACATAGATTTTAATGGTCAGGTAAATAAATTTGTGGTTATTTATCTTGATGACGTAGCTGTTTTTTCTAAATCTGATCAAAAAAATCTAAGGCACCTAATGAAGGTTTTTGATAGGTGTAGAAAATTTGGAATATCATTGAACCCTAAGAAGTCCTTGTTTGTTGTCAAAGAAGGAAAATTCTTGGGCCATATAATTTCAAAGGAGGTAGTAGTAATTGACCCCAAACGAGTATCTGCCATTGAAACATTGACCTTACCTAGAAACAAGAAGGAGATTCAAGCTTTTCTAGGAAAAATTAATTTTCTAAGGAGATTTATTCCAAATTATGCAGAGATTGTAAAATATATAACTGACATGCTCTGAAAGGACCATGAAGTCAAATGGACTGCCTCTTCTAGGCATGCATTTGAACAAAAAAAATGGCTATGTATGAAGCTCACACCTTAGCCAGCCCTGATTATACTAAGCCATTTAGTATTTTCTCTTTTGCCTCTAAAACAACCCTTGCTTCCATTCTATTACAGAAAAATGAAGATTCCCATGACCAACCCATAGCCTTTTTCAGCAAGGTTATGAGAGATTATGAGCTTAAGTATGACATCATTGAAAAGAAATCATATGCCCTCATTCAAGCCCTAAAATCATTCAGAATGTATGTCTTACATTCACCTAATATTGCTTATGTCCCTAATAGTGTTGTGAAAATTGTCCTAACCCAACTAGACACTGATGGGAAAAGAGCTAGATGGATCACTCAAATTCTAGAGTTTGATCTAACTATCAAGACTACCAAGCTAGTAAAAGGTCAAAGATTAGCCAAGCATCTAGCTGAATCCAACTGCAAAGTACTTGGAATCAATTATGTTTTAGAAATACAAGGGAATAATACACAAGAACCTTTTGTCCTTGCAAAAGGGGAAAATCCACAAGAACCTTCCCTTCATCCTAAAGAAAAGAACCCACAAGAACGTCTACCTTTAGAGCAGAACAGTCCTATACACATTGAAGAAAAATTCTTCTTGTCAAACTAAATTTCTTGATCCATTTTGAGTGTCCAGCATCATTTTCCAAAACCCAGTGTGAAACCCTTAAGCTAAAATCAGTCAAGTACTGCATTATAAATGAAAATTTATACTGGAAGGATCCACTGAATATTTTTTTATTATGTTTAACAGAATCAGAAACTAAAGGAATCATTGATCAGTTTCATACAGGATTTTGTAGGGGACATTATGCTTGGAGAGCAACAACATACAAGATTCTGAGGGGAGGATTTTATTGGCCCACATTGTTCTTACAAGTAGGGGAAAAGGTCAGAGGTTTTGTTCCTTGTCAAATGTTTGCTAGTAAACAAAAATTAGCGGTTCTTCCACTCATTCCATCAATAGTTTCAGCACCTTTTTCTCAATGGGGATTAGATTTTGTTGGAGAGATTCACCCCACTTCAAGTAATCAGCATAGATGGATCCTCACTGCAACAGACTACTTTACTAAATGGGTGGAAGCAATTCCAGTTAGAAATGCTACTGATTCAGTAGCAATTAAGTTTATTGAGGATAATATCTTATCTAGATTTGGTTGCTCAACTCAAATTGTCACTGATAATGCAACAAATTTTTCTAGTGTTAAAATGATTGACTTTTTCCAGAAATATCAGATTTTGTTACATCATTCAACTCCATACTACCCTCAAGGTAATGGCCTTGCAGAGTCATCAAACAAAAGTCTGGTAAAGGTAATAAAAAAGACTCTAGTTGATCATAAGAAGAGTTGGGATTCACATTTGATTTATGCAGTATGGGTAAATAGAATTACTCCAAAGAGATCAACTGGAAAATATCATTTCAATTAGTCTATGGGAAAGATGCAATCTTCCCTACCAATTTGGCCTTCCATGTTTTAAAATTCCTGCAGGATTCAACAGATGAACCTGATGATTTTTCAAGAAGAATAAATCAGATTATTGAGCTTAATGAAAACAGAGATGAAGTTCAACACAAATTGAATAAATATCAGCATAAGATGAAGGCTTTGTTTGACAGAAGAGCCAAGGAAAGGGACTTTAAGGTAGGTGATTTAGTTCTAAGATGGGATGCCAGGAGAGAAGAGAAAGGAAAGCATGGCAAATTTGACAATCTATGGTTTGGACCTTTAGAAATTGCTAAAGTGAAGGGTAACAACACTTTTGTGCTGCAGAATCTTGAGGGGCTATATTCCACTTATCCTGTAAATGGAAGGTTTCTCAAACATTACATTCAGTACTAAGAAGATGTCAGTGTGATTTTTTTTACAGCAAGAACTCCATAGCCCGAAGAGAATGCACATGGATGGAGCTAATGTTGTAGCATTTTTTGGTTTTGATAAGATAGAATAAATTAGTCAAAAAATAATAATAATAATAATAATAATAATAAAATGTTAAGTTAGGATATGGACATAACAATATTGAATAAAATGTTTTTGAAAATATCTTGATGATGATGTCCATATCAAAGAAAATGTTAGGTTAAATGTCTTAAAAAATCAAGACAAAAAGAAAATGTTAGGTTAGAAAGAAGAAAGCAAATAAACTCTGAAAGTGAGCAAATCTAAATGCCACTACTATTTTTTCCACAAAATAATGGTTGTGTGCAGCTTGTTATAAATGCCACAACCCATGACAGTCAAATAGTTTAATCTTAACTGCTTCATGCTTTAAATTTGATGTTATAATTAGAGAATAAAGATCTTGCCAAACTGTTTAATCTTGGTAGGTCAATAGTTAGGTAGAGAATAATAAGGTGCTCATCAGTTTAATCTGAGCCCTTGGATGTTATAAGGTTAGAATTAGATAGTTTTTTTTTTTTTTTTTAATAAAAGAAAGGAAAAGGATTTGCTAGCTTAAATGCACCCATTAAGTGAAGAAAAAATGATAGGATAAGCAAAGGGTAAGTAGAAGAAAGGTTGCAAAAGTATGATGATTGATTGGACAAAATGTACATTTATCATGTTTTACCATATGTTTCTATGTCCATGAGGCAATTACACAAAGAAAATGAAGGTCTACAAGATCAATTAATTAACTTCCCTCATCCCCATTCATCCCTATATTTACTAATTTCCCCTTCCCACCTTCATACAGTTCATATTCATTCATTTTCCATAAAAAACCCCTTTTCCTAAGGTTAAAATCCTTTTTGCCTAGGAAAAGTGAAAACCCCATGTTAAATCCCCTTTTACCCAAAAAACCCACAAAAATATGTTTAGCCTAAGTATTGATGTATATATGTGAAAAGCAAATAACTCATGAAAAGGCATTATACTTAGTGTATTTCCCCTTTCCGCTCATGTTTCATATTAACGCTAACTTAGAGTATTAAACCCCTAAAAAGTCCCTTTCCCGTATATTATTAACTCCCTTTACTAAATATCCCGAAACCATAAGTTTTATTATAAAACTATGTATTCCATAACACATCGCATATCGGCAGATTGCAAACTTTCAACGTGCATGCACTCTCCTCCGCATTGCGATATGCGATGCACGATGGACCTAGACCCAACGCAAATATATTTCATAATTCATTGCCCATTTCACATCTGCCCCTCATCGCAAGTCTTGGCTGAAACATACACCCTTCGCCGTTGTGATCTCCGATATGCGATGGGAACCCAGACCTGATCGCAGTATTATCTATGATTTATTTTCCACATTGTGTCTGGCCCCTATCGCATTCCTTTGCGATGGGCCTTCCTTCGCTAAATTGCAATCTCCGATATGCGGTGAACCCAGATCCAATGTCATTTATCCACCCGAATTCATACTATTTCAAGTCCGCCATACCTTGGTTTTCAAAGGATTTCTTTGTTAAAATGTTTTTACGATTTAAACGAGGAACCAACCTAAACCTCTATTTAACCATAAAACCCCGCTAATATCAGTTTTTAACCAATAATAAAGCCCATACCGCCATGATTAATTTTTGGGGCCCTCCGTTGCTCTTACCTCTGCGCTGCTCTTTCACTCCACCACTATCCGATCAAATGAATTCAAATCCAACAACCCTTAGCGATTTCGGGTTGGCTCTCTGTCCGAGCATTACTCGCCCGAAAAAGCAGTATTCCACCGACCTCCCCTTGCTACGTGTCAGGCTCTAGACTATATCGGGTGACCCCTCCCAAAAACCGCCCACGCCTCATAAGCGGTGTGATGAAAACCAAAACCACCTCCCGCATAACGACAAAATGGCCATTGTTCACTTTGCACCATAATTCAAAAAGTAAACTATTTTTCCATTTAAACGTAAAAATCACCATTTTTCTTTGTTTCGCCCGTTTACACAGTGAAACCTCCATAAACCTTTGTGACCAATAAAACCATTGTTTTACCTTCCGATACGCTCTGGACTCCTTCCAATATCCTTTCGAGCTCAATAAAGCCATTGATGACCTTCTCTATCACCTATGTTTTCTTAACAATTTCTGTGTTTTGCAGGTAAAAACTCCTTTTCCAGGCTTACAAAGAAAAAAGCTTGCATACAATTAGAAGACAAATACGAAGATAATATCAAATCACTTTACCCTATAACATAAAATCTAAAAAGATTTACAGTTGAAAGACAGTAAAAACCTGAAATGCACAGTAAAGGTAAAAAGAAGATAGTAAAGGCTACTCAACAGGATCAAAGGATATTCACATTGTTTAAAGAGTATCAGATGAAAGATCAAATGAAGGAATCAACCAGCGTAAAGGATACAAAAAATCAAGCAGCTTAAAGGGCAAAATATCAAACAACAAAGCCGGCACGACCTGAATAAAAGGGATAGCAAGAAGCAGTTCAATAGTTGCCCCTATCTTCTTGCATGAAGATCTTTTCTTTCCTAGAATAAATCTTAATTAGTTTTAGGATATTTTCTTAGTTTCATTATTGTATAAATAAATCTCATCTCGAGTTGTTAAGGGTTCAAGGTTCATTGTTCATTGCTTGTTAAGTCGTGACTGTTCATTCTACTTTGAACCTGGTTGCACCTTTGAAGGAAGATTTTCTAGACACTTGATGTACTCAGTCTTTCTGGAACCTTAATACAAAGTAGAGGATTCTGAATTTGGTTTTACACAGTTTGTGTTATCCTATAATTCTTTCCAGTTATCAATCATTATGTTTTCCTTCATATGCTTATGACTTATAGAGATATCTAGGTAGGAATAATTGTGTCTCAATTTATTCCTATAAACTCCTGAAGTGATCACCTATTAAGAGAATGGATTAATTTACTATCTATTTAGTTAATCCCCTCTAATCAATAAATCATTAGTATCTTTTGTAAGCTTAAGAATATTGCCTTGAATCTTTGGAACGTTGTTTAGAAGGCTTTCATACTTATGATTATTCTGTTTTACAGTCTGGAAACTGTGATAATCATATTATTTTTTGTCTTCTTCTCACCACTATTTCATCTATATCACTGTGTAAAGCTTTATAGCAGCCCTTTGCTAATATATTAATATTATCCAAAGGATTAAGTATTTCAATTCTACATCTGTCTTCATTCATTTGTCTTCCAAAACTAAAACCAAAAACCCCAAAATAATTATTTTAGATGCTCTGGCATTGGTAGCTGACCTACTACTATCTGAGAGGTACAACATGGCCTTCAGTACTGCATCCTTGCGTTGTGCTACGTCCACCTGTTCCTTTAGTGCCTTCGCTTCATGTAGCTTTTCCAGCCTCTGTGTGATGGCGATAGTGTGTTCCATCACTTTGACCTCGTCATATCTCTGCTGTAGTTCCATTGCCTCTGTTTCTAGCCGCTGCACGTTTGGATATTCCTGCAGGCTAGTAACTACATCAAGTGACTGCTCAATTAGCGAAGTGCACTCCTTCACTGTGACAACTGCATCGTGCTTCCCTCTGAATTCTGGTGGAGTCGAAAGCTGGGCCCTCAACTCGAGGTCCATGATCTTAAGGTTCAGTGCAAACTAAACCTTAGCCATCTCTATCTGTGTGTCATGCACACATGCAACGAGCTTCCAAATTCTTTCATCGACTGGTGCATCTTCTGGGATATTCAACTCTGGAACAGTTTGGCATGCCTCGGCTACTACAGCTGTGGTGCGCTCATTCTTCTCTGTGATATTCTTTAGGGGATCAAGCGCAGACATCTTCTCAATAAATATTTGGGAATTGTTGACCTTCTGCTCGCTGATCACATTCAGCGTGTGCTGCTTTTTGGCCCGAAGTTCTGCAAGCACATCGTCTTGCAGGGTGTAGAGCGCTTCACTTGGCAGTGCGACCAAGTTCAACCCAATCTTCTTGAGAGCGTTGACAATGGCCTTGTCAGCTTCCACTTCTGTAGTCAATGCTCCGTCCAACAGCACGATGGCCCGGGGATCCAAGGAGCATACTAGTTCCGTTGCGTCTAAGGTCCTAGGCACCAAGCTAGTTGGTGCTGCACTTCGTTATCCCACACTGGTCTGTACTTGAGTGGCTTGGATCTACAGCTCACGTAGACCTATCTGTATGGTGACCAAGGCTTGTTTCTACTGCTGCTCGAACTGTTGCAGCAGTTTTGTGGTTGTATCCCTCACTGTGTCCCCGATATCATTCATATCACCTTCAGTCAAAGTGATTCGGTCAAGTGATGATTTAATGGCCTTGGACTTCTTCCGCGGCCCTACCTTTTCCTGCTCCCAAGTGCGCTTAACCTGGAATGGAGTAGTCTTCGGGTTTGCACCTCTCTACCTTGATTGCTGCTCTTCTTCCTCTGTCTACGGTGAACAAGACCTCTGACTTCTGTCAGATTCACGCTCTTCCTCTTGTTCTTCCTCCTTTGCTTGATTTTTAGTAGTGTGCTCTGCTTTAGCTTTTTCCTTAGCCTCCTTCTTCCTCCTTTCGGCCAACTGTTCCATCTTTAACCTGACCCCTTCCTTCTTCCACTTCGTTGCAGACTTACTGGACCCAGTTGATAAGTCTAAGGTCATGCTCCACTCTGCTGGCCAACTCTCAAGGACCACAGCAATTGTATCATTTGTCACCAGGTATGGAAGATGATACCAATTTTGCTCAGGGTCCTTCCGCGCTCTGATGGAAATGTAGTGGAAGGTCACCTTGAACTCCACATATTTTGACAACTGTTCAAAGACAGTTGGTGAGAGCCTTGGCTTATAGTTGATTGCGGTGCGGATGCTTGCCTCCATCAGCACCCAAAAGATCTTACTGTGTTTGACCTTTGTGGCATCCTTGGTGGCCTAGAGTGAAGCGAACATTGCTACTTCTTGTAGATGTGACTCGACCGGAGGAAATTGGCTATCCTCCGGTAGCTCTGATGCAACCAGCAAAATTGAGAGTAAGTGCCAGGTGTAATGGAAGGTCTTAATCTCATCTTGTGCCTCTCTGCAGCTCGTGAGGAACTCACCACAGAGATAGCACACCCAATTAAATTGTACGCCCTTCATGCACTAGGCCGCTAATGACACAACGGGAGCCAACAACTCATCTCCGCAACACTTTCACATGATTTTCCCAACCAAAATTTGGGTGGCGACCTTAACCGTAGGGTTAGTTATACTGGAGATTGAATATCCTCGCAGCTTCTTGGTGAGCTTGAATATTTCCTTCATTCGCACGGCAAGGTCGCGCTCACCCATCTTTCCACCAAATGCCATGGTCGGATTCAATCCTGAATGCGGGAGCAAAGTGATCCTATGGATAAACATGTCTGTGATTGGTATCGGTTCTCCCAATATATTATTCACTAAGCACAACAATTGCTTGATAACCATAAAGTTTATGGGTGCACGGTGGTAATGCGGCACCCATAACAAGTTTAGCAGTCCTGCTTTTTCCACCCTTCTGATCCACTTCTTCGGCTCCAGTGCGGTGACACCCATATATTTGTAGCACACTTGGGTAATAAAGGTGTCAGTCACCAAGTGGTGGAATTACTTTGTGTCTGCCAAATCCCAATCCTCCAGCTTGAGAGAGGGGATGTGCGCCAAACGCGGGCCTTCAAAGGTAATTTGGTCTAGCAGCAATGGGGTATTCAACATAAATTTTCCCTCATCTGGGTCCTTCAGAGACCTTCACCTTGCCTTGGTGGGGGGAATGTACTCAGGAAACTTGGAAATAGGGTTTACACCCTCAATGTCAATGTCTACAGCCCCCATATCCACATCTTCGATACCCTCCTCAGATTCTAGGTCGACCACTTTTCCTTTCTCCTTTGCGGTGGGCTTTTCTTTCTGTGGATGTTTCCTAGGCGACATGCGCACCGCCTGTGCCACTTTTTGCTTGTCCTTCTTCGCTTTAGGCCCCTCTATAGTCAGCGTAGGCCTCGGCCTGAGAGACCTCAGCAATTTTGGTACCCCTACAAGCACCTCTACACTTGCAATCTTAGGGGCATCTCCCTCTGATGCCATCGATCCCTCAGCAGTTGTGGTTTCCATGGGTACCGACATGATGCTAGTAAAAAATTCCTAAGTTTCCTTAGGCAACTTCTCAAACATTGAACTCACTACTAAAGCCTCAAAATAGTCAAGGGTCATGCGCGCCTGATAGCTCAACACCTCAATTCTCAAAACGACAAGTTTTTTTTGTTGGGCGGCCATCTGTAATTTATAGGCAATTTTGAATTTGAATCCGACCGTTCCCCATAAAATATGTTCATAAATGCTAGATTGGCAGCAGATTTTCAAAGATCTTGCTCTTAAATTCCGACTTAAATGCCACCCCCTGCTCCATTTAGCCATTTTCTCACTGTCAAATCATGAACACTGACCATCACGGTCACTTCCTAGCGACCCTACGCGGTCTCTCCTCTGATAGCGCAACTCCCTTCGTTCTTCTTATGATACTGTGACATTCCTCCCTTTCGCGCAGTCCCACAGTCGCAAAGATCTATACCCCGGGCAGTGTAGTTTATAGTCGCGCACCTCATTTTAGCTACCTGGAGTGCTAAGACTGTGCTTTCTCCATATAGTCATCTGGCTGGATCCCCAGTGTATGGCTTCAATCGACTGCCATTTACCTTCCCTGGAAATAGCTCCCCATTCAACTTCACCAGCTAAACTGCTCCACCATCGGTAATCTCTTTGATGACATAGGTCCCCAGCCAATGCATTCAAAATTTTCCTAGAATTTTATCAAACTTACTATCATATAACAAAACCAAATCATTTACCTTGAAGGTGCACAGTTTGATGTGTTGATCTCCTTTTGAACTTGCTGAAAATGTTATCTCAAAATCAAGCCCTGGAAGGCTGCAAACCAGGAGGACTTCAAGTAACTATTTCAAACCAATCTTTAGACTAAGGCTTAGCCTCCTTAGCCTGAGAGGGCTCTCTCTCAAGGGTTATTGATTTTGACTAATAATAAGATGGCTAACTCTTGTGAAATAACATTGATAAATATGAAGGTTGGACAAACATTACATAAGTTTCCATTGGGCCTATGGAGTCAATAAAACCTCAGCAAATAATGATACAGCCTTTACATAGAAGTCAGGGCATGTGGCATTTAAATGTTCAAAACACAGCTCTTATAAAACCACAGTTCATGAATGTGTACAGGAAATCAGAGCAGCATAAGTGAATTCTGAGTGATTACACATCTATGCAACTGTAAAATAAATCAAGGATAAAGTAAAACCACACATCTTGAACATAAAAACACTTTATGAATCCTGAGAAGAAAAGCAGTTTTATTATATTACTGAACTCTGTCTTTCTACATAAGCCAAAACAGTACTCTGTTTTATAAAATCTCCAACCCTCATTACATAGATGTTCCAGCTATATATAGAATCCTTATGCTAACTATTTCGAGCTTCCTCCTCCAACATGAGGGGAACTCGATAACTGCCTCTAATGACACCTATTAGCTATTGAACTAACTAATAAATACAATAAGGAACTGACTGTAGTGTTTAAGAGTTCTAAATTAACTATAACTCTAACTCCATTTTACATGCATAATGACTTCTTCTTATTCTCTGACACCTGGTCCTCTTTCGACTTGGCTGAGCTGGATGTTTAATACTCCATAGTGATCTTGAACGCTGAACCTTTCAACTGCTCAGAAGTATTAGGAGATTTCCCTTACTTCTCGGCTCCAGTTTTCCTCAAAATGCTCGAATGTACCAAGCATATTTCTAGCCTTTAATAACCCATAATATGGAACACTGCCACGTTCTAGATGTGTTGTGAGCTGCATCGATTGACATGTGTGCAAGCAAAAGGTCCTTGTATGCAAAAAGATTTGCTACCTCTTGAATGGTGACAACGGGGATATCACAGAACTTTAAAAATGGGTTGAAATATTCCACCTTTTTAAATCCTCCACCTGTCTTGTTTTGATTGGCTATTGTCGTTCCCGCTGATATCTTGTATACCCTTTTGGCGTTTCCTTTTCAAAATTTCCGCTCAAAATACAAAACTGCCTGTTCTGTGTTAAAATCATCACCTTCAGCAGTTTCGTAGCGCGCTACGAAACTGCTGAATTATTTAAACAGCTTGCCTTTAGCCCGAGATTTTTATCACCAAAACATCTGACTGCCAAAAATTTCCTTCGACTTTTCATATGTATAGCAGGGATTTACATGCCTTCAAAAGCAATAAGACTAAACAAATTTGACAAAAATTTGGAACAAAACCCCTCTTGAAGAAAAAATTCATTTAGTAGATAACTGGTCCAGCTGTACCTTCAGGTCTTCAATCTTCTTCTTCAGAGCTTTATTCTCAGCTCTTAATTGCATATTTATTTTTCTAACGAACTGGGCCTCTTTGATGGCTGGTACTGTCCATGTGTGAAATTGTGCATGGCCATCAACTACTGAATTCAACTGGTTTTGAAAGGTTTCAGTTCCACCCCACAGAGCTTTACGATATTTTGTATACACATCTGCATGCTTTCTAACTGCTTGCTTCAGTTTGGCAATCTCATATTGGGCTGCTTCTAATTTGCTCTTCATGACTGCTATATTATCTTCTTGAGATGTGATGATTGTTCTGCTTGCATTATTTTGCCTAACTTTCTCGATTGCCTCTATTTTTGACAGTGCTTCTTTTACTTGCTTCCTTGTAATAGGTCTTCTAGGTTTTAAAATGAATTCTTCACCTGGCTCATCGAACTTGAGCTTTTTTGAGGCTTTAGACTTCTTGGCAGTTTCTGGTGATGACTGTGTCAAATCAATATGAACTGGTTCAAACTGCTCGAATTCAATGGCCTGTAATAAATCATTCAAGCTTGCCTTGGATGTTGGGCTCTCTTCAACAGCTATGGCTTTACCCTTTTCCTTTTTTATCTGACTTCTTGTCCTTACTCTTGAAACTGCTTCAGCTCTACTTGTTTCAGGAACAGTCTTCTTATCATGAGTTTTTTCCTTTGTTGATTTCTGAGGTTGTTCTTGAATGATTAGTGGCTTCACTGGTTTGCTTAGCTGTGTCTTGGTTTGCTTTTTAGCTCTTGCTTCCTTTTGGAGCTCAGCTATTGTTAATTCTCTGGCTGGTTGTGGTGTAAGGCCAGTCTTGCTTTGAAATCCAGCCATGAAAATAAACGAATTCCAGTCTCTGCCTATCTTTTGGAGGCCATCTAACACTAACAACTTAATCAAACCATGATGAAATAAAGAGGTTTCACAGTCCTCTTTCCTTAACTGCACCTTGTCACACATCTTACTCAAACTGCGAAATAGGTAAAAAGGAATGTCTATGGAGACTTTCCCAGTGAAATGTAAAAGCAATTTGAAATGGTAAGAATAGACCTTATTGTACCTTCCTTCACAGGTCAAGTATTTTTGAATGCAGGTGAGAAGAAGAGCATAATGTTCCTTGACATAATTTCTGGGCACTGCTTTTGTTAAGTCTTCATTTACATATGCCTCCTTCAAAAACTCTTTACAAGGGTTCATATCAAATTTAAAATTTTTAAACCATTCTTCCCGTCCTCTTGGGATCTCTGTCACAGCAGCTATGGCTTCTGGAGAAACTTGGACTTCTAGCATAGCAATCTTTGAATTTAACCCAGTGAAATTAAGCGCAAATTCTTTGGTTACCTGCGCATGTCCTCCTTGTAGCTTCTTGCAAAAGTTCCAGCAGCCGGCATCTTTGAACGCTTTCTTCACACCTTCATCCCTCAACGCTATATCCAAGCCCTCAGGTTCAGTCCTCTGGCATTTACCGGATCTGTGCTCTTTTCTCTCCATTTTCCTTTCAAAATCTTCACACGCACAGAGTCTAACAGCTTCAGTTTCAATGGTAATTCAGTTCTTTTTAATTCAGCCTCGCTTGTAATCAGGCTCGCTTGAAATTCAAATTCTTTGTCACTCATGCAGCACTTACGACTATCATTAAGTACATGCACGGTAAAATCCCTTGGGAATGATATTTCTGTGCATATTAATAGAGCTAGTGGTGGGATAGTGGCAAATGAGTGTTCAAACGTGATACGAGAGGTACAAAAACTGACATGAGTGGACACAACTGATGACTCGGATAACAGACTTGACCTTTCAGGAAAGATTCGCTGCAAAAAGCACGAATCCATGGTTTCGCAGCGCTGTTAGTTTGAAATTCTAATAATGCGCTGCGAAACGGCCTAATCATGACGCACTGCGAAATTGCTAAACCATAATTGCGCTGTGAAACTGGCCAATGGGATTTATGCTGCGAAATCACTAAAAGACACGATGACTCGGACATGGATAAGACATGACTATGGAACAATGATGGATGAATTAGAACCAATGGGAGTCGAGTATGGTTTAAGTTAAGAACTTTAACACTCAAATCCTAAGTAAGAAAAAAAATGAAATCAACCTAACACAGACTTTTGCTATTGGACTAGGGCAGACGATTATATACATCAAATTTTTTAGTTCTAAGTGATAACAGAATCCAGCCAAAAATATATCCTCTTCCAGCTTTGTTAGTTGTGCAAGCCTTTCTTCTAGGGCTCCACGATCCACCATTCCTATACATGCCACTATGTGCAGACTAGGTACAATGTACTCCATTGACATCATAGCTTCTACACCATAAACCAACCTGAAAGGTGTCTGTCCAGTTAGCTTTTGCCACGTCATCCTGTAAGCCCATCGCACCGCAGGTACGCGCACATCCCAGTCATTCCTTTGTGCATTGTAGACCTTCGCCAGCGCGTTCTCCAATATCTTGTTAAAAGCTTCCACCGTCCCATTAGCCTGTGGGTCATATGGCGTACTCTTCTGATGATAAACCTGGAACTCCATCAACGCGCTGATCATTTCATTAAGAAAATGTGTACCATGATTGCTCATCAAAATCTTCGGGCATCCAAATCTAGTTAGTACTTACTCAAAGATGAACTTTGCTGCTCTTGCCCCTGTACAATCCTTCACAGGATGCACCTCCACCCATCTGGTCAAATATTCAGTCACGGTGATGATATACCATGCACCCATCTTCTTTCCTGGAGGCTGAATTGGTCCTACAAAGTTAATTTCCCACTTTTCAAATGGTTGTAATGACATATGTGGATTCAAAGGTAACTCATGCCTCCATGATGGCATGCTCGTCCTTTGACATGCATCGCATGCCTTACAATAAGCCTTGGAATCCTTATGAAGCGTCGACGACCATAGCCCAGCGCGTAAAATCTTTTGTGTTGTAGCTTTTCCTACATAATGTCCTCTCGGGGCTCCTCCATGAGCTTCATCAAGGATGCTATTCCATTCAAATTCAGGTACATAACATCGCAGAATTTCATCTGAGCCCATTTTATATAAATGCCCTACAATGACAGAAAAGTCGGTTGCATGCACCACCAACTCTTTCTTTTGTTGGCTAGTATACCCCTCTAGAGCCCTTCCCGTCATCAGGAAGTGTATAATATCTTCAAAGTGTTTCTTTTCGATGCACACCACAAAGAGTTGCGCGTTAGGCAATCCTTCCTCCAAATTAGTAGGCTCCTCTCCTGTTTCAATGCACAACACATGATCTAGACTTGCATTCAATTATCTTGGCTTCATGATAACTTCAAAATCACAGTCCTGGAACAACAACATCCACCTGCATATCCCCCCCCCCAACACAGGCTTATTGACCGACTCAATAATCCCTACAGCCAACATTTTATCTAACTCTAAGTAGACCTTCTCTTTATACTTGGGGTTGAGGTGATAAGGCCTTTGCTTAATCGGCTTCGTGTCTGGTTTCAATGTGATCTTCATGACTCCTAGATCTTCTATTATCCCTTTCAAATATGAAAACTTCATAGGGAACAAGTCTTGATATTCGCAGAGAAATTTAGAAACCTTATCTACTGTTGCATCATCCCAGTAGTCCCCTATTTTTGCAAATTTCGGCTCCACTTCTGTTCTAATGTTCACTTGTCTCGTTTTCAGCAGCGTGGTGATATCTGGATTCTCAATTTGCGGTCCTTCAACTTCACGGTGGCCTTTAGTCTCTGGGATGTTAATGTTCCTTAGGTTCTCGTCCTCTTCTTCGATAGTCACATTGTAGCACTCCAGCGCGTGCCTGAGCTGGGTGGTCCAATTCGGTTGAATCAAGTCCAAGGGATCATGTGGTACTCTAAAGATTGTTGCCTTAACTTCCTGCAATGCTTCATTAATACTCTCAAACCCATCCTCAAAGTTAAACATCAGCAAGAATCCCTATCGCAAAATGTCCCATTCTTCAGTGCCATGGCAGAGCTCTGTTTCTAAGTACCAGTTCATTGGTATTACATACAAAGTATGAAAAAACATGTGCACCCATTCAGGCTGAGGCTCCACTCCATAAACCTTAGTTCATTTGGATAGGTGATCGTGCAGGTCATTCCTCCCATCATATTTCTTTGTTAGCCACACTTGTGGGTGACCAAACCGCACTCTCATCATCTTTCTGTACACGCGCCAATCATCAAAATTGTCCTTGTGCGTGCCCCACCATCTCACAGGCGTAGCGCGCAGTGCCCAATCCAAGGCCTAGAAGCAATGCTTCTCTGGCACTTCTCTCTCGAATGCATCCAAAAAGTTATCAACATCAGTTAAACCATCATAGTAAGGCAGATTTCTTACCTCTGACGATACACAGTGCAACGACTTGGTCATCATATTACAACGTAACGTAGATACTTCATGCAATCGGTTCTGCCAGTGTTCCAACTCCTCATCTAAATCTGAAGTGCAAGAGCTTTCATGGTCCCGTGCAATACGTACATCCTCTCTCAGATTCACCCAATCTTGATCTCATGTCGTTATCTTATAAATCTTGTCCAAGTCATCGTCACTTTCATAATCACGGACCGGTTCAGTATAGCGCGGTCCTTCTATAGAGTCCAGGGGAACTACTACGGGAAGCGATTTTTTCTCAAATATCATCTTCCAGTTCTTCAAATTGATTACCCCATTCATGTCAGTGTCCTAGTCCATCCCAAGGAGCACAGGGTAGGGATTTCTATCATCCACAATCTCTATCACTTCGAAGTCAGCCAATGCCCCCTTTTCACGTATCTTAGCTAGCAATATCGGACAATCTTCAATTGTGTGGTCAAACTGAGTACAATATCGGGATGACAGACGCGTCGAATTTGAGCAGTCTTGGACATAGTTTCCTGGTTCTCCACAGTTGTAACAAATGACCTACCCCCGACCTCTATTAGGTCCTCCTCCACCTCGGCCTAGTTCGTGCCCCTAATATTTTCCTCACGCTCCCCCAGCGCCTTGGTTAGGAGGCCAGGTTTCTGCCTGCACCCTATATGCGGGCATTATATCCATGATTAACTTGTAACTACAAAAATTGCACTCATCATGACCCACCGATTGACAGAAGTTGCAGGAGATCTCTTCCGGTGTCTGTACAAATTTCTGCAGCACATGGAAATTGCCTGTCATGTGTTTTCTAGCTACCTAACAGATAGCACACCATAGTACGGGCCTTGCACTTGGCCTTGCTTTAGCCTCTGGCCTCAGAGGCATTGGTCCTCCTGCTGCAACATAATTCGTGAAGATTGGGCAGTGATATTTGTCATGCCCTTGACCCTTGCATTTCAGGCACCAAACTTCTTCGCGTACCTCTGGCCGAGTTTTTTAATCTTTCTTCAGACTCTGGATTTCTAGGCAAAGTTTCTACAACTATGTATGAATCTGATGAACCCCAGATTATCATCTTGCATCGGTGTCTCATGGAATCTCATCACAATTTCCAGGTCTTCCGCTTGGGTCCCAATCTTTTGTTGTGATAGCGCAACCCTTAGATGAGGTAGGAGCGAAGCCACAAACCATTTGCAGTGTTGCTCATCTATCAGATTCATGTTAGCTTCGCGGATTGTACACTTCAACATTTGATCCAGATCCCAGGGTGTCTCGCCATGCTTCATTATGATCTCTTTGAACCCCACAATTGATTGCGCTTCAGACTTAGGTCTACTGAATTCCTTATTTAGTGCAGCCTGAATGTCTACCAACGCGGATGTCGAGTTATCAATGCAGTACTTAATTTTCCACGTCAGTGCGCGATTCTGCAACCACTAACCAACGTTTCTTTCTTCATTTGATCATCTTAGATACCTTGAGCTTCCCATACATCCTTCACGATGAACCAAAACTAGTCTGGATCCTCATTTCCCAAGCCTTTGAATACAAGTATCTTTACGAAGTTCGCCATACTGTACGATGGCGAAGGTGGCTGTGGTGTAGGAGAAGGTGTATGCGGTGGAGGTGAATATGGAGGCGGTATGGGTGGATGGGGTATTCATGGGAACCCTTGCTTTATAAACTAAACAACACTCTATGGAGAAGCCTGTGCTACTTCCTCGTCATCACTCAGAGGAGGTTCAATTAGCAGGCTATATTCAAGGCCTAATTTCCCTCTGTTTTTGAAGGTCTTTCCACTTCGCGTAGCCCCAAACATCAAGGTAGTTGCATAACCTACTTTTCACCCAAGGGCATCTTGATACAGGTATTTAAAGACTTTAAATACTTACCTCGCGGCCCCTTGAAGAAGCGGTGTTCTGCTTCACTGTAACTGATTGAGGTATTGACCGCGAACTCTGTCATGACCCCTCCTATGATATGATTGAGCCAATTATCGACAACGTGTGCGATCTTATGTTCATAGGATTCTAATCTTTGCACTAACTCTGGGGTCCAGACTATTGGACCTTCAAGCCTCCACATTCCTTGGTCGTCGGCCAATTTCACGATCCACTCATACAACTCGTCCAAGAAAGAACAAAAGAAATCTCATGTATCTCTATGTACAAGTATCTGTCCAACCACTTTTCTTTCGTCAATCACGGATTCCTGTTCTCTTGTGTTGCAAATTCGTGGATCTTTTTATCCAACCAGTCTTCAATCTCTTTCTTAGTTGGATTCTAGTGATGCAACATCACACATCTCTTTATGCAGATCCCGGTCCCGGCATCAGAACCATTTGTTGGCTTGATGGGCCTTGACCCAGGTTAAACGTTAATTAGCCAAGCAAATCCCTACACTACTAGCCCTTTTGGTATCAACCCACGGAGCATGGTCTGAAGTCTCACCTGAAGCGGTATGGGGGGATGCAGGAACCAATTTTCCACACACTGAGATGGCAGTGATGTCATTTTATACCATTACCCTTCCTTCATGCAGATCGATAATACTTTTAGGGCTTATCGATATACTTCCCTTAATTCTCCTTTAGACCTCCGTGAAGGTCTACGACTGTCCTTCACATACCCTAAATAGGCGATCCAGACACTTACACATCTCTGTAATTACTCTTACTGCGGTGTTACCCAGATTAGCTTAAGTGGTGGATAAATTTAACATGCATTGTGATTATCTTCACGTAACAAAATATTCTTACTTGCGTTCATATAATAACATAAAACACATAGATTCGCACATCAATATAAAATTAAATCATAAACCTAGTAGTTAACATAACATAAATGCATGCATTCATAACAAAAATAAAATAGCTCATACACATGTAATTCTAGAATAATTCTCTTTATTGATATCCAGATCTCTCTTATAGACTCTAACTTCCCTGCACACACAGCTGTTGGTGTCCGCACACTCAGTTGCAGACTTCTACCCTAGGCCTTTGCGCACTCAACTGCAAAGCCTCTTTCCTACGCTAAGACTCTTCGCTCTTAGCCCTCACAGACCCATCACATCCATCAATTGCCAAAATCTACTAAGAACTAAGACTTCCTTAGACTCTTCTAAGACTCTCCTTTTTATACATTCCCATAGTCTGCGGACCAAGGGTGGATCTCATAAACCTGACACAAGTTACCTAAACTAAGGGTGGAAACCCTTGATGACTCTTTACATATTCACACTCCGTGACCACAAAATGCGAAGACTTTACATTCATTATAAAAAACTTGGACCTTTAGCCCCAAAACTTGGGCTTTTAACCCCATGACCCTAAGGGACCTGTTCCCAACAAGGAGTTATGACTTGATCTGGTTGAACCATTGCAGGATCAGCCTTGCAAAACCCGAAGACCTCCCATGGTGGAAGAAAAGAAAGACGAGGGGGTAGGAGATCTTTTCAAAATTTTGCTCAAGGAAGCTCTTGAGAGATAGAGGGACTCAAGGATGGATAACTTTGTCGAGATCCTTCGACGACTACCCACAGGCGATGCATCTTCATCCAACAGCCACTCTGGAGCCACCACTCCTTTTAAGGTACATGTTAACTTTGATATTTCCATATTTTAAGGCTTAATAGATGCAGGCACCATAGGTAAATGGTTAAATATGTTGGAAGGATATTTTTCAGTTCATGAATTTTCGAATTGGGAAAAGATAAATTTTTCACTTCTCAAAATTGCCCCACATGTCAAGGACTAGTGGGAAACCTAATGCGTATAAAAGGATGAGAGTGAACCCTCGTTGTTTTCAGCCGCACCACCTTGGAATTATTTCTGAGATGCCATCAAGGAACAATATTACCCCGTTGGGAGCTGTGAAGATAACTACATAAAGTGGACCACGCTACAACATGGAAGGGACCAAGATGTCCCAGAGTTCACAAATACATTCCATACCCTTCGCACGATGTTGGGTATCAAAGATATTGAGCGGAATTTGGTGCTCAAGTACTGTGACTGTCTACATAAGTGCACCTATGACGAGATGGAGTTCTTGGACATCTCCTCGCATGACACGACGTATTGGTACGCTATAAATATTGAGCATACATTTAAATAGAAGAAGTCTGATTTTGGATCTGCGAATCCAAAGCGAGGGAAAGGCACCCCCAAACCACAAAACAAACGACCAAGCCAAGGCGGGGCTACCTAAGACAACCCACCGAAGCCGCAAGCAAAGAAAAAAACCACATAGATGAATAAGGACACGGGAAAATGGTGTGAGTTCCATAAGAGGTCCACTCATAATACAAGTGAGTGTCGGGCCATGTAGTCACAGGTGGCCAAGCTGAAGGCTTCCAAATCAAATGTAGGTTCCAACTATGAATGAGAACCCGATAAAGGAATTTACAAATGGAAGTAAATCATTGATGTGGAGCCCAGTGGCACCATGGCCACCACAAAGATCTAGAAAATTGAGCCTGAATATCCAAAGGAGGGGGAATTAATCTTCCACTCACAAATGTGGGTGAAGGGTTCTCCACTGCAATTCATTGTCGACAACGAGAGCCAAAATAACCTCATTTCAACAGAGGTCATGAAGTGGTTGGGCCTAAAGATTATAGTACATCCATTGTCGTACACCATCGGATGGCTTCACCAAGGACGAGATCTTCACGTCATCCAACAGTGTCACCTTCCCTACAACATCAAGCCCTTCAAGGATGAGGTACTATGTGAGGTTGCTCCTCTTGAATTTTCTGATGTATTGTTAGTGTTGGTTGTGGAGCCTAATTATCTTCTTCATTCAGAGGTATCACCGCATTATGCCCCAGTTTGTAATGTGGAAGCAATGCCGCTTGTAATATTTGCACTGCAAGGGGGGTCCGGGGGGCGACTGTGATCTTTGGGATCCCCTCCTAGCAGGGGATTGGGGGTAGCGCCCCCAAAGATAAAAATAGATGTAAAATTTCCTGGTAAAATGTTGTAATTTTATAGTCAATCTGGGTCGTTCATTAGGTGGAGATCTGACGGTAGAAGTTATGTTTAAGTTAGGGGTTTTTCTGTAGAAGGCAACCCCGCACTATATATGAGGGAATTGTATTGCGTCTATGTAGATTTGTATTCTGAGTGAGAAGGAGAGAAGAGATTGTGTGAGAGACAAGAGGGAATTACAACGGATCTGTTGTAGGTTGTATCTCTTAATTTTGTTGGATAATATAAAAGGAAGGACTGGCTGTTTCTCTGTGGACGTAGCCCAGATTGGATGAACCACGCATATCTGTGTCTCCCTTGTTTTATGTGTTTTCTGTGTTTATATTTTTGCAATATATTTATGTGTTCCATTACTTTGTAATATATAATTTTCTAACAACTAGTATCAGAGCCGAAGGTATATTTGGCTGATAAACTCGCAGGAGAGAAGGGTTCCTGGTTCGAGTGGGAGCAGTGGCGGAAGATGGTAGGTTTAGGATCGAAAAGTTTAACGGCCAAAACTACCAGCTAATAATGGAAGATGTAGATGGAATATTATTTGTACCAAAAAGATCTGTACCAACCATTGAGCGGAAAGACAAAGAAGCTGACGAGTATGACAGACACAAAATGGGATATTCTCGACAGAAAGGCACTTGGAATAATACGGTTGTGCCTAGCGGTGTCGGTAGCCTTTAATATTTCAAAGGAAATGACAACAAAGGGTTTAATGTTGGCATTGGCCAAACTATATGAAAAAACCTTGGCCTCAAATAAGGTATTTCTTATGAAGCATTTATTTAATATGAAGATGTCAAAAGGTGGATCTGTTGCTGATCATTTAAATGAATTTAATACAGTTACCACTTAGTTAAGTTCTGTAGGGGTGACTTTTGATGATGAAGTTAGGGCTCTGCTATTTCTATGCTCATTGCCAAAAAATTGGAATGGTTTAGTTATGGCCATTAGTAACTCTGTCTCTAGATCTAGTACTTTAAAGTTTGATGATGTTGTCAATGCAATCCTTAGCGAGGAAATATGACAGAAGAGCTCCGATGAGACATCAGGTAATGCTTTGAGTGCAGAGACTAGGGGAAGAAAAATGGAAAGAGGAAAGAGCCCAGGATATCAAGTAAGTCAAGGAAAGGCATATCCAAGTCCAGATCAAGGATAGTGTGCTGGAAATAAGGGAAGAAAGGACACCTGAAGAAAGACTGCAAGTCTCAGAAAGGAAAAGAAGGAAACACGTATCAAGAAAACAATCATGAAGTGAATGTGACAGGTGATGTGTTGCAAGATGATTTTATTCTTTCATTAGAAAATATTATTTATGATTGAGTGGTAGATTCAGGGGCCACATTCTATGCCACACATCATAGGAAACATTTTCATGATTATGTCCAAGGATATTTTGGACAGGTTCCATTGGGTGATGATAAACCATGTAAAATCATTGGAATGGGTACGATTTTTATAAAATAGCGGAATGGAAATCAATGGCTATTGAAGGAGGTAAGGCATGTTCCAGATCTAAAGAAAAATATAATTTCAATAGGGTAGTTGGGAGGTGAAGGTTGTGTGACTACTTTTACAGATAAAACCTGGAAGGTCACTAAAGGACCCTGGTAATAAAAAAAGGAAAAAAGGTTGGTACATTGTATTTGTGTAATGGTATTTCTAATTTTGTTAATGCTTTAACCTCTACAGGAGAAGATATGACATTGTTGCATCATAAGCTTGGGCACATGACTGAGAAGGGGATGCAGATTCTTCACTCAAGAAATTTGTTGCCAGGTTTGAAGCATGTTGATTTAAAATTATGTGAGAATTGTGTTTATGGAAAACAGAAGAGAGTCAAATTCCTCAGAGTTGGGAAAGAAAATAAGAGCAAAAAATTAGAACTTGTGCCTACAGATATCTGGGGACCTGCTTAGGTATCATCTCTCGATGGCTCTCGCTATTATGTTACTTTTATTGATGATGCAACTAGAAAAACCTAGATTTATTATATTTGAAATAAATCTGATGTATTTGATACTTTCAAGAAGTGGAAAGATTTGGTTGAAAATGAGACAGGAAAAAGGTTGAAGTGTCTCTAATCAGACAATGGAGGTAAATATTGCAGCAAAGAGTTTGATAGGTACTGTTCAGAAAATGGAATTCGCAGAGAGAAGACAGTTCTAGGAACACCACAAGAAAATGGTGTGTCAGAAAGGATGAATAGGACAATCATGGAGCGTGCAAGGTGCATGAGATTGCATGCAGGATTGCCTTTACAATTTTGGGTAGATGTTGTATATACTGTTGTTTATCTAATAAATAGAGGGCCTTCAAGTTCCTTGGATGGTGGTATTCCAGAGGAGGCATGGATAGGTTAAAATGTAAACTACTCATTTTTAAAGACTTTTGGTTGTGAAGCCTTTGTCCACATTAATAAAGAAAATAGAACAAAGCTTGAGGAAAAATCAAAGAAATGTGCCTTTATTAGATATGGTGTTAATGATTTTGGTTATCGATTTTATGTACCTTTATCAGTTGCAAGAAAAGAAACACGAAAAAGAAAACAGAGAATATAGAGTGCTTGATGAGATCACAGATAAAGTGAAGGTGCTTGAAAATCATAATGATCAATAGTAAGAAAAAATACAACAACCACAACAACAACAACCACCTCAAACACTTGAAAGTGGTGTTAGAACATCTACCAGGATATGTAGACCCCCTAAACGATACTCTCCTTCATTATATTATGTATTTTTGACTGATTTTGGTGAACTAGAATGTTATGAAGAAGCAGTGTAGGTAGAAACCAGGAAGAAGTGGGAGCAAGCCATGAAAGAAGAGATGGAATCCTTAGCACATAACTAGACTTGGGACTTAGTCAGGTTTCATATAGGTGAAACAACATTGGAGAATAAATGGTTTACAGGTTAAAGGAAGAAGATGGAGGTAGAAAAAGGTATAAAGCTAGACTTGTGGTGAAGGGGTTCGCATAGAAAAAGGGTATAGACTTTGATGAGATATTTTCTCCTGTTGTTAAAATGACTTCAATCAGAACTATTTTAAGTCTAGTAGCAGCTGAAGATTTCCATCTTGAGCAGTTAGATGTAAAGACAAATTTTCTCCATGGCGATTTGGAGGAAGAGATATATATGCAGCAGCCATAATGATATGAGGTAAAAGGGAAAGAGAAACTAGTGTGCAGGTTGAAGAAGAGATTGTATGGCTTAAAACAAGATCCAAGGCAGTGGTATCTAAAATTTGACAGGTTTAAGTTTGAACAAGGTTATACTAGATGTCACTCTGATCATTGTGTTTATCTCAAAATGAAAAATGATGGTAACTATATTATATTTTTATTGTATGTAGATGACATGCTTGTTGCAGGTTCTAACATGCAGGAAATAAATGTCCTCAAAAGAAAATTGGAAAACTCATTTGCAATGAAGGATTTTGGCGCTGCAAAACAAGTCCTTGGTATGAGAATAACTAGAGATAGGAAGAATTGAAAATTAACATTGTCTCAAAGTGAGTACATAGAAAAAGGTGTTGAAAATATCTAATATGCAAAATGCAAAACCAGTTAGTATACCTTTGGCTAGCCATTTCAAACTAATTAAGGAGGTGTGTCCCAAAACTCAGGAAGAAATGGCTTATATGTCTAAATTTTCATATGCATCAGCAGTTGGAAGCTTAATGTATGCAATGGTATCCACAAGGCTTGATATTGCGCATGCAGTGGGAGTTGTAAAAAGGTACATGAACAATCCAAGAAAAGAATATTGGATGGTGGTGAAGTGGATTCTCAGGTATTTGAGAGGTACCACAAATCAAGCATTATGCTTTAGTGGTTCAAACATTGCTCTACAAGGATATGTTGATGCAGATATGGTTGGTGATACAGATAACAGGAAGAGCACCACAGGGTATGTGTTTACTATAGGTGAAACAACTGTCAGTTGGGTTTCAAAACTGCAAAGTGTTGTTGCACTCTCAACAACGGAAGCAGAGTATGTTGCTACTATAGAGGCTAGTAAAGAAACGATTTGGTTACAAAGGTTTCTCGATGAATTGGGTAAGAAGCATGAGTTGGGCAGGTTATACAGTGACAGCCAGAGTGCCATACATCTTGCAAAAGAACTCTGCATTTCATTCCAAGACTAAACATATACAGCTCAAGTACCATTTCATACAGTCAGTGTTGGAAGATGGACAGTTGAAGCTGGAAAAGATACACACTAGCCAAAATCCTGCAGATATGTTAAAAAAAGTTGTAACCAGGGAGAAATTGAGATTCTACTCAGTTTCAATTCGTCTTCCAATATGATGAAGAAGATGAGAAACAACCAGGTCCAAAGTGGAGTCATTGTCCAGCAAATGAAGCAGCGATGGAGTTGCTATAATTAGTCTCCAAGTGGGAGATTGTTGGGTGTGGAGCCTGATTATCTTCTTTATTTAGAGGTATCACCGCATTGGACCCCAGTTCGTAATGTGGCCGCAACATCGCCCATAATGTTTGTGCTGCAAGGGGGGTCCAAGGGGGGTGGTTGTAAAATGTTGTAATTTCCTAGTCAATCTAGGTTGTTCATTATGTTATCACTTAGAACTTAAAAAAAAAAATTATGCATATAGTTGTTTGTCCTAGTCCAATTACAAAGGTCTGTGTCAAGTTGATTTCGTTTTATATGTCTTACTTAGGATTTGGAGTTTTAAAGTTTTTGATTTAAACTATACTCGAATCCTATTGGTTCTCCTCCACCATCATTGTTCCATAGTCATGTCTTGTCTCATCCGAGTCACCGAGTCTTTTAGGGATTTCGCAGCGTAATCCTATTGGCCAGTTTCACAGCGCAATCATGGTTTAGCAATTTCGCAGCGCGTTATGATTAGGCCGTTTCGCAGCGCATCATTAGAATTTAAAACTAACAGCGCTGCGAAATCGTGGATTCGTGCATTTCGCAGCGAACCCTTCCCGAAATGTCAAGTCCGTAGGTGAGTCATCAGTTGTGTCCACTCATGTCAGTTTATGTACCTCTCGTATCACGTTTGAGCGCTCATTTGCCACTACCCCACCAATAGATCTGTTGATATGCACAGAAATATCATTCCCAATAGATTCTACCGTGCATAGACCTTTATGATAGTCGTAAGTGTTGCATGAGTGACCTGTCTGTTTGATTATGTATGGAAGTGTTTCAATGAAAAATTTGAATTTCAAGCGAGGCTGATTTCAAGCGAGCCTGATTACAAGCGAGGCTGAATTAAAAAGAACTGAACCACCATTGCAACTGAAGCTGTTAGACTCTATGTGTGTGAAGATTTTGAAAGGAAAATGGAGAGAAAAGAGCACAGATCCGGTAAATGCCAGAGGACTGAACCTGAGGGCCTGGATATAGCGTTGAGGGATGAAGGCGTGAAGAAAGCGTTCAAAGATGCCGGGTGCTGGAACTTTTGCAAAAAGCTTCAAGGAGGACATGCGCAGGTAACCAAAGAATTTGCGCTAAACTTCACTGGTTTAAATTCAAAGATAGCTATGCTAGAAGTCCAAGTTTCTCCAGAAGCCATAGCTGCTGTGACAGAGATCCCAAGAGGACGGGAAGAATGGTTTAAAAATTTTAAGTTTGATATGAACCCTTGTAAAGAGTTTTTAAAGGAGGCATATGTAAACGAAGACTTAACAAAAGCAGTGCCCAGAAATTATGTCAAGGAACATTATGCTCTTCTTCTCACCTGTATTCAGAAATACTTGACCTGTGAAGGAAGTTTGAGTAAGATGTGTGATAAGGTGCAGCTAAGGAAAGAGGACTGTGAAACCTCTTTATTTCATCATGGTTTGATTAAGTTGCTAGTTTTAGATGGCCTCCAAAAGATAGGCAGAGACTGGAATTCGTTTATTTTCATGGCTGGATTCCAAAGCAAGACTGGCCTTACTCCACAACCAGTCAGAGAACTCACAATAGCTGAACTTCAAAAAGAAGCAAGAGCTAAAAAGCAAAACAAGTCACAGCCAAGAAAACCAGTGAAGCCACTAATCATTCAAGAACAACCTCAGCAATCAACAAAGGAAAAATCTCAGGATAAGAAGACTGTACCTGAAACAAGCAGATCTGAAGCAGTCTCAAGGGTAAGGACAAGAAGCCAAATAAATAAGGAAAAAGGTAAAGCCATAGCTGTTGAAGAGAGCCCAGTGTCTAAGGCAAGCTTGAAAGATCTATTACAGGCCATTGAATTCGAGCAATCTGAACCAGTCCATATTGATTTAACACAGTCATCACCAGAAGGTGCCAAGAAGTCTAAAGCCTCAAAAAGGCTTAAATTCGATGAGCCAGGTGAAGAATTTATTTTTAAACCCAGAAGACCTATTACAAGGAGGCAAGTAAAGGAAGCGTTGCCCAGAACAGAGGAGACCGAGAAGGTTAGGCAAAAGGGTACAAGCAGAACAGTCATCACATCTCAAGGAGATAATATAGCAGTCATAAAGAGCCAATTAGAAGCAGCTAAATATGAGATTGCCAAATTGAAGCAAGCAGTTAGAAAACATGCAGATGTGTATACAAATTATCGTAAAGCTCTGTGGAAAGGGACTGAAACCTTTCAAAATCAGTTGAATTCAGTAGTTGATGGCCATGCACAATTTCACACATGGACAGTACCAGCCATCAAAGAGGACCAATTCATTAGAAAAATAAATATGCAATTAAGAGCTGAGAATAAAGCTCTGAAGAATAAGATTGAAGACCTGAAGGTACAGCTGGACCAGTTATCTACTAAATGAATTTTCTCTTCAAGAAAGGTTTTGTTCCAAATTTTTGTCAAATCTGCTTAGTCTTATTGTTTTTGAAGACATGTAAATCCCTGCTATATATATGAAAAGTCGAAGGAAGTTTTTGGCAATCAAATGTTTCGGTGATAAAGGTCTCGGGTCAAAGGCAAGCTGTTTCAAATAATACAGCAGTTTCGTAGCGCGCTACGAAACTGCTGTAGGTGATGATTTTAACGCAGACAGGCAGTTTGGTATTATGAGCGGGAATTTTGAAAGGGAGACACCTAAAGGATATGCAAGATATAAGATGGAGCTACAATAGCCGTTCATATCAAGACAGGTGTACCTTAAAAAGGGTGGAATATTTTAACCCAAGTTAAATTTCTGTTATAAAGCCACTTTATCACCGTTCAAAGAGTATTAAATGAGTTGCATACAAAGAAATTTTGCCTGCACACATATCCATCGATGCAGCCTCCAACAGATCAGGAACGTGGCAGTGTTCCATATTTTGGGTTATTAAAAGCTAGAAGACATGCTGCTGTACATTTGAGAAATTTGAGGAAAACTGGAACCGAGAAGCAAGGGACATCTCCCAACACTACTGAGCAGTTAAAGGATTTAGCGTTCAAGGTCGATATGGAGTATTAAACATCCAGCTCAGCCACATCAAAAAGGGGACCAGATGTCAAAGAACAAGGAGAAGTCATTATGCATGGAAGATAGAGTTAGAGTCATAGTTAATTTAGAACTCTTTAAAACTCCAGTCAGCACTTTATTGTATTTAATAGTTAGTTAAATAGCTGATAGGTGTCATTAGAGGCAGTTATCGAATTCCCCTCATGCTGGAGGAGGAAGTTCGAATTAGTTAGAATAAGGATTCTATATATAGCTGAGACAGCGATGTAATGAGGGTTGGATATTTTATAAAACAGAGTACTGTTTTGGCTTATGTAAAAAACAGAGTTCAGTAATATAAGTTGGCTGCTTTTCTTCTCAGGATTCATAAAGGATTTCCATGTTCAGAATGGTGATTTTATTCTTTCCTTCATGTCTTTTACAGTTGTATAAATGCATAATCACTCAGAATTCACTGATTGTGCTCTGATTTCCTATATGCATTTGTAAACTTTGGTTTTATATGAATTGTGTTCTGAGCATCTAAATGCTAAATGCCCTGACTTCTATGTAAAGGCAGTATCATTGTTTACTGAAGTATGATTGACTCCATAGGCCCAATGGAAACTTATGTAATGTTTGTCCAGCCTTCATATTTGTCAATGTTATTCCACAAGAGTTAGCCATCTTATTAATAGTCAAAATCAATAACCCTTTTGAGAGAGCCCTCTCAGGCTAAGGAGGCTAAGCCTTAGTCAAAAGATTGGTTTGAAACAGTTACTTGAAGTCTTCCTGGTTTGCAGCCTTCGAGGGCTTGATTTTGAGATAACACATTAGGCGGAGATCTAACAGTAAAAATTATGTTTAATTTAGGGGTTTTTTCTCTAGAAGGAAACCCCTCGCTATATATGAGGGAATTGTTTTGCGTCTATGTAAATTTGTATTCTGAGTGAAAAAGAGAGAGGAGATTGTGTGAGAGCGAAGAGGGAATTACAGCAGTTCTAGTGTAGGTTGTATCTCTTCATTTTGCTAGATAATATGAAAGGAAGGACTGGCTGTTTCTCCGTGGACATAGCCCAAATTAGGTGAACCACGTATATCTATGTCTCTCTTGTTTTATTTGTTTTTTGCGTTTTATTTCTGCAATATATTTTATGTGTTCCGTTGCTAGGTAATATATAATGTTCTAATAGTTAGGAAAACCATACTTGTGGAAGCGACATGTTGTATATGAGTCTATAACTCGTTTTGTGATTATTAATTTGGCTAATAGGTTGTACAGGATATTGGAGGTAGCCCCACCTACTGCCATATCTTTGATCATTGCAAATCAATGTAGCAAGATCATTTCCCAAACCACGAAATTTGTTTTTCTTATGATTCGTCCCTAAGGCAAGAAGAAGTTTGTGGCCACGGCTTCCAGGCAGGGCTCCTCTACACAGTAGCAGTAGATGGACAAGGTCATGGAGGAGTACAGGGATATTTTTTCGTCACCACAGGGGTACCTCTGCATTGTCAGGTCAAGCACTCCATCGATCTAACCCGAGGCATGCTGCTACCCAATGGACCAATCTATCGACGTTATGTTTTGGAGAACGATGAGATCAAGAGGCAGATTCAGGAACTACTACAAAAAGGGCACATCAAGCCAATCTCATCACCTTGTTGGAGCTCGATTGTATTGGTACAAAAGAAGGATGGGACATGGAGGCTCTGTATTGACTATCGAGCACTAAAAAAGATCACTACTCAGAATAGGTACCAAATCCCGTGAATTGATGACCTTTTGGACCACCTCAAGGGGGAAAAATATTTTAGCAAGATTACTTGAAGTCAGGTTATCACCAGGTTCCTATCGAACCCTCCGATGTGTGGAAGATGTTATCACTCGGAATTTTCCCTAGAATTTATTAAAAGAAAGAAATGACCGAAGTAACCACAAACCAACTTTTGGGCATAGGCTCTAGCCAACCTAAGCTCAGAGAGGGATCTCTCTATATGATTTAGATTTGTTTGTTGGGATATTAGGCTAGTTCTTAATGTTTATGGGGGTTTTGATTTGTATTTAAGATTGGGTGGTGGGATTCTTTAAACACATGGATAGAATGATGTCTCTAGACCATTGGGCTATGGAGTCATCAGAAGGGTAGCAGAACTGGAGCAACTCACTAAAGGGAATGTTCAAAGGGCAAGATAGTAGAGTAGAGTGCAAGTCTTTGGGCCAGAGGGGTGAAAAGGTTTTAACCAGGGTGAGAGAGAAATTAAAAATTGTCAGACCGGGATTGAAACAAGGAACAAAGGGTAATAGGAAACAAAGGGAAATTAAGAATTCTTTGCTATAGATTATAAAGAGACAACCTAAACTAAGGAGAAATTAAGAATTACTTAACTTAGATATCAGTAGAAAACATTTATTTGCCTAACTGTTAAAATAGAGTGTAATTAAACAAATTATGAGATAATACTCCAGTTATAGCATTCAAATTTAGAAATACATTGTGGAAAAACTTTAAGAAATATAACAACAACGTGAGAAAATACTTGTCTGCACTTCACTCAACACATGTATCCTTTGAAATATCTAATCTTTTTTCATCAATCCAGCTTGCTGGCTCATTCAATTTTCAAATGGATTTATAGTCTTTTGATTAAGAAGTCTATAGAAATGTCTAAGAATCCACCCTACATACTTCGAATTGTGAAATATTTATACTAAAGATTTATTACAAAATATCTCAAACTAACTTGAGATTAAATCTAGGAAATACAAATATCTTCTTGCAAGAAGATAATGACAAGTATTGAAGTGTTTTCATGCTGTCCCATTTATTGTGGTACTGCTGGCCTTTATGGTTTGGTTTTAGCTCTTTATGATCTTTGTTGTTTGAATCTTTCACGTTGGAAGCTTCATTCACTTCAGGGTTTCATCTGATACTCTTTAACACTGATACTTTTTCACCTTGATGACTTGTCAATATCCTTTACTGAGTTTTTACTTTTACTGCACATTTTAACCTTTTACTGTGTGTTTCAATAGTAAATTCTTTTGTTTTTATGTGTATCAGCATTGGGTAGTGGATATTGGTCAAGTTTCTGTATGTTTTATCTGTTTGTCTTCTAACTGCATAATCTGTCTGGTTCCTCTATTTTAACAGTCAAGATTTTGTGTGAATGTTTTCTTCTCAGCTCTGTGTGTAATTGTCTTCTCCTATGTTCCTTGTATAATTGTGTTCTTCTTCTTAATATAGGTTTTTGAATAGGTTTCCTATCGAGTATTGGAGTAAACAAGTTCTGTGACTAGTATCAGAGTTTTTTATCCAAGGTCTAGTCTTCTACAGATTACTTGCAAAATTCAACAATTATTAAGAAAACACAGGTTCGCAGGGAAGGCGATTGATGGCTTTCTAGCACAAGGATGTCTGGGGAAGGAGTCGTGGTAGTGTTTTGAACGTAATTACATTGCAGAGGTTCAAGGTGGCATCAAAAGGTTTAATGGGTTTATAATGTGAAATGAACAAAAGGAACGAAAATGAGGGTTTTCGGGTTTTTAAGCTTTAATGGGAAACTTTTTAAACTTAGCACGGAATTTCATATTTATGGATAATAGGTGGTTTTTTGGGTTGGCGGGGAGGAAATATTAGAGGTCATCGCACTACTTATGAGGCAAAGGCGGTATTTAGGAGGGGTCATTCGATATACTCCAGCACTTGACACGTAGCCATCGGTGGGACGAGGAAAACTGCTTTATCGAGCGGGTAATGATCGGCCATCGGGCACGGCCAATATGGCTGTGGACCATTGGATGAGTGGGATGTTAATCAGACGGTAGTCAGGCAAGGGAAGCGCGTGGGTGACAAAAGCTTAGGCTTGGGGGGTGGGGGGGGGGGGGGGGGGGTGCAAAGCTTTAATCCTTGGTGGTATGGGTTTATTTAAGACTTAATTTTGGGTTTTAAATGATCAAGAGGGGCGTAATGACTAGGTTTAAATCTGTGGGTAAAGGACGAGCATTGGGTGACCCCGATATGGCTGCGCATCGTAGGATTTGGGCACAAATGATTGAACAGTGGTCGGGTGATGAAATAGCACGGATGAAATGAACTGAGGCTTAGGGTGGCCCGATGCTTTAATCACAAGTGATTTGTGATTATTTAAGGTTAATGAGGGGATTTGCTTGTTTTGTCGGGATAAGGGGTAAACGTATAGTTTCTATTAAAACTAAGGGTTGGGGGTATTTACATAGGGATTTAACTAATATACGGGAAAGGGTTTTATCAGGGAGTTATATAATAAAGTTAATAATTGATATGAAATGTGCTGGAGTGGGTATATCCTTAAGTAAAAAGGTAAAATGTAATATTTGTGCACTTCACTTTATACTTAGGATAAAGTGTTTTTTGTGGGTTTTTGGGTTAAAAGGGCGTTAACATGGGGGTTTTCACTTTTCCTAGGCAAATGAAGTTTATCCTTATGAAAAGGGGTTTTCTTAGGGTGATGAGGGGGAATGAATTTATGAAGAAGATTCTAGCACTTGTGTCCATAAGTCATTAAGTTGAGGGTCTGGTCCCACCAATAGTTAGAGAAATGCTCTGAGCCTCTTTGACTTGTAGGATTAAAAGTACTAAAATATGCTTGTGGATAGGAAATTAGTAAGTATAGGTGAAAAAATGAATGAGGGGGAGTTAATCACATTAACTTGCAAACCTTTGCTTTTTGTTTCCATAGTTGATCATACATATTGAAATATGTGTCTAAGCATGATGCATGTGTTTTGATCCAATCAATTTTGTAGTTCAACAACCTTTCTTCTATTTACCCATTTCTTACCCTAACATGTTTTCTTCATTTCTTTGGGTTCATTTAAACTAGCAATGATCCAGGTGGATCTTGGTGGCCGCCTGCCAAGTCCACCTAGGACCCCACCATTGTTTCTCTCAGCATTTTCAACTTCCTTAATTGTAGCACAACCTACTATTTTTAGCAGTTTTTCGGGTCCTGAACTTCCAGAGCCGTTTTGAGGCCCTAAATGACGTTTTTTGGGAAATATGGGGGCAACATGGGTCCATGGACCAACATTTCCCTTTCCAAAGTGGTAGTGCTCGGATATATCTTTCTAACGAGCTATTGTACGCGTCAAATGGAGATCGCATGCCAAAGTTACGACCCCGGGAAGTTGATGTACCAATTTACCCAAACGGGGCCCACAATTTGGCGTTTCATCTTTTAGAGTTAGGTTTTGGAATGTTAAGGGTTTTCCATTGTTTCTCAACAATAAATAGGCCTTCGAGCCTCATTGTAACAGAGTTCAGAGGCATGTAGCCACCACATCTCTTCTCAAAGATAAGCTACCATCGCCCTAGCTGGTTCATTTCCATTACTGTTTATAAGCATATTTCAGTATTTTACATTAATGAAATGAAGTATTATTTCCGCTGCATATCTGTGTTTATGGTTATCTCTGTAATTTGTTGTGTTCATGTTTAAGTCCGGATCAAGCAAACCCTTATCATATCTATTTTTATTTTGAAAAGTAATCTATCTAATTCTAACCTTATATCATCCAAGGGTTCAGATTAAGCTTACGAGCTCCTTTTATTTCTCTACCTATCTAATGATCTGCCAAGATTAAACTGTTTGGTCAGATTTTGTTCTCTAACTATAAACATAAAGTTCAAAGCATGAAATAAAGAAGATTGAACAGTTTGATTACCATGGATTGTAGCATGAATAACAAGTTGCACACAATCATTATTATGCATAAAAGTAAATAGTAGTGGCATTTAAAGTTGCACACTTTCATGGTCTCTTTTTTGTTTTTTGGGGCTCATATATTTTCATTTTTTAGACCTTCTCTTATTCTTTTTGTCCTTTGATTTTCCTTTTAGGACACACACTCTTTACATTTTTTAATTTTTTAATATGGAAAATATTTGCAGAAAGCAAAGGTATGTACAATATTACAAGACTTAACCTTAGTCATTCAAAATTATGACTCCTATTAGTATAGGAACCTAACAGAAGACTGAATTCAAATCTAAAGAGGGCCTTTTAGAATGGTTGGTCATGCCATTCGGATTGACAAATTACCCTACAACCTTCATGAGAATGATGGAAGATATCTTGCGACCCTTCACCAATGCATTCATGGTGGTGTTTTTAGATGACATCTTGATCTTCAGCCAGAGATGGGAAGAGCACCTCCACCATATTCGGCAGGTTGTTCAAGCCCTTTGACAACACAATTTGTGTGTTAAATTGGAGAAATGCACCTTTGGCCTGATCGAGGTTGAATATCTGGGGTACATCATTAATGAGCAGGGTGTGCATGTGGACCCATCCAAGATACAAGTAATTCAGGATTGGCCAGCCCCAACCACTCTAACAGAGCTCAACAACTTTTTGGGTCTTTCCAATTTCTATCGTAGGTTCGTGTTGGGTTTCTTTCATATCACTTAGCCTTTAAGTCAAGTCACCAAGGGTGGAGCAAAAGAAAATTTCTTTTGGTTGGAAACCCAACAATAATTATTCTATGAGTTAAAGAATTGCCTCTATTCTGCACTAGTGCTCACATTACCAGACCTGCATTGAGATTGAGACAAATGCCTCCGACTATGTTATTGGTGTGGTTCTTACTCAACATGGGCATCCAGTGGCTTACCACAGTGAGACACTTTCAGACATAGTCCGAAAGTACCCCACTTCCAAAAAAGAAACATATTCCATTGTGCAGGCCTGCCATCAATGGAAGCATTACATTATAGGGAAGCAAATGGTCATCCACAGAGACCACTGACTTCTATAGTTCATACAGACACAAGGGAAGTTGCAGAACAATTGCCAACAGAATAGGTCCACCTATCTACAACAATTCCATTTGAACATTAAGTATCAAAAGGGCAGCACCAATAATTTCATTGATTGCCTCAACGATTGCTATGGAAATCACATCGGTCATTGTAGTCCTCGAAGAGACCTTTCCAACAAGGTATCATATGCGTCAAATGGAAATAATATGACCAAGTTACGACCGTGGGAAGTTGGATACCCAACTAACCCCAACGGGGCCCATAAACTCTTGGTGTTACATCTCCTCGGGTTAGGGTTTTGCTTGTTTAGGGTTTTCTCTTATTGTTCAATAATAAAAATGCCCTTGAGTCTCATTGTAACTCAATTTATAGGCATGTAGCTGCCACATCTCTTCTCATAGATAAGCTACCATTGCCCAAGCTATATTATTTCCATTCTGTTTGTAAGCATAGTTCAATATTTTTCTCTTAATGAAATGAAGTGTTTTTCTATTGCATCTCTGTGTTTATGATTATATATATAAGTTTTTTTGTTCCTGTTTAAGTTCAAATAAGTGGTATCAGAGCAATCTGCTCTTTCTCTTTTTTCTTTGCATGTCCCCAAGGAGGTCAAGTTATAAGGAGTTAGGGCTCGATTTGGTTGAACCATTACAGGATCAGCCTCGCAAAACCTGACAACCTCCCATGGCAGAAGAAAGGAAAGATGAGGGGGCCGAAGATCCTTTCAAAATGTTTCTCGAGGAAGCCCTCAAGTGATAGAGGAACGAAATGATGGATAACTTTGCTGAGATCCTTCAACGGCTAACCACAGGTGATGCATCTTCATCCAGCAGCCACTTTGGAGCCACCACTCCTTTTAAGGTACAAGTTAACTTTGATATTTCCATATTTGAAGGCCTAATAGATGTAGATGTCGTAGATAAATGCTTAAATCTATTGGAAGGATATTTTTCAGTTCATGACTTTCCCAATCAGGAAATGATTACTTTTGCACTTCTCAAAGTCGCCCCACATGTCAAGGATTGGTGGGAAACCTACTGTGAACAAAAGGATGAGAGTGAACCCTCGTTGTTGTCAGCTGCACCCACTTGGAATTCTTTTCGAGATGCCATCAAGGAACAATATTACCCCATTGGGAGCTATGAAGATAAATACATAAAGTGGACCACACTACGGCAGGGAAGAGACCAAGATGTGCCAGAGTTCACAAATACTTTCCATACCCTTCGCGCGAAACTGGGTATCAAGGATACTGAGCGAAATTCAGTGCTCAAGTACTGCAGATGTCTACACATGTACATCCAGGATGATATGGAGTACCTGGACATCTCCTTGCTCGACACGACGTATCGGTACGTTGTAAAGATTGAACATAAGTTTAAACAAAAGAAGTGAGACTTTGGATCTATGAATCCAAAGCGAAGAAAAGGCGCCCCCAAACCACAGAACAAATGACCAAGCCAAGGTGGGGGCTACCTAGGAAAGCCCACCGAAGCCACAAAAAAATAACAATACCATGAAGATGAAGAAGGAAATAGGAAAATGGTGTGAGTTCCATAAGAGCTCCACTCACAATACAAGTGAGTGTCGAGCCAAGTAGTCACAGGTGGCCACGCTGAAGGCTTTTGAATCAGATGTAGGTTTTGACTCTAAATCAGAACCCAATAAGGGAACTGACAAAGGGAATAAGGTCATTGATGCGGAGCCCAGTGCCACCATGGCCACCACAAGGATCCAAAAAATTGAGCCTAAATATCCATAAGAGGGGGAACAACTCTTCCACTCATAGATGTGGGTGAAGGATTCTCCATTGCAGTTCATTGTCGACAACGGGAGCCAAAATAACCTCATTTTAGTAGAGATCATGAAGTGGTTGGGCCGAAAGACTATAACACATCCACAATTGTACACCATCAAGTGGCTTCACCAAGAACAAGATCTTCACGTTAGCCAACAGTGTCACCTTCCATACAACATCAAGCCTTTCATGGATGAGGTACTGTGTGACGTTTCTCCTCTTGAAGTTTCTGATGTACTACTAGGACAACCATACTTGTGGAAGAGAAATGTTGTATATGAGTCTAGACCTCGTTCTTTGATTATTACTTTAGCTAATAAGTTGTACAAGATACTAGAGGTAGCCTAGCCTACTGCCATCTCTTTGATCACTGCAAAGCAATGTAGTAAGATCATATCCCAGACTAGGAAATTTGTTTTTCTTACGATTCGCCCCCAAGGCAAGAAGAAATTTGTAGCCATGGCTTCCAGGAAGGGCTCCTCTACACAATAACAGTAGATGGACAAGGTTGTGGAGGAGTACAGGGATATGTTTTCCTCACTCACAGGGGTACCTCTGTACTGTCAGGTCAAGCACTCCATCGATCTGACCCTAGGCACGCCACTGCCCAATGGACTGATCTATCGATGTTATGTTCTGTAGAACGGCGGTATCAAGAGGCAGAGTCAAGAACTACTACATAAAGGGCACATAAGGCCAAGCTCATCACCTTGTGGGAGCCTGATTGTATTGGTATAGAAGAAGGATGGGACCTAGAGGCTTTGTATTGGCTATTGAGTGCTGAAAAACATCACTGTCTAGAATTGGTACCCAATCCCATGAATTGATGACCTTCTAGATTGACTTGAAGTCATGTTATAACCAGGTTCCTATTGAACCCTTTGATGTGTGGAAGACTACCTTCAAATACAAGGAGGGCCTTTTCGAATGGTTGGTCATGCTATTTGGATTGACGAACACCCCTGCAACCTTCATGAGACTGATGGACAACATCTTGTGACCCTTCACCAATGCATTCATGGTGGTGTATTTAGATGACATCTTGATCTTCAGCCAAAGTTGGGAAGAGCACCTCCATTATATTCGACAGGGCCTTCAAACCCTTCGACAATACAAATTGTGTGTTAACTTGGAGAAATGCACCATTGGCCTAACCTAGGTTCAATATCTGGGGTACGTCATTGATGAGGAGGGTGTGCATGTGGACCCATCCAAGATACAAGTCATTCAGGATTTCCCAGCCCCAACCACTCTAACAAAGCTTCGCAACTTTTTGGGTCTTTCCAATTTCTACAGTAGGTTCGTGTTGGGGTTCTCTCATATCACTTGGAATTTAAGTCAAGTCACCAAGGGTGGGGCAAAAGAAAAGTTCCTTTAGTTGGAAACCCAAAAACAAGTATTCTCCGAGTTGAAGAATCGCCTTTGCTCTACACCAGTGCTCACGTTACCAGACCTATAAAAACCATTTGAGATTGAGAGAGATGCTTCCGACTATGCTATTGGTGTGTTCTTACTCAACATGGGCATCCAGTGGCTTACCACAGTGAGACACTTTCAGACACAGTCTGAAAGTACCCCACTTACGACAAAGAAATGTATTTTGTTGTGCAAGCCTGATGTCAATGGAAGCATTACATTCTGCGGAAGCAAATGGTCATCCACACAGATCACCAGGCTCTACAGTTCATGTAGACACAAGGGAAGTGGCTAAACGATCGCCATTCAAAATGGTCCACCTATCTACAACAGTTCCATTTGAACATTTTAACATTAAAGTAAAAGAAGGGCAGCACCAATAATGTCGTTGATTGCCTTAGCCGACCATCAGTCATAGTGCTAACCACTGTGCTCGCTCCTGTGGGCATGAGACATCGGGGTGGCTGATCCAGAATTCAGCAGCATATACTAGACACTCCTAGAAGGGAAGAAAGTTCCAAATTTTCACATTCAGTATGCATTTTTATGCCACTTGGGACACATCGTGTTCCTTCAAGTGAGCGTGCCAAGATTATTTGGGAGGCGCGCTACAATTGGGTCACTGGACATTTTAGAGTAGAGAAAATAGTGGTGGTATTGAAAAAGTATTTCTATTGGACAAAACTTTGTCAGGATGTGGGAAATACATTAGATCCTGCATCGCCTCCACCATTTCCAAACCAACCTTCAAGAAGCAAGGCCTGTATACTCCTCTACCTACTCCTAGTCGGCCTTGGGAATCTATCTCCATGGATTATATGTCAGGCCATCCTTCTACTAAGCATGGCAACGATTTCATTTTCGTGGTCATCAATAGATTCTCTAAGATGGTCATCATGGCAACTTGCAAGAAGAGTATCACAATAGAGGCCACTGCTAAGCTCTTCTTTGAGCGAGTGAGGGTACACTTTGGGATCCCACAATCCATTATCTCATATCGAGACAAAATATTCTTGAGTGCATTTTGTTCAAGTCTTTGGTTGATGTTGGATACAAAACTTACTAAATCCACGGCTTTCCATTCTCAAATTGATGGCCAAACAGAGGTTGTCAACAAGATGATCGTACACATTCTGCACATGTAGAACTTGAAGCATCCACACAAATGGGATGACATTATACCCTATGTCCAACACAACTACAACAAAGCTCTCCACAGCTCAAAAAGCCACAACCCCTTTCAGGTAGGGCTAGTATTTCAGCCATTATGCCCCATTGATGTGGCCATACCATTTGCAGCCACTCAGGTAGATTCGTCTCACATGCAGTCCGAAGCTGAAAGGGCTAACAGCTTCATTGATCACATTCAACACAGCTACCAACAAGTCCATGATATATTGGACAAAGCTAATTCTAAGTACAAGCAATGCCATGATCAACATCGAGTGTCACACAAGTTTCAGGTGGGTGACAAAGTTTGGCTACATTTGCAGAAGGAGTGCCTTGCTGGACACCATAGCAAGCTTTTCCCTCTCCAATATGGGCCATACACCATCACCAAGATCGTTGGTGACAATTCCTTTAAGCTCAGTATCCCATCGTTCCTTGGTCTGCACCTAGTGTTCAATGTAGATCGCCTTCGGCCATGCTGTCCACCATTGTTGGAGACCTCTGACATTGCAAAACAACTCACACCAACAGAGTTCAACCTGGACTGCATGGAACAGGCCACAACTGATTAGATCATGGACACACAGATCAATAACCCTTAGCAACAGAGGATACAACTATATCGAGTTGTCAAATCAGGCCAACTCCTTCACCAAGGCAAATGGATCACCAGGGACCAAGTTCAATAGAAGTTTCCTCATCTCATGGAGGAATTCAACGCAATGGGGAACATCGATTCCTTAGGGGGGAGGGCTGATCCAGGTGGATATTGGTGGCTACCCTCCTATTTCACTTGGACCCTCACCATTGTTTCTTTCAATTTTTTAGTTTCCTTAATTGTAGCACAATTTACTATTTTTGGCAGTTTTTTAGATTTTAAACTTTCGAATCCGTTTTCAGGCCCTAAACAACCTTTTGTTTTGGTAAAATTTCTTAGCAATTGCTAAAGTAGTCACATAGGCTGATATAGTTCTCGGAGAGATATTTCCAACGAGGTATCATACAAGTCAAACAGAGATAATATGACCAAGTTACGACCCCGGGAAGTTGGCTGCCCAACTAACCCCAACGAGGCCCATAAACTCTTGGTGTTACATCTCCTTGGGTTAGGGTTTTAGTTGTTTAGGGTTTTCTCTTATTGTTCAATAATAAAAAGGACCTAGAGCCTCATTGTAACTCAGTTCAGAGGCATGTAGCTGCCACATCTCTTCTCAGAGATAATCTACCATCGCTCGAGCTATCTTATTACCATTCTATTTGTAAGCATAGTTCAGTAATTTTCTATTAATGATATGAATTGTTTTTCTGCCACACCTCTATGTTTATGATCATTATATATGTAAGTTGTTGCATTCTTATTTAAGTTTGGATCAATCGAGGTGGCAGATATTTGGATTCCCTAACTAAAGATTTACTGCAATATATTTGGCTGGCTGTGTTGGTCTCATCTCTTAAGCATACCTCATCAACTCTACAATCTAGCTCAGGGGTGATTGGGTTGCAAGAAAAATCACAATGCAGCCCAATCTACAGTTGGGCAGAGAGTTGCAGTGTTTGACTCAGTTTCCTTGTCTTATTTTGAGATAAGTATCTAACATAATTGACGTTAGCAATGAGTGTCATGTTTATATTGATGGAATGGTTTATATGCTAAATTCATTGTGTGAAATGTGCCTTCTCTTGGAATTAGAATTGTTCATGTTATGATTATACTTAAAATATTGATAAAATTGTAGATGCTTGCATGATTGGATCATTTCCTAATTCTACAACAAATAGTTGGTAATTTTACTACATATATATATATATATATATACAAATATGAATTCCTACATGTCGTAGTCAAAATCTTGAATTAACTTACCCTATGTATCATAGGGTGCCACGTGGTCATTGAGAGATTGACTGTAGTTACCATGGAAAACCCTGGGCTACAAGGGAATATATGAGTATATATAGATTTCTCCTACACAACTTCCTGTTCCATATATTCATTAAGGGACGTGATTACCTTAGAATTTTCTGTCTCAGCAAACCCAAGAACCATCTTGTTTAGTTTAAATATATTAACCCTATCAGTTGCCAAATAGTTCTTGATTGAGTTATTAGGATCGTGATAACTTCTATATGTATTGTTGTCACAATTTAAAATAGAATAAATTGTGTGCAAATAGATGTGCATCAATAAGTAAATTCTACTAATTCAGCTTAGGTCTAGAAGAATTACTTTTTGCATTATTTCCAATGGTATTTGTGTTACACATGGCAAGGTAATACCAAATATATCCTTGCAAACTCAATTATGGATTACAACATTATAATCCATTCCTCTTAAACTTAATTGACTGAGATATCTACTTTGTTCATGATATGTTTACAAAAAAACATGAAGGATTATTGCTCACACCTTAGCTACATGTAAACTTGTTATACACTGAGTTGCAACTAGTATTAGTTGGTTTCATGTTTTCATTCATATTTTGGATTATTTACACAAGGCATGTTTTTTTTGTAATGCTCGACTTTGTGTTACTGGGGAAAAATAATACATAGAGTATGACTTTGTGCTATTGACCATATATATGGGAATCCGAACCAATAATACAAATTTAGCAACTTCAGATTACATAGACTATGTTTTACAATTTTATCCTTAGAAATAAAAGGTTGTCTATGTTGAAAATGCAACAATAAAATCCTAATTTAATTTTGTCCTTGAATTATTACGAATAAAATTATAGTTCCACATCTCATGACAACTTGTATCAGTTAACTACTAAGTTATTTTGACTTAGTTGGCTCAATTAATTCGAGTTTTGGGTCTAACTTGAGTCATGTATATTGTCTCCTACTTTATAGGAGCCCTAGTTGAGATTATTTTTATTTGTAATTAATTAATTCAGGTTAACTGAATTAAATTCAGCTAAACTAGTTCCAACTGTTGGAGGAACTAGTGGGAGGTCTAGTAGTGTGGTGTTTCCTGCAGTGATCAACCATTATACTGATGATTCACTCATAAATAACTCATGCATGTCAAATCTGAGAGTTACTAAGTTGCGATTGGAGTTCAGGGACAATGTACTATCAGTTGTATAATCATCTGAATTGTACAGGTGGTGCTTGCAATCAGAGGAAGGCCTATGAGGATTGCACAATTCCGACTTAGGAATTTCTCTAATTAATAGGGGCTAATTCCGAAGGAAGCAATGCAAGGAAATAGGGACTTTGGCAAGTATAAAATTGGTTAAGTATTGGCCCGTGTTTGTCTAGGAAGCTATGAGATAGATAGAGATAGTCCATAGGTTGCTCGTGCTTGAGCAAAGCATTGTAATCTTCTCATATTTTATGACTAACGAAATATACAGATAGTAGGGGTTTTTAGCTCTGGATTTCCCTAGGAAATCATTGTGTAATGCGTTGATTGAATTCTTTCTCTTGTATGCTTCATGATTTTGTGATCATTTATTTGTTTCCACTGATGAATTAATAGGGGCTAATTCCCAAGGAAGCAATGCAAGGAAATAGGGACTTTGGCAAGTATAAAATTGGTTAAGTATTGGCCCATGTTTGTCTAGGAAGCTATGAGATAGATAGATATAGTGCATAGGTTGCTCGTGCTTGAGCAGAGCATTGTAATCTTCTCATATTTTAAGACTAATGAAATATATAGATAGTAGGGGTTTTTAGATGTGGATTTCCCCAGGAAATCATTGTGTAATGCGTTGATTGAATTCTTTCTCTTGTATGCTTCATGATTTCGTGATCATTTATTTGTTTCCGCTGATGAGAAGAGTAGATTCAAGTCTATTATTTTAGTAAATTACAATTAGTAGTTTGAATCTACAAGAAATTTCTACATCGTATCAAAGCATAAATCACTCTAGAAGAGGAGAATATGAGTTTGTCTTTTGCAGGTGAAATCTATTTTGCAATATAATACTTTAGTCCAGCAGGATGTCGTTCTCTAGATTGAGACTCAAACATGCCCTTGACGATAGTTCGAACCATATTTCTTGAAAGGACAAGATGGAGGCAATGTTCGAAGACAACGGGCTTAAGGAGTTCATAGATAAAGATATTATTAAGCGTCCAGAAGATGATGCTCAATATCTGGCAGAGTGGAGAAAATGTGTTGCAAAGGCGAGAAGGATTATCCTATAGGGAGTTCAATATCATATTATCTAGAACCTCCACATTAAGGAGACTCCATATGCAATGTGGAAGGCCTTGATAGACCCTTTTCAAAATGAAAATGACCACAAGAAGTTGGCACTGAAGGACAAGCTCATAAAAATCAAGATGGAGAAGTGTGCCATAATACCAAAGTACTTGACCAAGTTCACCCAATGTTGAGATGAGCTTGGAAGTGTCAGTGTTACAGTTGTTGAAGATGACCTGGTTAGCATAGCACTTCTAGGCCTTCCCAAGAGCTGGCACAACTTTCGTGACCCAGTAAATGGGAGGGAGAAGCAAACAGGGTGGGAGCATTTGTGGTCCGACTTGGTGCAAGAAGAGATTCGGCAGAACACTAGAGATGGATCCTTATCCAAGCTTGATGAGGAGGAGAATTGTGCCTTAGATGGAAAGGTGAAGAAAGGCAAAGGGAATTCATCCCATTCCAAATTAGATTCTAGTTAAGGTGGCAAGAAGAAGGACTTGTCAAAGATTAAATGTTTTCACTGTCACGAGCTGGGACACTATGCCACAAAGTGTCTGCACAAGAAGTCCGACAAGAAGCCCTCAGGAGGCGGTAGGAAAAGCTCTTGCTTCACAATTCGAGTTGGATTTCACCCTCATTGCTTGCATGGTGACATTGGTGATGGGTAGTGTGTGGTATCTGGATAGTGGAGCCTCATTCCATATGATCGACAACAAAGAATTCTTAAATGACTTGGAGGAGAAGGACCTCCAGATGTACATCAAAATTATTGTTGAAGGTATTGTTGAACCTCGGAATTACCCTCTCCTTGACATTTGTTCTCACCTTTTTCTATCATTTTCTCATAAGACTATAGACCCAATCAATGATAAATGCTAGGTTTTGTCTTAGGGAAAGCATTAAAATGATCACCATATTATATTTTCATGTTCTTGCTATTTTTATAGATTTTTGCAAATTAGCTATAGAATGCAGCTTATTCTGCAGGTAATCGTGGATTCCGTAGCTACTCTCATGGTTTGGCAGGTTGCAGGTGTCAAATGAAAAACTGGGCCACATGGGAATTTCCAGAATCTTCTGCACATGGATTCTATCCTATTCACTCGGTCCAAATCAATGAAAAAGCAAGCCTAAGGTCATGGTCAAAGATGGAGTCAAAATACATTATCTAGAAGCAGTAGGACTCTCGATATTCTCTTTCGTAGCTAATCAAGAGTCGAACAGTTCTTTTAAAGATTTAATTCGAATTAGCCACATGTAGCTGATCAGAAGTTAAACTGTCCTATTACAATTGGAATTAAGCCACTTGTAGCAAGTTTTTCTCATAATCAATCATATTAGATTTAATTCGAATTAGCCATCTGTAGCAAGTTTTTCTCATAAGAGCTATGTTATTTTCCTATAAATCTTCGTTGCATGGAACTGAGTAGTTAGAAGTTAGAAGAAATTACGTTCAGGCTTTTTGTTGATACTCTGTACTCAGACTTCGTTTTGTTCATAATACAAACTTCATGTTGTCAATGATGGTTTAAAGTGCATCCTTAACTAGTTAGCATTCCAGCCACATCAATTGCAAAGGGTCCCTGCACTAAAGGAGTTTTTTCATTTGTTTTTTTCAGTTTAATTTCTATTACTCTGTTTTCAACAAGTCTATTTTCTAATTTAGAATGATATTTCATTTTATTTTTTAACCAATAGTGTAAGGATAAAATCACAACTGTGAAACCTTGTTCTTTTAAGGTATTTCATGGAAAAATGACTTTGTTTCCAAACTGAATTAAGATTGAAGTAATAAGAATACACAGTTGCTTAGTTTTCTTACTATTTTGTTATTCATTTTCTTAGGACAGAATTGTCAATTAACTGTATCAATGTATGTTTTCAAAAACCATTTCAAAATGATGATGACCCTAACTTAAATGGTTAAATATCTAATTCATACAGTGATTGAATTTACTCAGTACATTGTTAGTTTTACATGCTTTTACTTTTGTTTTTCTGCTTTTAGATCCTCACTTAGTTGCATCATTGATATTCCAAAAAATCGTTTCAAGGAGGTTGATTTAATCATATTCCAAAATTTAATGGTTGAATGTTTAATGAATTCAATTATTGAGTTACCTTCTGCATCAATATCACTCTTGGTTTTAAGAATTAGATCCATGGATTAGGACTAATGATAAGATAAGATAGATACTCTGTTTTCTTATTAGGATCTAACTAGTCAACAGTTCTTGGTCCATTTTTAGGAAATTAGATTAACTTAGGAACCTTTCTTTCCTTTTAAAATTATTTACATCCATTTAAATTTTCTCATAGGTTGTACATTCTTAGACATCAAAGAACAGAAACCCCCAAAACAAACATAAAATATGAAACAACGAAGTAAGAGAAAGGTTAACTAAGCACATATAGTGCATAACACTTCATCAGTTTACAAACCTCGGTTGATAATTTATGCAATCAATTTAGGACACTAAATTTACTAGACATTTTGGCACCATTTCCGGGGAAGTGTAATTGGGTAACTTCATCTCTTACATAAATAAAAAAATGATATGCGTAGAGAAAGAGACTCTATGGGTAGATTCATAGCTAGAGGCAGGAGTTCAATTCCTACAACACCACTTACTCCACCAAGACTGAGAAGAGATACACCTCCATTTCAAACTCATATTCCTAGCCATAGACCTCCTGAAGTTCTAAGGTCAGAAATCCAATCAAGAGGATCTCCTACTTCATCTACTGAGGCAGTCCTAAAGGAAGAAAACCTTGGATCTCCAATAGAAGGAGTAGCCTTTTTCACCTCTACAGGGGAACATATTTTAGTTGAATAATTAAGAATGCCTAGTGGAGAGGAAGAAGTAGAACCTTTCTTCCACATACCATTGATAGAGGAACTAGAGGAAGAGAAATTAACCTTGCAGGTTGAATCTTATATTAACTCTGAAGAAACTATAATGGCAAGAAGAGAAGAAGAAGGAGAGGATGGATAATTTTCACTATTTGGAGGAGGAGGAGGTAGAGGAAGAGGTAGAGGAAATAATGGAGAAGGTAGAGGAAATAATGGAGGAGGTAGAGGAAATAGGGAAGTTGACAATTCTTTTGGATTCCCTATAGTTGATGAAGAAACAGATGCCACAATGAAAAATATCTCACCTTCTGTCCTCCCAAATTTTCATGGATTAAAAAGTGAAGATCCTGAAACCTTTTTATTTGAATTTGAAGTCTTGTGCACAACTTATGATTATTTACGAGACTCTCAAAAAATAAAATTGTTTCCTTCAAAACTGAAAGGAGCTGCTTTAAAATGGTTCATGGGATTGGTCACTCTGTCTATTAGAACATGGAATGACATGAAGAAAGTGTTTTTGGACAAGTATTTGGATTATTGCATGCCTATCAATCACAAATATGAAGTGTTCAAAATGATGCAAAGAGAGGATGAAAATTTGAAGGATTTAATTGAAAGATTAAACTATAACCTAAAAAGAGCAAAAATGGATAACTTAGATCAAGATACTTTAAAATCTCTTTTATTAAAAGCCATTAGAGATGAGTGGATAGACATCCTTAACATGATGGGGAAGGGAGATATATCTCAACTCTCATTAAGTGACATTGGAGAATTATGTGCTCATCTCTCATGTGGAAAGTCCAAAACTGGGAAAGGTCCAAGAGATCCTTCTCTTGTTAGAGTGAATAAATTTGCAACTGGATCAGTGAGTAGGGCAGAAATTGGAAACATGCTTGATGAATTTAAAACAGATATTCTAGGGAGCCTTAGTGAACAGATAGACACCCTTAAGTTACAAAACAAGCAGAAAGCCAAGACTGATGCTTTAGCTATTTTTTGTCCCAAATGCAGAAAGAAGCACGCTTTAAGAGAATGCCCTTTGAATGCAAAAATCATAGAGACTTGTGTGATTTGTTCAGAAAAACATGAGACCAAAAATTGTCCTTCAATTCCTGGTCTTAAGGCTATTTTTCAAGAGGAAACAATTTCAAATCCAACAGAGTCTCTTTGCTTTGTCTCTAGAAGACCTTGGCAGGGGCAACAAAATCAGGGTTTTAACAACCAAATGTATATTCAACCCCCACCAAATTGGAATTCTTGGCAGCAACCTTGGCCTCAATCTCAATCTCAATATCAAACTTGGTCTCAAGGAATGAAAAATCCCTATGGAAGATTCTCTCCATACTATCAATATCCCCCATCATATCCAAACTATCCTCCCCAACAAATTCCTCAACAACCTCAACTTCAAAACCAAAACCCTCAACTTTCACTGCCATTCCCACAGAGACCAAATCAGTTACCTGCCCAACCATTACCAAACCCCAACAATAAAAATCCTCAGAATACCTATATGGTGGAAGGACAACAATTTCCAACTTATATGATCACTCCATGATGTCCAACTGAGATCTGGTAGGATATTAGAAAAGAAAAAACCTTCTGTAGTTATTCAAGAACAAGACAATTCTAAGGAAGATTCTCTACAACCAAATAAAAGTTTTGAAGGAACATCTCTTCAAAACCAGAATACTAAAAATGAAAAACAGAAAGAACCAATAAACTCAACTCCTATCATAGAAAAACCATTAGTATCTACTTCTACACCTCCTTTTCCTAAAAGATTACAAGTTGATAGAGGGGTAGAAAAGCATATTATGTTGCCTAATTATGATTTTCTAGATGTATTGAAAAATGTCTGTATCAAAATCCCTTTGTTACAAGCCATTAAGGAGATTCCAATTCTAGCTAAAACAATAAAGGAATTGAGTATGAAGAAACTAGGAAGAAAAACAAAAGAAGTAAAAATAATTCAGCTGGCAGGGAAAATAGCAGACATAATGATGGGAAAAAAATTTATACAAAAATATGTAGATCCAGGAAGTCCAGTTGTAAAAACATATATCAATGGAGTTGAAATTTCGAATACATTGATTGATTTAGGAGCAACAATAAACATCATGAGCAAACAAACCATGGAACAGCTCAAACTTACTAATCTTCTTTATACACATACATTACTACAATTGGAAGATAGATCTGTAATCAAACCAGATGGTGTGTTAGAAGATATTTCAGTGTCCTTAGACTCTTGGGAGTACCCTGTTGATTTTATGGTCTTAACCCCAAAGAACAATCTAGGAGGACATCCACTCATATTAGGAAGACCTTGGTTGGCTACCGTTGATGCTTTCATTAGCTATAGATCTGGTGATATGTATAACTCTGATGATAATTCATCTAAGAAATTCACTCTATACCCTCCATCAAGAACAATCACAGAGATAGATGACAAATAATGGATTGATGATGAAAATGATATTCAGTCTCTCTTTACTATTTCAACCATAAGTGAAGATAGTCAAATCTTGAATATAATGGAAAATTTTGAGTCATCTCCAAAATATGAACATGATCAATTTCAAGAAAAATCCAATATTGAATATTTGTCATCTAGGCAGATGTTTCTTTATTCTGTGGAAGAATTTGGTAGCTCAACAGTTGAAATCTTTCCAAGAAAAACATTAAACATAAACAATAACTTGGAAAAATTACAACAAGAAAAGCTAATCAAAACATTACAACAACATTCTTCTGCGTATGCATGGGAATACAATGACATGAAAGGAATTAGTCCTAAGACTTGCATACATCACATCTACATTGAGGAAAATTGTAAACCTATTAGAGAACCTCAAAGAAGGATGAATCCAAATCTTACGAAAATTGTGAAAGAGGAGTTGCAAAAATTGTTGAATGTAAACTTCATTTATCCAATTTCAGACAGCCAGTGGGTTTCTTCTCTAGTGATTGTGCCTAAAAAGAATGGTAAATGGAGGGTATGTATTGATTATCGAGAATTGAATAAAGCTACCCTAAAAGGTCACTTTCCTTTGCCCTTTATAGATCAAATGTTAGATACATTAGCAGGTGAGAAGTATTTCTCACTTTTTGATGGTTTTATTGGTTAGAATCAAATTCAAGTGGCACCTAAAGATCAAGATAAAACCACATTCACCTACCCATGGGGAACTTATGCCTACCAAGTACTCCCTTTCGGATTGTGCAATGCACCTGCAACATTCTAAAGAGCAGTACTAGGAATTTTTTCTGATCTAATACACGATTGTGTAGAGGTGTATATGGATGACTTTATAGTTTATGGGAATGCATTTGAAGAAGCTTTAGAAAATTTGGAAAAAGTTCTTAAAAGATGTAAGGAAGCAAGCCTTTCACTAAGCTATGAAAAATGTGTCATGATGTCTACAGAAGGGATTGTTTTAGGACATCACATTTAAGGAGATGGAATTAAAGTTGATAAATCTAAAAATGAAGTCATCTCTAAATTATCAATTCCAAGTTGTCAAAAGGATGTTAGAAGTTTTCTAGGATTCACAGGATACTATAGAATGTTTAAAGAAAATTTCACTAAACTAGCATCCCCACTCTTCAAATTACTCAGCAAAGATTGTGAATTCAATTGGAATCTTGATTGCTAGTTGGCATTCGAGACTTTAAAAGCAAAAAAATTTGAAGCACCCATCTTAATAGGTCCAAATTGGAAACTACCTTTTCACATTTCAACAGATTCTTCAGATACAACTCTGGGAGTTGTATTAGGACAAAAAGATTTGATCCCCTATGCCATCTATTACACAAACAAGAATTTGACTCCCACTGAATTAAATTACATTGTAACTGAAAAGGAATTCTTAGTTGTTGTTCATGCTATCAACAAGTTTAGACATTACATAACAAGCTCTCCAATTAGGTACTTAATGAATAAACCTATTACTAATGGCAGAGTTACAAGATGGTTATTACTCTTGCAAGAATTCAACATCACTTTTCTAGATAGACCTGGAAAACAAAACACAATTGCTGATTTCTTGTTTAGAGTTCAAAATATCAAAGATGACACTCCAGTTGAAGATAAATTTCCTGATGAATATCTTTTTGCAGTAACTACTCTAACCCCTTGGTTTGCAGATATTTCCAACTACTTAGTCACAGGAAAATTACCTTCACATTTGTTTCCTAAGGAGAAAAGAAAAATCATTTAAACAAGTGCAAGTTACTCATGGATTACTAATGAATTGTATAAAACGGGTCTAGATATCATGATCAGAAGATGTGTTCGAAAAGATGAAATGCCTGGAATTCTTAAGGCATGTCATGATGAACCTTGTGGTGGACACTTTACTGACAAGAGGACAGCCTATAAAATCCTTCATTTAGGATATTATTGGCCCTCCATCTTCAGAGATGCCAAAGAATATGTCAAAAGGTGTGATAGCTTCCAAAGGGTAGGAAAATTTGCTCCTTAAGATGAAATGCCACTACAAACTCAGATACTCATTGAACCTTTTGAAAAATGGGCCTTGGATTTTGTTGGACCAATTAATCCTCCATCTAAACAAAAGAAGTATATTTTGGTATGCACTAATTATGTCACCAAATGGGTAGAGGCTAAAGCATTACCTTTTGCTAATGAAAAATCTGTAGTTAATTTTCTTTTTGAGGACATCTTCACTCGTTTTGGTGTTCCAAGAGAAATTGTGACAGATCAAGGATCTCAATTTACATCTAAAATGGTGGAAAGACTTGTGAAAGAATACAAGATCAAACATAGGAAGTCTACTCCTTACCATCCATAAGAAAACGGTCAAGTTGAATCTACCAATAAGGTGATTGAAGGAATTCTCACTAAGACTGTACATCTACACAGAAGAGATTGGGCAGAAAGGCTTCCTAAAGCCTTATGGGCCTACAGAACTACATGGAGGAACACAACAGGACATACTCCCTATGAGCTTGTTTATGGGAAGCAAGTCTTGTTCCCTATAGAGTTTCAAATCAGAACCTTCAAGATGGCAGTCCAATTGGGACTAGATTTATCAGAAGCACAGAAACATAGATTGGAGCAACTCAATGAGCTTGATGAAATCAGGCAAGATGCAGTTCAAAGAACCAGTTTAGTCTAGCAGCAAAGGGCTAAATGGCATAAATATATCAATGAGAAGAAGTTTCAAGCAGGGGATTGGGCACTTTCGTTTGATTCAAAATTCAAAGACTTTAAAGGAAACTTTCAAACTCATTGGCTTGGACCATATGAGATTGAAGAAGTCTTTAATAATGGAGTAGTGAGAATAAGGACAATAGATGAAAGAAAGGTACCTCTTCTTGTGAATGGTCATCGGTTAAAGATATATCATAAGCCAATTTCAAGAGAGGATTTTGTCAAAATTTTCCAAGATAACACTGAAATGAAGTTGGTGAAGAAGAATTCTTCTTCTCCACTAACTTAGGTTTTCCTGTATATATATATATCTAAAAAAAAAATTAATAATAAGTGTTAAAACTAATTGTTCATTGGCATACTTATACAGGAAATAAAGGGTGAAAATCAGATATTTTTGACATCCTATATTTTCCATTTTCTTTCTGTAATAAGTAGTGACATAAAGCTACATTCATTTGCAGTTCCTAATCTGAAAATTCATTTCAGTTTCATTCCATCTCACTTCACTTTCATTCCCTTTCACTGTCATATTCCATTTCCATTTCATTTCACATTCATTTCCATAGCCATACTTCATTTCCATAGCCATACTTCATTTTTATCATGTTTTGTAGCTAATTCCATTCTGCAGCTAATTTTATTCTGCAGCCATATCTCATTCAGCAGCTCTGTTCCAAACAAATGATGATTGCAATGAATTGAAGAATCTTGTTTGTGAAAACCAATATGCTAAAAAGGGTATCTGCGGATCAACATCAAAGAAAACAACAAATGGAAAGGTTAAGTTCTAAAAGGTAAAGTGCAAAAAATTATTTTAAATATCAAGGTTAGAACATAAATCATATATAATATGGATATTCATATGTTTCCTGGACGAATCATCATTTGATTTGATTGCAATCTCTATCATACTACATATCCGCCACATCCTCCATATTTTGTCACATAACGATCCATAATTAGCTCCCGCATTGTTTTTAACGGTCATGACTACGACGTGACATACTTGTCCACGTTTCTCGAAAACCCATACCATCTACTTATTTCATACAAACCCACAGTTCCTTTCACCATATTCGCAGTCAATCCATTTCATAAAACTAGGAAGGGTAATTCTGAAAGTTGAGAACTCTACGTAGTAGAAGGCATGGGGCTAATTGTCAGATCAGAACCGGTAGGAGCAAAGTACATGGAAGGACACCTAACAACCCTAGGTGTACTCTTCTTCCTTTAGAGTCCCACCACACTACATGCAACATCAAAGAAGAGAGTAGTGTAATCAATCAACCAAGCACTACAAACCACAATATGTACATGTACACACCAAGGATTGTACTTTTAGCGACTCTTAGGATTCAAGAGAAAATTTAACCTTCACTAAGCTAAGAATGTTGCAAGCAAGAATGTCACCTCCAACCCATCAAGCTTCAAGTGGTCATGTCACCTCCACTTATGCTTGAAATCAAAGGCATTGCAATATCACCTCCACATGCTTTAGTAGGTAGTTGCTTTCTTAGCATTAGCTTATTTAATCTAGGAGATGCTTTCACACTCCCACCTTGTACCTTCTTTTTATGTACTCTTTTAAACCATTTCTCTTCTCCTTTAAACAAGAAAAAGGAAAGGAGCCCCTCCTCACTTCTAATTCACCGACTTGCATGTTCCCACCTCACCACATACAAAAGACATGTTATTTTTTTATGAGATGTTTTTAGTCAAGTCATATGTTCCTCTTTCTATTTCTCACATTTGTTTTTCAAAATTATGATAATTGCTATCTAAACTATTTATATTCCTCACACACATACATAATTTAGTGTATCTTTTCTTAACCAATTAGCATTACACTAACAATTTAAATTCAATTCTTAGTTCCATACCATAATCTTCATGTTAATCATGCTTATTCATTCCTCCGCTACCAACCACCAAAGAATAAGGTCATTGACCACCTTCTCCCAAAGTGAAGGATAGCATTCCCCACCAAGATCATAGTTGGGCATTGTACCCCACCCGATCCATTAATCAATCATTATTTTCACACTTTACATAAGTCCCGCACCTATGTAAACACTAGCTTGGCAAGGAGCAAACTTGTATCACACACATGCTCACTCACAGAGTTCACACATAGCTCTCTACTCAATTATGATCATAAATGAAGTCCTTGGTGGTTATGATCACATTGTGTAGCATGAGTCTCATATCCACATTCATGCTCACAACATTCATCATGTACAATCATAAATAACAAGTACCATGAGGCATTGCTACATCCCTATTCTTTTGTGCCAAGGACAACATATTTCCATAACATACCACATTCAAATATAGTTTCTTTCTATATTATTTTCAGTGTATATTACAATCCATTTTATAGTCACAAAATTGAGATCTAATGTTGGATGAATTATAGGAATATTTTGAATTATGAGTAGACAGAGAACCACTATGAATGGGAGCTCTAAACATATTTTGGAGCAGAGAAAAAGATTAAATTAATGCAAAACCTTAGCTATCGAGAAAATATAAAAGAACGCAAGAAAAAGCACCAAGTAAAACCACTTTGTAAAGCAATTTAAGTAAAGGGTTACATTAGTTTAGAAAAGAAAGCATTTCTATTATGGTAATCCTAATCATCTTTAAAATGTGTAGAAAAAACCTGATTTCTCAAAGTTAATAGAAAATGCATTCAAATAACTGTGTTGAACAACATGGTAATGATGAACTAAAATCATAATATATTTTCTACTTCACATTAGATCAAGAATAAGATTTTACGGGATATATAGATTTGATAGTCACCAGATATATGACATGATGAAAAGTGATTTTCCACAATAGTGGACATCAAAGTCTAAAGGTTGCTTTGGAAAATGACCAAGTAAATATACGAAAAGTTGATAAAAAATCTTCCTGGGGAAAATTAAAGATATAAACCATTTATTGAATGGAATTTATTGAAGATTTCTAAGTGTATACTTTAACTAAAAATCGAAGGGTCTTGACATTCAAAGACTTCGGGGCTGTGTTTGAAAGGAGAAACGGAAATTAAATCAAAGTGGTCAGAATAAGAGGTGGAAAAACTATATCCAATTTTATCACTATAAATTATCACTTGCTCGTATGCTGTTAAACAGAATGCATCATAAAAGAGAGAGAGCAATACCATCATGGAGATAGCAAGAAGAATGCTTAAACGTAAGAATTTGACACATCATTTTTGGCATTAACCAATCTATACAACAATTCCTCTATGGAATAGAAACCCAACAGTAGTCAAAACATTACACCTAAAGAACCATGTAGCAGTACGAACAATGTGCTTAAAATAATGGTATGTTGTCAGCAAAGATGTCATTTTCCGGGAACTATAATTGGTGATTTATTCAAATCATGTGAGAAGGTTACTTTATTTAATAAAAAAATCCAACGAAGACAGGAAGATTCAAGAGACCAGTGATAAGACAGAACCCAGAGAAAGCAACTGGTGATAAGACATCAGCATAACCCAAGAAGATTCGAAAGTGGTGCTTGCCCACTGAAACACTCGAAAGCATAAGAATTATCTCAAAACAATGAAGTCCAGATGATTACTACAGCCAACTTCAAATCAAGCACGTATAACTTTGATGATTTTGACTTTAGACAAACTTGTCTCATTGAAGTATGCACGTGGAAGAAGGAATGGATCATAGAAATGGGGAATATGATTTCTCCTACTAAAAAAAGAGTATGGGTTTATGGAGTTGCCTAAAGGAAAAAGTGTAGGAAAATGTGTGAAGGTAATCAAGTGGACCGTGGTTGTAATGAGGAAGTATAAAAAAAACGGTTAAATTGACAAACACACAAGGCTAGTGGTGAAAGGTAAAAGGTTCTACATCAAAGGCATTAACTATGCAGAAATTGTTGTCAGTAAAGTTGAATACTATTAAAATGGTATATAGGTGGGACAACTTGCAAATTGATTCCAAACACTAAATTCCTGGAAATGTCACCCATACGCCCATAGTGTACGAGGATACAAGCAATATGAATATTGAGTATCCTACATAAAAGCTTAGAAGTAAATGGCACATAAACAAGCCTAAGATTTTTTTCAAAAAAAAGGAAGGAGCACTTGCTTGTTCAATTGAAAAAGGCACATGACTAGGATTAGTCCTCAATAATATGAACATTTAACAAACAGGACCCACGCCCTTAATAAAAGAAGTTTTTGGATGTAAGAATAAAAATGGTCACGAGGGGTCTAAAGTATTGAGAATAAAAATTGTTCATCAGTAGGGGCATGTTAAAGGTAACATGAAACAAGCCCAAGGCTTCCTGCAAAAGAGGAAGAAGCGCTATTATGTCAAGTTGAAAATGGCAGATGGCTAGCAATAATCCTCAGTGACATGAGCATTCAATAAACTAGACCTACCCTGCTCTAAGGAAAATTTGGTCAAGCAATGTTAACGGAATTATACCAGAATGCGCAGCACTGACTAGTCCAACCAGTTTCAACGTCATACTTTTCAGTGCGGTGTTTTGGACTAGTTATCGCTAATTTTGTACCTAACTTTGGTAATTAATAATGATATTAAAATCTTAAAATAAAAGTTGACATTCTCTTTATCTTTGTATATTTGTTTTCTCAGAATTTAAGTTTAAGGAAAATATATATATATATATATATATTATTAACATTTACTTAAATTTTTAACATTACCATTAATTGTTCATAGGTATTTGAGAGTAGTACCAACCTTATTGGACTTCATGTGGGGAAAGTAGAATTTTAGATCTCATCCAAAATTTAGCAAACATAAAGATTTCAGGATTTCAAGATTAGTACAACTGTAAAGTTTCCACTAGATTCTATCATGTATGACAAAATGGAACTAGCATTTAATCAAAAGCACCAAGCTCTCTCACATGACCCTAATGTCTCCATCGCCAGAGTGAAAGGTACATTTTTACTAGGGTCATGACAAAGGAGTTTAAAACAATTCCACCACAGCTAGACACTAATACCATATGATAAGGTTCTAGATTGTAGACTCTAAATTGTCACTATAGTTATTAGTATTATGCCTACTTTTTTACTCTAGAGACCACGTAGAGCCTGTTTATCGATGTATTTTGGTTCATAGATGTATTGCATATTAGAATATATCTCTATTTAGTAATGCTCAGTCTTTTAGCTGTTTCTATTTTTATTCTTTTAGCAGTTTCTTAGATGAAACTGTTTGTTCTATATTCTACATAGAAACCTGATGTTTCTATTATTGTAAATATCTTTGTATTATCATTGAGCTGTTTGCTCCAGGTTAATCAATTCATTCAATATTCTTTTACATGCGTGTTTCGCACTGTTTTATGGTATCAGAGCACAGGTGTCTTTCGAAATAATTTTTCACTGTTTGAAAAATTTTGTTTCATTTCGAAATTGCTCTTTAGGGATCTGGATTTTTTTTGTTATCGTGGCCACATTCGAAATTTTTTTTCTCTCCAAGGGTTAGCGTCTCCATTTACAAAGAACGCTTGTTCATGGTCTGAGATCTGAAAGCTATTGTGAATCCGGGGGCAGCAGTCTTCTTCTGTCACGATATCTGGTGCATAAAGCTGGAAGCGGTAGCAGAAATCAAAGTTAATACGTTTTTTGTTTGAATATTTTCGCTCACGTGTTCGACAGAACCACGGCACTTTCCAGCGGCTTTGGGTATCCGCGTCAACATTTGTTTGAGTATTCTCGCTCTCGTATTCTACAGAACCACGCAACGGCATTTTTTTAAGTTCAGATTCTAGTGAAGGTTTTTTTATGTGACGGTGATACATTGAAGAACGACAGAATCCTGTTGAAGAACATTGATACAGTTAAAAAAAAATTTCTCTCGCGTATATTTGCTCACGATTTCAACAAATCGATATACTGCAGAGATCCTCCAGATTTTATGGTATAAAACCCGTGGATATATATGTCAAACCCGTGGATCTATATCTGAAATCCGTGGTTCATTATTTCACGCGTTATACTTCTGATATTTTTCAAACCCGTGTATATTGCAAACGCCGATATATCTCAGTCATTCGCGTGTTATCAAAGCGTATTCACCTGTGGCTTTTATTTATATACACATATAAACGTAGCTGAGAAGTGACGTGAAGCTTTGATAGCTCACGTGGTCCAATTTCAAGCGTATACACCTGTATACACCTGTATATTTCAAGCATATACACCTGTAGCTGAGACGTGACCTGTAGCTGAGACGTGACGTAACGTGAAGCTTGGATAGCTCACGTGGGCCATTGTTTAGATCTTCGTATTTGTTTTGTGGGCCAATTTGATCCCTGAGACGTATATATCCGTGGTGTGTGCCGGCAGTGTGTTACCAATCAGCAGAAACGTGAAGCTGAGACAGCACATGTGGGTCCATTTTTCAATATTTGTATTTGCTGTATTTGTGGTTCACGGGTTTTCCAGATTCACGGCTACAGTGACGGCAAACACATAAAGGTATTTTCAGATCCACGTATTTTCCAGTTTATAGTGACGGGTTTGATTAGAATTTGGATTAAAAAATATTGTGATTATATTTGAAACGGTGGGACCAGAAATAGCATCACAGTTATTTTTTTGAAGTGGGATCAGAACAGCATCGCAGTTTATCATCAGTACAAGTGATCAAACCAGCATCACAGTTATCCTTTGGTCTAGTTTTTTTATCTGGTGCACTGATACAGATCTGAGAAATTTTTTTTTGTATGCAAGTCTATTGTTTTTCAAAACAGAATTTGTTAAGATTTGCTACAGTCATCTTGAAAGAAGATTTTTAAGCAGGCAGCATTGTATTCAGTAGTTCATTTCGAAACTGCGCTCAGGGAGTGTTCTTGATCAGCTAGCTTCTTTGCATCCTAATCTCTTGAGTTCTTTCATTCCTTTCTAAGGTCGAGCCCTCTGTAAGCCAGGTAGCCTTCACTGAGTCTTAGCCCCGGCTTTGCTCACTGTGATAAAAGCTTACAGTCGTCTATCTCGATACAGAAATGAACCCTTCTCTGTCTTGTGAGATCTCCACAATTTATTGATTCTTCCTATCTAGTGTTTGTTTGTGTTTCTTACAGTAAATCAGTCTTCTTTGGGAATCTTTTCATACTTATATCAGCATCTGTCAATTTCTGTCTGGATCAGCCTGCATCCTCGTTTGAAATCCGTGCAGGATTTTTTGTATTTTTCCATATCTTGGGAAACGTGCAGATGGCTTCGCTAACCAATCTCATGTTGGAAGGCAGTCAGGAATATTCCGAGCAGACAGAATCTGTTTTTTATGCCTTTATGGCTAAAAGGTCGTCAGATCATGTACCGTCTTCTGCTTGGTATATTGACTCTGGTGCATCACGCCATTTCTCTCACAGGCGTGACTGGTTTATTGACTTCTCACCTTTCAGTGATTCCATGGTATTTGGCGGAGGTGAAAAGTACACAGTAGCTGGCAGAGGTACAATTCAAATTCAGTCTAGTGGGCGCACACTCATATTTCTGAATGTATACTATGTTCCTGGTATGGAAATTAATCTGCTGTCTGTCAGCCAGATTATGAGGAATTCTCCTCAGCTTGATGTTGTGTTCAGTGCACACAAGTGCTCTATTATTGACAGGGAAACTAGTATAACAGTTGTTGTTGGCCTAGAGGACCATGGTCTATATAGGCTACTTGACACCGGTGACTCTCCAGAAGTGGCTCTAGCAGCACGTGTCTCTCCCATCAGTACTCTTTGGCATCAGCGATATGGGCATCTAAATATGCAGTATCTCTCTCAGCTCTCCCGGGAGGGACTTGTGTCAGGATTACCTGATATTCAGACTCAGCAGTTGGGGGTATGCGGCGCCTGTCAAGCGGGAAAGCAACATCGGTCTTCATTCAAGAATGGAGAATCTTGGCGTGCATCTAAGGTACTCCAGTTACTTCACGCTGATATTTGTGGTCCTATGAATACAGCTTCTATCACTGCTTGCAAATATTTTTTACTTATTGTCGATGATTTCAGTAGAAAGATGTGGGTGTATTTTCTAAAAAATAAATCTGATGCACTTAGTACCTTTCAGAAGTTTAAAACCTTAGTTGAAAAAGAGTCTGGCTGTAACATCATGACTCTTAGGACCGACAATGGGGGGGAATTTTGTTCTTCAGCTTTTGCCAATTTCTGTGATATTCATGGCATCAAACATCAGTTAACCGCACCCTACACTCCTCAGCAGAACAGTGTTGTCGAGCGCCGCAACCGCACGGTTGTTGAAATGGCTCGTTCCATGTTACAACACAGGAGTGTTCCAAACAGATTCTGGGCTGAAGCAGTATTTACTGCTGTTTACCTTCTTAACAGATCACCCACTCAGGCTGTTACATGGAAGACTCCTGAAGAGGTTTGGTCTGGCCGTAAGCCTAAGATCAGTCATCTCAAAGTATTTGGCTCAGTTGCATATGTTTGGATTCCAGCTGCTAAGCGCTCTAAGTTGGATTCCAAAAGCCAGAAACTCATGATGACAGGGTACAGTGATCATCACAAAGCCTATAGGCTGATAGATATAGCCACTGGTCGTTTTAGCTTCAGTCGGGATGTAGTCTTTGATGAGGACAGAGGATTCTTTCAGCAATGTTCTGAGGATCAGCCTCACAGTGTTCTTCTTCCAGTCGGTCCACCTGATGGGAGGGATGATGTAGCATCAGTATTTGATAATACTCTATCTGAGCTTCCTCCAGAAGCCAACCCTCCTCTTGCTGTCCCTATTGCTCTTGAGCCTTCTCCACCTCCTTCTGATATTGGTTCCTTTGCTCCTGATATTGGTTCTTCTTCTCTTCGGCCTAAATGGTGGGCTAAAACCATAGGTGATCTCCGGGATGATGAGCTCCTTGAAGGTAGAACTTCTAGACATACGAACAGACAACAGTCTACAGTCAATTTTGCTCTTATGGCTAACATACATAGTATTTTTGAGCCTCAAACCTATTCAGAGGCTAAGGGTACATCTGAGTGGGAACAGACTATGGAAGCCGAATTCCAAAGTCTTCAGAAGAATCATACATGGACACTTTCTGATCTTCCTGCAGAAAAAAAACCCATAGGCTGCAAATGGGTGTATAAAGTGAAATACAAAGCTGATGGAACCATAGATAAGTATAAAGCTCGTCTTGTGGCTCGAGGGTTCTCATAGAAGGAAGGTATTGACTATGAGGAGACTTTTGCTCCTACAGCCAAGATGAGTACCATAAGGCTTGTGCTTGCCCTAGCAGCTCAGTTCAATTGGAAAGTTCATCAGATGGATGTAAAGAGTGCTTTTCTAAATGGTGATCTCCAAGAAGAAGTCTACATGACGCAGCCTCCAGGATTCAAGGTTGCTGGTCAAGAACAGAAAGTGTGTCGGTTAGTTAAAGCAATCTATGGATTGAAACAAGCTCCTCGGGCTTGGTACATGAAAATTGATCAGTACCTGACAGATCAGGGTTTTCAGCGGAGTCCATCTGATGCAAACCTGTATATCAAGCATACTGGTGATGATATCTTGTTTGTAGTTGTCTATGTGGATGATCTTATCATTACTGGCAGCTCTGCACATTTGATCCATGGGATCAAACAAGATCTATGCAGAACTTTTGAGATGACAGACTTGGGACTTCTTCATTACTGTCTGGGGGTTGAAGTGTGGCAGACTGAAAATCAGATCTTTCTTTCTCAGTCCAAGTATGCCAAAAATCTTGTGGAAAGGTTCAGAATGCAGGATTGCAAACCGGCCACGACTCCTATGGAACCAGGGCTCAAACTTTCAGCACAGTCATCCTCTCCTCTTGTGGATGAAACTTTATTCAGGCAATTAGTGGGCAGTCTCATCTATCTTACTGCTACCAGACCTGACATCAGTTTTGCAGTAAGCTACATTTCTCGCTTTATGTCAGCTCCTAAAGCTGATCATTGGATAGCAGTAAAGCGGGTGCTACGATATGTGCGTGGTACTTCTGATTATGGCCTCTTATATACTCGCAGCTCCAATCCTATTCTCAGTGGCTACACTGACTCTGACTGGGCCGGTTCGGTTGATGACCGTAAATCTACAGCTGGGTATGTGTTTAGTCTAGGATCTGGTGCTGTTACTTGGACTAGTAAGAAGCAACAGGCAGTGGCTCTCTCCTCAACAGAAGCAGAGTATCGGGGAGCAGTTAAGGCAGCCTGTGAGGCAGTTTGGCTTCGTCGTATGCTTGCAGATATGCATGTTTTTCAGACAAGGCCTACTTCTTTGTTTTGTGATAATCAGGGAGTGCTCAAACTTGCCAAGAATCCAGTGTTTCATGAACGAACAAAGCATGTGGAAACTCACTGCCACTACATTCGACAGCTGGTTGAAGACGGCTCAGTTCAGTTGCACTATGTTCCCACAACAGAGCAGCCCGCCGATATTTTCACCAAGCCTCTTGGTCCTGATAAATTTGTAAAATTTCGCGGGTCTATTGGTGTTGTAAATAGATTGAGCATTAAGGGAGGGTATTAGAATATATCTCTATTTAGTAATGCTCAGTCTTTTAGCTGTTTCTATTTTTATTCTTTTAGCAGTTTCTTAGATGAAACTGTTTGTTCTATATTCTACATAGAAACCTGATGTTTCTATTATTGTAAATATCTTTGTATTATCATTGAGCTGTTTGCTCCAGGTCAATCAATTCATTCAATATTCTTTTACATGCGTGTTTCGCACTGTTTTATTGCACTTGGTGTTATTTGGGTTATATGCAGTCTTACTTCCTATATAAATGAAAAACTTTGCATACATGTGTATAAACCATGTAATTGGACACTTCCAAACGGTCAACGCGTCATATGTTTGCCTTGTTAGACACAAATACACAAGGATAAGTGTTAGACATAGGTTCGGCACATGTCCTATTCATAGGTCATGTGTCTAGTGTGTGCCCTCAACATGCCTCGAAATATGGACACATATATTGCACAAGAGTGGCCCCCAGCGCATAAAATCACACTTTTCCTCTCGTTCAAGCTCATTTCTCTCGTAAGTGGGAGGTAAGTGAATTTGTCCACTAAAATTGAATATTTTTCCTATAGCAGTCCATTTTCTTCATTTCACAAAAATCATAGCTCAATCATCAAGAGAGGTTTATAAGGGATGGGATTCAATGATTGAGTTGGTGAAGACCATTTTTTTACAGAATGAGTGCCCCAAGTATGGTACATCAGCAGAGACTTTTTCACCACCATACAAAATATTCTTATCAATATGTGGGATAAGAATTGTGCATTGTCGCATTTATTAGCTCAGTGATTGAATCCCAAATACTATAACAACGATTGGCTCAACATTGGGCCTTCACACAAAGAAATTCCACAAAGGAGGAAGGATGCATTTATATGGATATATCAAGATAGAGCATCCCTTAATGAGGTGGAGGCGGCCTCTGTAGAGTTTTCCACTAGCACTAGGAGATTTGGGGGCTATGATGTGCTTAGAGATAGGGGGACAAGAAGCCCTATGCTTGGTGGGAAACTTATGGGCCAACATACCTTCTTCTATATCATCTAGCCATGAGGCTCCTCTCTCAGATTACTATATCTTCTTGATGTGAGAAGAATTGGAGCACATATGGGAATTTGTATAGTTTAAACAAGAGCAAGCTTGAGCAGTCCAATGTAGAGACAATGGTGTATGTGCACACCAACCTCTTTCTTATTTACAGGTAGAGGGAGGAGTGATTGAAGGAAAAAACAAAAATGTGGGATGTGTTTCTTCATAATATGGGTATGGACAGCAGTGTTGAGTTTGCACTGGCTAACTCGGATCTTAACAAATTAGTGCTAGAGATTATCACTTTTGATTATGGTGATCCTCATGGGGAGTCATCCTCCACAACAATAGATGAAAAGATTGGATTGGCTATAGAGGAGGATGGAGGAGAGAGGAGTCGCAATGATGTTGATTTAGATAATGGTGACACGAAGGACTTGATAGTCATTAACTATGAGATTATTCCATCTATGGCTCTAGTATCTACCCTATTATATATTTTCCATTAAAATTCCCACCTCCTATAGTAACAATGACTACATATCTATGTATTACATTTTCATTATGATGATTTAATGAGAAAACTACAATTTATTGTTATAATTCCTTGTGTGTTTATCATTTTACTATCATTGATGTAGTGATAGTACTAGTTGTATGGTTGAATTTGAATCATGATGTAAATATTTTAGTTTCTATGAAAACTTGAATCCATGTCTATATTTCATCTTTGTTTGTTTAATTCACTAATATATATATATATCATGTCCTATTTCCATGGTCCCCGTGTCTCGCATCGGACACTCGTATTTCCATGTCATCATGTCAAGTGGCTCTGTGTATAAATAGTTTGGATTCGTATGGATGCACATTAATATATATGTTTTTCAAATTTTAAATATTTAATATAATTTTTTAACGACCAGCGTTTTGTTTTGTTTTCTTCCCCTTTTTTTCCTGATTCTTGTTTATTTCACATTTTGGAAAGTTGACCAGTTCAATGACTGGTCCAGTTCTGATAACACTAAGAAATAAAAATGGTCACAAAGGAAGGATTTAAGAGGGGGGCGGGTATCAAAAATGTAATTCATGTTTGATTAGAAGCCTTAATTTTGCAAAACATTAAAGTTAAGGTTAATTTAGTACAGGAAGAAACAACACTAAGTTGAGATACAATACTAAGAAACAATACAATATGAGAGATGGAGCTCCTACGGTATATTGGTTGTTGTCAACTTTGTTGAGAAATCTAAAGGGTTGCAATTAGGATGATTTCTCTTATACTTGATAATTATTTGTGATGTATTTTTAATTTTTCTCATTTATCAGTTTCTTCCCTTATTATGTTGTTCTTATCATCAAACAACTACCAAAAACATGAAGATCAATACCACACAAGAACACAACGTTGTACACTACAAGCCATGGCCAAAACCTCTCCACTTGGGAGCAAAACCCACAAATCTCCTCTTCTCATAGATTCTTCAAATGATGAATTCCAAGATCTCTAAACCAAGACCAATACCCTTCCAAGACCAAGCCAAACCTTCCAAATGATGTGCTTCTTCTATTCAAGACAAACCCAGTGAAATCTCTTCCAGGTGCACAATTTCAACACCCAGCTACAGAATTTCAGCCTCCACTACAGGTCTGAAATTTTCGGCCCCTGCAACAGTTGTTGCTTCCACACATGTGAGCAAATTTAGGGCTTCCAAGGCTTCCTTTGACCTTCACTTGGGTTGATTCTCCTTCTAGGGCTTGTAGGTGACCTAGTAGTCCTTTCTTCGACCTTCTTTTTGCAATTTTCACAACTTCGACCTTGCAGTTGCAAAACCCTAGCCTTATCTTCGCACGTGAGAGAGAGAGAGAGAGAAATAACCCAAACACTTCGTCCTTCGTCCTTCTATCCTTCTTTGCTTGCCTTTCTTTTGCCTCTTCTTCGCTTGGATGATGAGGAATGAGTGAGTGTCCATAGGAGGTCGAGTTCCCCCATATATATAGGCTTCCAAAGAGGAGGACATGCCTTAATGAGGTTGACTTCTTAGCTATCAGGGAGACTTGGAATTGGAGGGTATTTTAACACTTTTAAATACAAAAATAATTATTTTGACATGTTACAATGTGCCCAATGGGGTCTTCTTCATATGGCAATGACTCTATTGACTTCTTGACACTAGGACAAACCCTAGAAACACTCAATGAGTGCTTGATCACTAAATAAAATGACCTTGAGCATGAAACCCATGCCACAAAAAATAACAATAATAATATTTTTTTCTTTTTACAATATATAAGAATCAAGTATAGATTTCACATTTATGAACACTGAACCTAGTTACACATTTCAACACTACCTCTTAACTAGGGAGGTATTGATAATGGTACATGAACATTCTCAAACTGAAGAGATCTCATAACAAGAGTCGGATTGGTAAGTCATCTTATAAGTTATCATTTCAGATTCTCTCTTTGCATCTCATCATACCAACCAACATTGTCACACAGCGAAGCCTTGACTAACAGCTCTATTTCTCCGCAAGATCATAGCACAACATTGGCGACACCAATGACTGATAGAAACCATCATCATTGTCTCTCAAGGAACATACACCACCCAAGTGTTCAAAGGGTATGTGAACACAAACTTATGTCCTATTTGCAGGTAGAGGGTGTGAAAATTTCTGAATCTACACATCAGAAACCCCTACTACAATCACTGGTTTATCATCTCCTACTTGTTCTTTGCATTTAACAAGTTATTTAATTACATAAACATCGATGAAAAACACTATTGCAGCCTACACATATATACAGATCATTAATTGAAATAAACTGAGACAATCACACAAAGGACACCATTATTTTTGGACAATCATCCTCGAAAAAACCCAATTCGGGAAAACTAGTGCACCATATAGAGGGTTTGTATTATTAAGCAGATTCTTGAATACAACTAGGGTGTCAAATGCGACGCACCCAAACAGAGAATAATCTTGGAAAAAGTACCTCTATCTGGAGACTGATATTTCGGTGAATCCAGCCACTGGATGATCAAACCCCACAGTTGACCAATGTTGTCCCTAGTGCTGGGCAACGATGGCTACTCCAAGCTCTGCGTTGGAACTGCGTCACCTTCTCTAAGAGTTGTGTCACCCTCTCAATGAGCCTCCCTTGCTCAGAAAGTCGATTTGTTGAACTGCTCTCTCTTTGCCCCACAAAAAAACCCCAGTGTTACCTCTAAGGGCCTGTGTTAGCCCCTCCAGCTTTTGCGTCACCTACGTCAGCCCCTCTGGCCTCTGCATCACCCTCTCTAGAGCTGCATTGTCTCTTCTGGTGCTACTCTGCCACTTTGCTATGTATTCTTTGACCTTCGACAAGTCTCTCTACCGAACCAACCCTCACTGCAACTCAAATCACTAGCTCAATTCGATTTTCTCAGCAAACCACGCCCCAGAAAAATCAAACTCTTTGATCTCTTCGGTGTATCACCAACTGACCCTCAAGCCTCCTCTTATACTTTTCATGTTGATGAATCAACGATCGAGATTAAGTCCCTAGTCAACGGCCAAGATTAAAACCAGCTTAATCCTCGTCACTTAGAACTTTCTCACCCATATTCTTATTAATACACATTATTATTTTTATTTTCGTAAGTTTAGACTTAGGAACCCATTAAAAATATTAATTATTTTAATAACTCTTCATCCGAGTGGAATTTCTCCAAACGATTTATGCATTCTGGAGATCTCATGTGTTCTAGCCCCTCCACCAAATTTCGAAGCTAGAGCACATCCGATGCTACCCAAAATCAAAACTCCCTCTTAGCGAGAAATGTGCTCTAGCAATACTTCCCCATAGAAGCATTACACTGATCCACTGCATCGGTCCTTTGTGTTGTTGATGCTTGGTCTGCTGCCCTTCATCCATTGCACTGGTGCTTCCTATATTGTTGCCCATGACTCTGCCACTGCCACTACTATATTTGTACTGCAACTCCCTCTCAAAATGTTGCATCATGTTGCCCATAGCACTACCACAACTAAATGTTGCACTGCAACTCAATTACTGAGAAGTAACTGATACTTCGCCCAAAAACTGACACCCTGGTCAGTTGAAGAAATTTCAACCCCCACTCCGGTTATCAATTCTCCTTATCACTCCATGCATTTAGTTTTAAATCCAAGCATGATAAAAATTCTAAAATATTGAAATAACTATTTTCTGAAAACACAAATTTAGAGATTTCACAACTATTGAAATTGCATAAATAAAACACAACAAAATTATAACAGCCACACACAAAAAATAACACAGTGATTTTTTGTCAATGTGACCCTGGAAAAACCCCCTACAACTCTTAGGGAAAACCAGTTTGAGCTCTTCTTTATTTCTGAAAATTCTTTTACAAAGAAACTGAAATACACAGTAAAAGTTCCAACAACCACAAATTACAACTTATCTCGATTTTTGTGCTTGAACTCCACCTCGAAAATCATGCCAATCAGCAAACAGTGAACAAAAAAATTTACAGCAATAAAACAACGTTAAATGTTGTACAGCCAGCCTCGAAAAACATGCCCAAAACTTGTCCCTCTTCCTCGATTTCTTTGTCTATCCTGATGTACGATTTTCCTTGGGATGCATGCCAATAAATGTTGCTGCCCAAATTTGTTGAAATGTTTTCTTCCTGCTCTCTTTTACTTTCTCCTTGCTCTCTCTTCTCTTTCTCTCAAATGCTCATAAAAAAATGAATGATGTTTTCCTCTTCTCTTCTCCTTTTATTCTTTAAATAACCTTTTGGGTTACCCTAAGATCTAATCGCTGAGATTCATTTAGATCTAGGGATGAGAATAAATGTGCATTTAATTCTCACTTTCTATTTTGTAACTCACTAACTTAGCCTTTTATTTTCATAGTCACTTTTTCACTTTTTAATTCTTCATTGAGTTTAATAAAGTCGTCTTTAAATTAGAACGTGACTTTACCACTTATAAAGTCACTTTTAAATTAGAATGTAACTTTACCACTTATAAAATCACTTTTAAATAAATTGACTTTACCACTTATGAAGTCACTTTGCGAGAAAAGTAAAAAGATAAATTTGGACACTTTTCCCTAGGCCAAAGATCAAGGCCTTAGGGAACCACTTGTCCTCTGGTACCCAAATTTTAACATCAGTGTGGATGCTTCGTGATCCTGAAGCTACCTCTACTGCTAATCTGTGTTTACCCTCCACTACCACTCCGCTGTTGCAAACTGCTTTGTGCCTCTTGCATTGCTACAACATCCACTACACTACCTCAGAGTTTGGCACTCTAGCAATGCCATTGTCGCTCCATCGCACCTTGCTCCAACTGACACCCATCATTTTGCTACTGTCGTTAAGGGCTCCCGTAGTTGTATGTGATCCAAGTCTTTGGGCACCACAAGGATCTTGCCCTCATGTAGTTCTCTCAACTACAACTCCATGTCGCCCAACCTCTTCGCTAGAGGCGCATGAGCACTCATGGCACAATCGTCATCCTCGACATCCTTATCTACCTTTGTTGGAGCAGCCTTTGAGTCAGAAGCCTCCCCCTTGCCTTTCTTCCTAGGGCACTAAGTGGCATAATGTCCTAGTTCCCCATAATTGAAGCATCTGACTTTGGTTATGTCCTTCTTCTTCCTCTTATGTTGCCCCTGTTGTGTCGTTGATGCAAGAGTTGCATCCTCCTCCTCCTCCTTTTTGACCTGGGTTCCCTTGACACTACTCCCTGCCTTGGTCAACCTACTAAGCTCTTCTTGTCAAAGAGTTGCCCACATCTCCTCCCAACTGGGGAGAGTTGCTCTACCCAAAATACTTTGGACAAATGTCTCTCAGTCCTCAGTGATTGCATTCAAGCCAGTCCTGACCATGAACTCGGGATCTAGTGTAGACCTCATAGAACTCAACTGATCGTGAATCCCTTGCAACCTGAGAAGGAAGGGATCTATCTCCTCTCCTTTCTGCATCTGGTATTGTCTTAGTTGATTTTCTAGTAGCATCTTTCGTTGCACAGAAGAGCCCTGGTACAAGGTGGTCAAGGTCTCCCACATCTCCCTTCTTGTTTCCTTCTCAGTGATGTGTGGTACTACATGATCTTTGACCCCGTCTAGGATCGTGCACTTGGCCTTCCCCTGGGCCTCCTCATACTTCTTTACTACATCAGCATCAACCGGACAGCAACCACTTTCAAGGCATAGTCCTTGATGCGATGTTTGTCTAAGATTGCCAGGAACCTGGCCTTCCAAATGACAAAATTGGAAGGTCCATCCAATCTGTCATAATCCCTCAACTCATTTATTGCCATCTCTACTCAAAAAATAGGATTGCTTCTCTTCTTCCTCTCCTGTCGTCAATCTGGCAAGACTTCGATTTGGATTCCTTGGGTGTAAGAAACTCTCTAAGGAACAAGCTCTTCTCAACTCCCTCTGAGTCCTGATTTCCCTCACGAAAATTCTCCGGCCAACTATCGAATCGCTCCTCCAATCTTCTTTTGTTGCTACAACCCAGATCTAGATTTCCTGGCTAGAAATCTGTCAAGGCAGTGATTCCCTCTACCTTGGTTCAGTGTCTTTAGACAATGTTCTGCACCAACAGAAGCAACATCCCACCAACTCCTCAAATCAAAATCTGTTATGCTCCCTTAGCCCCGACAATTGAAGAATCTGAGCCCTTCTAGCTTTGCGCAATCACTGCATGAGCTTGATCAGCTCCTTTTGGCCACTGCGTCAATCCTTCCTAGCTCAGAAAGATGACGTCGCACTATGTGTGCCTGGTCCGCCCCTCTCTGCTTCTGCGTTGGCCTGGACAGCTGAAGCAGCTACTGCGTGGGCTTCTCTTAGCTACTGCATCACCCTCCCCTGGCTTAGAGCGTTGACACAGACATTGCGTGAGCGTCTATGTCACCTTTTCTGCACTACGTCACTCCTTCTGCATCTTTGGCTCTGAAACAGCGCTATCACTCAGGACAACTGCATTTGCACAGCAAATTCTTTGGATTTCTTGGTTGGTGTCTTCAATCTCTTGTGATCTGCGATGCTCTGATATCATGTGAAATTTTCTAAATCTACACATCAAAAACCCCTACTGCAATCACTGGTTTATCATCTCCTACTTGTTCTTTGCATTTAACAAGTTATTTAATTACATAGACATCGATGAAAAACACTATTACAACCTACACATATATACAAATCATGAACTGAAATAAACTGAGACAATCACACAAGGGACACCGTTATTTTTGGACAATCGTCCCCAAAAAAACCCAATTCGGGAAAATCGGTGCAACATATAGAGGGTTTGTATTATTAAGCAAATTCTTGAATACAACTAGGGTGCCAAATGCGGCTCACCCAACAGAGAATAACCTTGGCAGAAGCACCTCTATCCGGACAGATATTTTGGCGAATCCAGCAACTAGATTATCAAACCCAACATATGACAAATGTTGTCCCCAGTGCTGGGCAGCGATGGCTACTCCAAGCTCTGCATTGGAACTGTGTCACCTCCTTTAGGAGCTGCGTCACCCTCTCAGTGAGCGTCCCTTGCTCAGAAAGTCGATTTGTTGAACTACTCCCTCTCTGCCCCACAGAAAAACCCCAGCACTACCTCTAAGTGTCTGTGTCAGCCCCTCCAGCTTCTGAGTCACTTGCATCAGCGCCTCTGGCCTTTGCGTCACCCTCTCTGGAGCTACATTGTCTCTCCTGGTGTTGCTCCGCTTCTCTGTTATGTATTCTTTGGCCTTAGACTAAAGTCCATGTGTCGAACTGTCCCTCACTGCAACTCAGATCACTAGCTCGATTTTCTCAGCAAACAACGCCCCAAAAAATTCGAACTCTTTGATTTCTTCGGTGTATCTCCAACTGACTCTCAAGCCTCCTCTTATATTTTTCATGTTGATGAATCAACGGCCGAGTTTAAGTCCCTAATCAACGACTAAGATTAGAACTGGCTTGATCCTCGTCACTTAGAACTTTCTCACCCATATTCTTATTAATACACATTAATATTTTTATTTTCCTAAGTTTAGACTTAGGAACCCATTAAAAATATTAATTATTATAATAGCTCTTCATCCTGATGGAATTTCTTCAAACGATTTCTGCGTTCTTGAGGTCTCATGTGTTCTAGCCCCTCTACCAAATTTCGAAGCTAGAGCACATCCGATGCTACCCAAAATCAACATAGGGAGTGGTTGAAGGAAAAAACAAAGATGTGGGATGTGTTTCCTCATAATATGGGTATGAACAGCAGTGTTGAGTTTGTACTTGCCAACTTGGATCTTAATGAACTAATGCTATAGATTATCACTTTTGATGATGGTGATCCTCATGAGGGATCACCCCCACAACAATAGATGCAAAAATTAGATTGGATATAGAGGACGATGGAGGAGAGAGCAGTTGCAATGATGTTGATTTTGATAATGGTGACACAAAGGACTATTGATAGTCATTAGCTATGAGATTCTTCCATCTATGGCTCTGGTATCTACCCTATTTTATATTTTTTGTTACAATTCCCACCTCTTATGGTAGCAATGACTCTACATCTATGTATTACATTTTCATTATGATGAGAGAAAACTTCAATTTATGGTTATAATTCCTTGCATTTATCATTTTACTATCATAGATGTAGTGATAGTACTAGTTGTATGATTGAATTTGAACCATCATCATGTAGATGTTTTAGCTTCTAAGAAAACTTGAATCCTTGTCTATATTTCACCTCTGTTTGTTTAGTTCACTATAAAATATATATATATATATATATATATAGAGAGAGAGAGAGAGAAGTTAAAACATTTACATGATGATGATTCAAATTCAATCATACAACTAATACTATCACTACATCAATGATAGTAAAATGATAAACGCAAGGAATTATAACCATAAATTGATATATATATATATATATATATATATATCAAGGTCCTTGTGTCTCATATCTCCATGACTATCATGTCCCATGTCATCATGTCACGTGACTTAGTGTATAAATAGTTGGATTCATATCGATGCACATTAATATATATGCTTTTTCAAATTTTGAATATTTTATATAATTTTTTATTGACCAGATTTTTGTTTTGTTTTGTTTTCTTCCACTTTTTTCTCGTTTCCTGTTTATTTCACATTTTTGGAAGTTGACCAGTTCAATGACTCGTGCAGTTCTGATAACACTGGTGTAAGAATTGAAAAAGGTCACAAAGAGAGGATTTGTTGAGGGGGAGGAGGGAGAGGCGGCAAGTATAAAAAAATATAATTCATGTTTGATTAGAAGCCTTATTTTTGCAAAACATTAAAGTTAAGGTTACTTTAGTACAGGAAGAAACAATACTAAGTTGTGATACAACACTAAGAAATTTAGAAATTTAGTACAGGAAGAAAGGAAGAAACAATACTAAGTTGAGATACAATACTAAGAAATTTAGAAATTAAGTACAGGAAGAAACAATACTAAGTTGAGATGAAATACTAAGAAATTTAGAAATTTAGTACAGAAAGAAACAATACTAAGTTAAGATACAATACTAAGAAACAATACTAGAGATAGAGTTCCTACAATATATTTGTTGTCGTCGACCTTATAACTCAAACATGCATCCCAATGAGAGACACCAATGTGCATGTTATAGTTAACAGATACAACTTTGCTTAGCACAATTAGTACAAGGCATATGTGTGTAAGTACATGAGAAACCAGGCTCTTTTTGTAAAGTAGAGTAGGCGGCATTCTCTCCCTCAAAATTGCATTACAATACAACAGAAGAACATATGACTTGGGCCTTCAACAATATAAGTGCTTTAGACTCATAATATCCACATCCTAATAAAGGACAATATATGACAGAGAACGATTTTCTAAAACATGTTCTTTAAAGGCCAATTCAAATATGTGAAACTTGGAACAAAAAGGTGGTGGTCCCTAAACATGCTGCTTTTGAGAAAACCAAAAAAGAGGTACCAGAGACACTCCATCGAAAAGACATGCAACCATAAGATAAGAAACAGTTTTACATGCATTTTCCCTGATGTTCTCTTTGTTCTTTCACTAACAAATATTGTGGGGAGTAAACCACTAAAAACCAATGGGCTACATCCCCCAAATTTACTTTCATCATTTCATCCAGAGACATCATTTTTCCATCAATAAACATTGAAACTACGAAAATCTTAACTGTTAACAACCATAATATTTGTTGTTTAACTATATTGACAAGAAATTTCTAGTATAGTGGAAGCGAAGGTATATATTATAAAAAGTAACTCCATAGAATAACGCCTTAGAAAAAGGTCACAAAATGACATCTACCTTCTCCTCCTTACTATTTCGTTCATGGTCGGAAAAGTGAGTGGGACAGGGAGTGAAATTTTTAGATTATTTTGTGAACCACGAGCTTTACAGCCCAATTCTTGGTAACGAGATTTTACATCTGGAACGATCATTTTCAAATCTGCTGCAATATCTGATGGGTGAGTTTCAAACCCATCTGCCATAAGAGTTAGTACAAGGATATAACTGATAAGCAGGTCTGTTTTTTCCCTTGATTGTGTGCTCTCTTTTGAATCTGTAAATAGCTTCAAAAATTTAGCAAGAGTAACACCAGGAATTTTCGATGACTCCATTAGACGTGCTGTTTCTTTGTCACCTGTGTCATGCTCTAGTGTAGTCCTTGCCTTCAATAACCTTTTAATGGCATGAAATGGCATATCCTTAAAGTTCAAAAGATGGGTTATATATGACAATATATGAGCAAGCCTATCCCGCCCTTTATCACTCTGTGCAAAACATAAAACATACGTTATAAATACCTTCTTGATATATTGGCAACAATGTAGAAATACAGCATAAAGCATATAGAACAAAGAATGATACCACCAAGCATAATTATACAGAGAAAAAAATGAAGCACCATCAAATAGGTAACTTCCCTGATTAACAGTAGAATCAGAAATATATACAGTCAGAACCACAAGCTTATGAACGTTAACCCCATCATAACCCTCTCAAGGATGATAGTAAAGAGCAGCATTATATGGGGACATGTCCCCCTGGGTTGGGGACACAGCCCCCATGTCCCCTGCACTCCTCAGGGTTTGGGACATGGACCCCACATCCTCTGCACTCCCCAAGGTTGGGGATGCACCCATGGGACAGCAAGTGCCCTGTGAAATACTCTGGAATGTCCCTAAATTGTGAAACTCAATTAAAGTTTCACAGGGAAAAGGGTCACACTTAAGGGGGATGCCAAGATATTTACACTCTGAGAAGTAAAATACCTAGGCACTCCAGGTGCCTCCCTCATTTTTCCAGATCAATTATTTCAAACATATGTCACCAGTCTTAGCAAGAATAAAGCACTGAAATTGAGATGAATAATAATAGGACCATCGAAAAGGTAAGACCTATGTTTAAATTGGCAGAAAAGAAACTTGTGAATCAACAAGTCTCCATTGTGGCTAACGAACGAAGTTTTGCAAGCCAATGTCAAAAAAAATTCCTCACCAAATTAACAAAAACCAAATATGTTGCCCCACATCAGCATGAGGATAATAAGCAATGAAACCCAGAGACCGTGAAGAAAAAAATAGATGTTATAAATACAGTGAAAAGTTGAAATCGGGACACAAATGCAATACAAAGACATAAGATAATTGTGACGCTGAAAGGGAACATGAGTTACAAATATCCATCAAAGACTCGGATGAAGAAGATGAAAGAACATGTAATTGTGACACAAAATCAGAATCAGAAAACAAAGAGATGACGACAGTATCCATGTCACAACGATAACAGGCATTGCACAACCACAGACATGGGGTCCCCCTAAAAGATTTTGTTAAGGCTCATCAATTAAGTTTGAAAACCCTTATACTTTAAATTTAATGCAGTTGGTACTTTCAGATGATGTTTAATTCAGTACTGTCTTCATTACTTGAAGTGTATTTGAAAAGTTGTTTGATTATTTGCATCCACCAAAATTGTGAATTGACTTAATGCCTCATTTGATGAATAAGATGTACTTAAGCTTCCCTTGCTTGGTCAAGGTTTTTAATGATCATTCTTGCACTTGTTGAATTTTCTACAAGATGCACAGTAGAATACAATTTTCTGTCAGATAATTACTTCATAGTTATTTATACACAGTATTCTTATGCTACTGATATCATTGAGCAATTACACTCTATAAAATATCAACAGTAAATGCAGCAGAAGACAGCCATGCACAATAGAGACAATATTTTTACCCTGGGAAACCCAACCTTGGGAGAAAACCCAGCAAGTTTTCTTTAGGAGTAATTATTCTTCAGCAAGGTCTACAAAATCGGCAATTTTGTCTAGAAATATGTGCCCATAATCCAAGTCAAATACCAGTCAAACCTGGTCAATTTTTCAGCAAGTCAATGCTGGTCAAATAGTCAGCCTGCAGTCAATGCCCTATGGTTCTGCAGTCAAATCTTAGGTCAAACAGCTCAGTCAACGCCCATTCAACTTGGTCAAACAGAGATATAACTCAGTCAACTGCTCCCTCACACGTGCGGCCAAGAGAGAGAAAAGGATGATCTCCAAAACCGATTTTTCTTACTCAAACCTAATTTCTTCAATATTGTAGAAATTAGGCATCACAATGCCTATTTATACAAGTCGAATGGGGTGAAATACCCCAAGGGACACGTCCCTTCTTGAGCTGAGCCGACTTGTCTTCCTGGGCCGACTTGATGCTCCAAACATCAAATTTTTAATTTAATCTTTCATAATTTTTCTAAGCCGACTTAGGCATGGGGGAATATCTCTTCATGCTACACAAAATATCAACACTCTGTTAGGATATTCCGACACATAGGAAATAGTTAAGTTCAACTTGGTCTAGTATAGAGTTAGGTATAGAGTTAGGTAAAGTGTGTTTCTTTACCGTTGTACATTTTGTAACTTACAATCCGATGGTCACGATATGTAGTGATCCGACAGTTCACTCTCTCCTCGGTATTACCAACACTTGATCCGTGGCTTGACACCCGATTGGTCCATGAGTTCTATTTAAAGCGCATGGAGAGTCATTGTTCGGGTAATCCGTCTATGAGAGAAAGCTTATGTAAATTTTCATTCTTTGATTAATAAATTGCCTGAAGTGGCCACATTGGCTCAGGCCGTGGACTGTTTCCCTCTTTGAGGGTTTTAACCACGTCAAAAATACTGGTGTATTGATTTGAGATCTGGTTGTGAGCGGTGTCCTTTTGGTGTTCTTTCTGAGGAACTTACCCTGTAAATTCCTACATGGTATCAGAGCTATTTGAGGGCCGTGTCCGTTGGTGATCCAAATCTGAAGCCGGTAGAACTGCATGCGGCTGTCGTTTCCTAGATCTACTGTTTCTGACTGCTTTCGGGCCGAGAGGACTGCTCTGTTGTGTTCGGAGCATCTGTTCCAGTGAGGAACCCCTTTCGTTTCACGCGAAAAGGTTTTTGGTAGCCCTAGCTGCGTCATTTTTAAGATCTGGAGGTATACAGTGTTTATCTGCAGTTTACTGTTATTTTCTCTCTGGTTATTTCGGTTTCTGTTTATTTAGCTTTTTTTTATTACCGGATCTATACCTTTCATTTCTGCGTATGCTCTTTGCCCTGCGACTCTGTGCGATCTGGGCAAATCAGAAACAGAAAGGAAGTTTTTTTTCTCATGCGTATGCTCTTTTCCCTGCACCTTAGTGTGATCTTGGAAAATCAGAAACATTGAGAAAAATATTTAGTTTCCGGCTAAAGCTAACTTTGAGCCGTAAGGTTCGTTTTTCTTTGCATATTCGTGTTGGGTTTTGTGTTTTTGTTTTGTAGGGAAAAAGAGCTTTCTCAAAGCAAGCACGAAACCCAAGGCCCCCCCCTCTCTCTCTCTCTCTCTCTCTCTCAAATTTTTTGTATAGCTCAATTGGTTCAAAGCTATTTTAAGAGAGTAGAGGTCTTGGGTTCAAGTCTCCATTTTGTGGGGGCGTTTTTTTCATTCCCGCACATTCGCGCACTTTGCCGGCAACTTCAACAATTTTTTTTTCAAAAAGCCATAACTTCTTCATCCGGAAGCCTTTTTCAGAGCCGTTTTTTTTAAAACAGCCTAATTTTTCGAGATCTATCCATTGGAACACTTACTTTCAGCATCTTCAGCTTCAGTTTTTTTTTAAAAATGGAAAGTCCATGCCAAGTCATTCTTGACAGCACTAACTACTTCCAATGGATAGCCTACATGGAAGATTTACTTAGAAGTAAAGGTCTCTACAGAATAGCCACAGGCCAAGAGAAGAAACCAAAAGATGAAGACAAGGCTGCAAAATGGGAAAATAGACAAGATCAAGCACGTGGTTTGATAGGGATGTCTATTTCTCCTGATCTTAGATTCCATATTGCAGAACTTGATACTCCTCATGAAGCATTGGAACAAATCACTAAAGTTTTTGGGATTAAAAATGAAATTAGAGCCCATCAACTTGAAAATGAGTTGCTTACATTGGATCCTAATAATTTTTCTTGCATTGAAGATTTCTTGTCCAAATTCAAGACCCTTAGATATCTCTTGGAAGGTGTTAAGGTTAAGAAAGAAGATAGTAACCTTATTTATTCCATCCTTACTAAGTTGGGACCAGCCTACTCTGTATTTGTTTCCACCTTCCATTCTACAAGGGAAGCTTTCATTTGTCAAGGAAAAGACTACAAGGCCCCTTCCTTTGACTCTTTTTGTGATTCTTTAATAAGAGAACAAGAAAAACTCTTACACCTTGGTCTTCTTAATCTTGGAAACTCTTCCAAGAAAGCGTTAGCCGCCCAGCAGCAACCAAATTCAAAGAATCCTAAGAAGTCATATCCTAAAAAGAATGGTCCTAAACCAAACAAGGGTCCTAAGCAAACTCAGCCTCAAAATGAAAGATCATTTCAGCAAAATGATAAGACCAATAAAAACAAATGGAAGAAGACTGATAGACATTGTAACTTTTGTAATCGAGATGGCCACTTAGAATCTAAATGCTTTAAGAAGATGGAAGCCTTGGAAGCCGCAATGAAGAAACATAACATCCATGTGGAGCATTCCTCAACTTCAACTTCAACTTCATCTTCAGGAATGGCACTTTCTGCATGTCGTTGTCAATCATCTCAGTCTGGTTATGCATTAAATGTATCTTCTTCTTCTCATTCTCATGAGTGGCTCATTGATTCTGGAGCCTCTTATCACATGGCCAAAAACAAAGCCATGTTTTCTTCTTTAAATGATTGTAACACCAAAAATATATATGTTGGTGATGATAGATCTCTTAATGTTGTAGGGACTGGAACTGTTCATCTAGACAATGGTCAGTTTAATGATGTATTATGTGTTCCAACCTTATCCTGCAACCTTCTATCTGTATATCAGATAACTCATTCAGGTGAAGGTAAAATTGTTGAATTTTCACCTCATGATGTTGTAATCAAGGATCTAAGAGATCCTAAACAGATTCTAGCTACTGGTATTGCTGATGATTCCACAAGGTTGTATAAGTTTCACAACTTTGGGTCATCAAATCTTCCCTCAGTATTTGTTGCTCATAATGATGAAGTGAGCAAACTTTGGCATGAGCGATTTGGTCACTTAAACTATCGCTCCCTTCAGCATCTATGTAAAGAAAATATGGTGACAGGTCTTCCTATGGTATCTTGCAGAGATGGTGTTTGTTCCGGATGTGTACTCGGAAAACATCATCGGGACAGTTTTGAAAACGTGCCTCTTGGCACGCCTCAGCCCCTTTACAGCTTGTGCACAGTGATTTATGTGGTCCACTTCCTGTTGCTTCATTCTCTGGCTGCAAGTATTTCTTAACTTTCATTGATGATTTCTCCAGACGCACTTGGGTATACTTCTTAAAACTCAAGAGCGAAGTATTTAACACATTTTTGGCCTTCAAAGCCTTTGTTGAAAAACAATCTGGACATCAAATTCTTAAGCTAAGAACTGATAATGGTGGAGAATATGTTAAAAACACATTCATCAACTTTTGCACCGAAAATGGAATTCAAATGCAACATACTGTTCCATACACTCCACAACAAAATGGTGTAGCTGAAAGGAAAAATCGCACCTTAAAGGAAATGGCTAATTGTATGCTGCAATCTAAAGGACTCAGTCTTAGTTTTTGGGCCGAAGCAATTAATTGTGCAAATTATATAATCAATCGCACTCCTACTAAGGTTCTAAAGAATATCACTCCAGAAGAAGCTTGGAGTTCCATTAAACCAGATGTAAGTCACTTTCGTGTTTTTGGAAGTGAAGCATGGGCCCATATTCCAGATGAAAAGCATAAAGCTTTAGAACCTAAGAGTGAGAAATGTACTTTTGTTGGATATTCTGAAGATGTAAAAGGTTATAGACTTATTCCATTTAAGTCCAAAAATGTTATCATTAGAAGAGATGTAAAATTTGATGAAAATAAATCGGCCTGCGAGCCTAGTCCGGCGGATGTGCCACCTCTTCCTATCTCTTCTACTTTTGAAAACATTTCTTCTTCAGATGATGAAAGTGAGGATGACAATCCTCCCCCACCTTCTCAGGATCCTCAACTTCCAAGATGGGTCCGTGCTACTCGGGATGCAGCAGGTGATCTTGCCGGTGATCCTACAGATCAGCGACGTACACGTTCTCAGTTTGAAAGAGCCTCTTCTTTACTGGCTCAAGCTCCAGTAAATCATGATCCTGACACTTTTGCAGAAGCTTCAGGCCATCCACATTGGGAAGCAGCTATGAATGAAGAATATCATTCATTGTTGGCAAATGATACATGGGATCTTGTTCCTCTACCAAAGGGACGCAAACTTGTTAGATGTAAATGGGTTTACAGAACCAAGTATGGACCAGATGGGAAAGTTGATAAACATAAAGCTCGTCTTGTTGCTAAGGGCTTTTCACAGGTTGAAGGCATTGACTACACTGAAACCTTCTCCCCTGTTGCCAAAATGAACTCTATCCGCCTTGTTCTTTCCCTTGCTGCCTCTTTAAAATGGGAAGTCCATCAGATGGATGTTAAATCTGCCTTCTTGCATGGGGACTTGCATGAAGAAATCTATATGGAACAACCCATTGGCTTCATCCAAACAGACTCCAGCCTTGTATGTCGACTTAAGAAATCCCTTTATGGTCTCAAGCAAGCTCCTCGGGCTTGGTATGCCAAAATGGATAGCTTTCTTTTAGAATCTGGCTTTTCTAGGTGTCATTCTGACAATACTGTCTACACCAAGAAAGTGGGCAACTCTCTTATCATCCTTGTTCTTTATGTTGATGATCTTATTCTTACTGGTAGTGATCCCAACCTTATAAACCATGTGAAGTCCAGCCTTAAAAAGAAATTTGAAATGACAGACTTAGGACACTTACACTATTTTCTCGGTCTTCAAGTCTTGCAATCCAAGGAGGGTATTTCCCTTTCCCAGTCCAAGTATGCTTGTGATATTCTTCGTCATTTTCACATGGAAGACTGTAAGCCAGCCCCTTCTCCCTTTCAGTCTGGAGTCAAACTTTCAGTCTCTTGTACTTCTCCTGAAGTTGATGCTACCTTATACCGTCAACTTGTAGGAAAACTCTTGTATTTAACCCATACTCGTCCTGACCTTTCCTTTGCTGTTGGCCTTGTTGCTCGTTTTATGCAAAACCCCCGTGAAAGTCATTGGAAAGCAGCTAAAAGAATACTTCGTTATGTTCGAGATACAGTACAGTTTGGGATTCATTACAGTGCCAAAGCAGCTCCTCTATTAGTTGGTTTCACTGATTCTGATTGGGCTGGTGACCCTGATGATCGGAAGTCTACTGCCAGTTATGTCTTCACTCTTGGTTCAGGACCTATTACATGGGCTTGTAAGAAACAGGCTGCCATTTCTCTTTCGTCAGCAGAAGCAGAATATCGTGGTGCCGTGGAAGCTAGTAAGGAAGCCTTGTGGCTTCGTCAGATCCTATCAGAGTTTGGCTTTGAGCAGCAGCATCCAACCACACTTTGGTGTGATAATCAAAGTGCCATTCAGCTATGCAAAGATCCAGTCCAGCATCAGCGCAGCAAACACATTGAACTACACATGCACTTCATCAGAAAGCTCATTCATGACCATGTTCTTGAAGCGCAATATTGTTCAACAGATGATCAGGTTGCAGACATCTTCACAAAGGCTCTCACAGAGGCGAAGTTCACTAAACTTCGATATATGCTTGGAATTCAGGAAGTTGTCACTAAGGGGGGATAGGCTCTAGTGCCTCCTTCCTTCTCCTATTGTGTCATATTTGTAAATCCTTCAATCCTATCCCAAGTTGTTCTTAAGGGGGATGTTAGGATATTCCGACACATAGGAAATAGTTAAGTTCAACTTGGTCTAGTATAGAGTTAGGTATAGAGTTAGGTAAAGTGTGTTTCTTTACCATTGTACATTTTGTAACTTACAATCCGACGGTCACGATATGTAGTGATCCGACGGTTCACTCTCTCCTCGGTATTACCGACACTTGATCCGTGGCTTGACACCCGATTGGTCCATGAGTTCTATTTAAAGCGCATGGAGGGTCATTGTTCGGGTAATCCGTCTATGAGAGAAAGCTTATGTAAATTTTCATTCTTTGATTAATAAATTGCCTGAAGTGGCCACGTTGGCTCAGGCCGTGGACTGTTTCCCTCTTTGAGGGTTTTAACCACGTCAAAAATACTGGTGTATTGATTTGAGATCTGGTTGTGAGCGGTGTCCTTTTGGTGTTCTTTCTGAGGAACTTACCCTGTAAATTCCTACACACTCCTCTTAGCGAGGGAGGTATTCTCCTTGGCTGCAAAAAGATTTCTCCCCAGCTGAACTTTCTCCTCCACAAAAAAAAGATCAAGAAAAAGAAAGAACAGCGAACACGCAAGGCAAGAGAATGTAGAACTTGAAATTGGCAGTGGTCATAGATCTGCCAGGGAGAATTAGCCTTTCTCTAGCCCGTGTTCCAGGATAGCATTCCTTGTGCTTTGCTGAGGCCAGTGTGTGTGCCTGTGATTAGGTTGGCCAAGGAGAGTTCAATGGAGTTGCAATACTCAGTATTAGCCTTGGGGCTGATAAACCATTGGGGTGTTAGTTAGGGTTGATAAACCACTAGACAGTCTAAGACACTCAGGTATCGCTAAAAGCACTGATAAATCACTAAGTGTTAGCCTTGGGGCTGATAAACCACTTATGTGCTCAATCAGCTAATAGACTACCTGGATAAGTGGACTCATGACTCCTACAGTGTTAGCTTAGAGAAGTCAGCTGATAAACCACCCAAATAGTGTGTTCATTCTCCTAGAATTGAGTTGTAACTCATTGAGCCTTGGATGAACCCCTGCGGTTGGTTTTCTACCAAACAAAGAGTCATTGTGGTGTTACTGCTGGGGGAAGTTGATAAACCACCTAAAAAATATACTCTGTACCATTTTTTGACTGATTATTAGCGAGAATACCACTGAGCAATTACCTCCTCAGACTCTAAATCTGGCTCAAGGGTGGTCAGCTGCGAGAAATATTGCAATGTAGCTGGCCTACTGTTGGGTGGAGAATTGAAGTCCTTCCCTCCCTCAATTGCCAATCATTAAGCTATACAAATAAGTTGCTTACTTGTATTATCTGTGTATACCTGTTGCACTTAAATTATGAATATTGTTGTTCTATAACAAGGAGTGTATCAGCACTGTTAATGAAGGAAAATGTTTCTTGTATAGTAGCAATGAGATGTGCTGTATGATTGTTCTCATGATACGAGGGACTTGTAGATACCTGTGATTGCTGATATATTTCCTGATTTGCAGAGTTACTTTCATGATTTCTATGATTGTTTAAAAATCTAGTTAAACTGCTACGATGTGTGAATTTCCATGGTTTAATTGCTATAACTATTGGAGGATCTTTATGTTTGAGAATTTAAGAGTTTTGTTGTTTAGAGAGTTGTATTGGCCTGTTATGAATGAACATGGATATTTGTTGTGCATGACTGATTGTTGCTCTCCTTACGGAGCAACGACTGAAATGATGCATTATATGCATAGATATATCTGGGGATATAATGGAATTGTTCAGATCCAATCTTAGAAGGGTCTGGAACTGCCGTAGCGGAATTACAGAGTAGTGGCCATGGGTGGCTTGTTTTAATGCCTGAGTGATAGGCAAACTCACATCTCCATGAATGTATTTCACTAATGGTCTACACTTGAATTCGTTGTGTTGATGCAAGGATGTATTCCTGAGGTTGTGTATGTTTTGGGTAAATCCAAGCTCTCAGGAAAACCTTGGTTAACTTCCTGAACGCTTGAAAAAAACCCAGAAAATTGTTCTAAGTCACGAAGGCAGAAATCGCCTTTGTATCTACGTCAGATTCAGGATATCCAGATATATCCAAGAGTCCGGATGTCCAGAACAAATGTCAAGTGGTTTGTTATAGTAGGACCGGATAAAGATAAGTCGGATACCACTGCGAGTTTGGTGTTGATTCGTTGAATAACCCAGATAAGCCATATCTGTCATGGGGCCCCCTCCATGGATAGCATGTTATAGTGTTAAGGGTCGGACTCCATCGCAAGCCAGATTTCAATGAAAGTCCGGGGCAGGGCCCCCTCTAGTGGAAACCAGGAAAGGTGACGTAAAACAGGATGGAAGGCAGATGCATCCAGAAGTCCAAGGCAAATGAGGAGAGCTCGAAAAAGCAAGGTTGGGAGGCCCAGATGTGGGCCAGCCCCAGATATGCACACAGATAGAAGTTAGTCCAAAGGTCTGGTACCTTCGTTAAATGTGAGTTTATGGGAACACCGGATTTGCCAAGGAGGCGGATATAACATGAAATAAAGAATTAACGCATGAGGCCCGGACTCACGGGCTCATGGGCTAGGTGATGTGACGGTCACCACGGGGACCTAGCCATGGACACATTGGCACCCAAGATGATGTGGAACCATCTAGATGAGGTGGGATTGCCACATGGATGCCACATGGCAAGTTCTTGCCTAAATGGCAGGGATTAAATATCTAAGCTTAAAATGAGTGTAAGTTTTGATCCAAGCAGTAGATCATGATAAAATTTATATCGTTGGAAAGCTCTTGACGAGCATAACGGGATGTTATGAGCCAAAGTTAATTCTGCTAACTTTGGGGAAGGAGAAATTTTATAAATCCATTTCCATAACAAGACCATGAAGGTTGGGTTAAATGAAGGTAACACATCCCATTCAATCTGGAAGACGCCAAGGGGGTGGGAGAGAGTGTTATAGAGTGGTATAAGAGCGCCTAGGTTCAGCACTCGGACTAAGTGGGCCTAGAACGATAATCTTTAAAGTTTAAACTTTGTTACTGAATGTAGCGTTTTCTAGCAATTGTTGTTGTGTGTAAATGTGTGTTGCTTGTAGCATTTTGATTATGAGTTGCATACTAACTTGAAATCTAGTGTTTCAGACAGCTTCATATCCATATACTTATTGCAGATTTGCCAAGGCAATGGGCAAACATGATTATTTATCTATGTTGTTGAGAATTCTAGGGGCAACTAGATTAGGTGATTTCTCTTACTTTGATAACTGCATGTGATGTATTTTCACTTAACTTGATTAGATTCTCCTTTCACTTGATTATAATTAGTATCCTTATCATCAAACAGCTACCAAACAATAAAGAACAATGAGACAAGAGGACACAAGATATAGGCTATCAGTCGGGGCCAAAACCTCTCCTCTTGAAAGGAAAACCCACAAAAACTCTTATCTTTTTATAGAACTTCAAATGACGAATTCCAAGACCTATGGCCCTTGACCAAGACCCCTCCAAGTCCAAGTCAAACTTCTCCTTTGAAGAACTTTCTTCTAGCAAAGGCAATCCAAGTCAAACCTGCTTCACAACTGCTACAACTCTCTTCTTCGACCTCAACTTCGAACCTGCAATTTTGACTACTTCTGCTGAAACCCTAGATCACACGAGTGGCAGGAATATGGGTGAAATTGCTTCTTTTCTCCTTCGCTTGCACAAGAGCTTCTTCTTTAATAATTCGGCTTACCAAATTCACCTTCTTTGTATCTTAAATTCGGCTTCTATATGGTCACTGTACTTTGGCTCTACTGCAACAAATTCTGCCCTAGTCTCTTCGCATGTGTGAAAGGAATCAGCCCAAAAACAGTCCTCAAAGATTCAGTGTTCTTCCTCTTTTGATTCTCTCTCTTTCGCTGGATGTACTCATGCTTCTTGTGCTTTCAACGAACTTGATTGATGCCCTTTACAAATGAGGTCGAGTCCTTTAAAGTTTATATATAGTCTTCCTGTCACAGCTTGTAGACAGACTTGTCATTGTTCCTAGGCCGACTTGATGCTTGCACATTGACAAGGTCTTGGAGGGTCTTTTACTCTAATTTTGACTCAAATAAAATTTTCTTTACAATATACAATATGCCCAAAAGGGTCTTCCATACATGACAATGACTCAATTGACTTGTAGACTCAATGCCAAGCCCTAGAAGCACTCAATGGGTGTTTGATCTACAAAAATATATTTTCCTTAAGCATGAAACCCATGCCTCAAGAATGACAATAATAAATTCATTTTTCTCTTTAAAACAAATACATAAAATCATGTTTACATGTGCCATTATGAAGATCGAACCTAGTTACATATTTCAACATATGTTGCAAAGGGACTCGTCCCCACCAAAAAATCCCTCATACCTGACATTCCAGCATACTGGGGACTTTTACAAGGTTGGGAACGTTCCCATTTTTTTGGGGACTTCATTGGGGACTTGGGGGATTTGGGGACTTCCAAGCCGTTCCCAATCTGTCCCGAGCAAATTTTAGGGACTTTTCAGGGACCGTTCTGTCGTCCCCAAGGGAAAAATGGTATCACTAACCCAATTTTGATTGGGTTTACTTTGTTGTTTGGATGGCTTTTCTTGTTGTTTTGGATGAGCTTTTAGTGTGAAAAAGTTGTTGTTTATGCTAATTTCCAAAGATAAATGCTAAAAATACTCCTATTCAGTGTTGACATTTATTTTCTCCTCTCTCTGTCACTTAACTATCTAAAGCAATAACCCTTAGTGCTGGACTTCAACCTATAATTATTGTTGCTTAAAAATGGCATCCATTTAGAAATAATTAAGAAGTTTGCCAACCTTTACTTCCTGTGGCATGAATTAGGGACACAATTATTGTTGATGAAAACCTTCTAGTTTTGTCCTGAATGTGAAGTAGATCATCTTTGAGATTGTTCCTATGTGGCACATTTAACAAGTTTCTAAATCCACTCCTATCCTACAAGAAAATTGTTGAACTGTGTTTAGCACTGTTTGCAAGGAATTATTGGGTTGTTGCTTTGTTGTGTGTTGTCCTAGCAGCCACATATTTTTTCCCTCAAACAGTGAAGGTTGAATAGATGTTTATTTGTGAATACAACCTCTTGTGTGAAGTAAAGGTTGCCAACAATGACTCATTTCAACGCATTTCCTCTTAAGACTGATGTTTCCCAAATTGTTCTTTGCATTTACTTTGTCCAAGAATAATAAACCAAGATTGAAGATTGATATACATGTCAGATTGATGTAAAGAAACCAAACTATGTTTAAGGCTCTAACACACTTTGCAACTTTGCTAACTATGCCCAGGAAGTTGAATTTGTTTAACATGGCCATATTAGTATAAATGACTATACAAAAGGCCCTTTTTGCTTTCACAGGATTAGGAAAATATCTAGTGTGGTTCACCAGTCAAACTTGGATTTTATTTGACAACCCTAGCAAAACAGAGGGTTGATTTAGGTGTTGAGATTGGCAATATTAGGAATTTGAACCAAGGTTTGGTTTTCACAAAAGTAGCATGCTCGCCATTTTGGATAATAAGGGGAATTAGTTTACATGCAAGTATGTCAACCAAGAATAGTAAAACTCAATCTACTTTTGGATTTGACCAAAAATAGCAAGCAAGAAAGCTAGCTCTAGTAATTCAACCCAAGTTTTTGATCAATACAAATTAGGTCTTTGAAAGGTCAAACTAGCAAGAGTTAGTGTTTTAGCGCTAGGCCATTTGGACCATCATATAGATGGATACCCTCCAACTAACTACCTTGTGTCACACTAGGAGAATAGTTCACTTGCTCAACACTGCTCTTGACCCATCATTCTTCAACTAAAAGCTTCAACATGAATTTTAGATTTGAGATGTATATATTTGGTTTTGTAATTATTAATATGAATTTTGGATTTCTTGGCTAGTTCAATGTTTATAATTTTATTGCAATGATGTATTTATGATTTATGATTTATCTTTATGCACATGGTTAATTTAAAATAAAATAATAATAATAATGATAATGTTTATTATTATAATGTTTATAATAATAATAATAATAATGATAATGTTTATTATTATCATTATTATTATAAAATAATAATAATAATGATAATGTTTATTATTTTATAATATATATATATATATATATATTATAAAATAATAAACATTATCATTATTATTATTATTTTAAATTAACCATGTGCATAAAGATAAATCATAAATCATAAATACATCATTGCAATAAAATTATAAACATTGAACTAGCCAAGAAATCCAAAATTTATTAATATATATATATATATATATATATATATTATCGTCATATCTAACTTGTCGCCCCCTGGAAAATTCAGGGGTGCACTCTAGTCGTACCAGAAACTTGTCCCCCTGTCTCCAAAGGTAGTGCAACATATTTATTTATATATTGTGGCTAACAGTTATGTGTGTATGACAGCACATAAGACACCAAGGAACAACAACAAACAAAAGGAATAAGCAGCAGACTGGAGCAGTTCAGCACGGATAGATCCCAGCATGGCCATGAGGAAGAATCTGTTGAGAAGAGGAGAGAAGAAGACTCCCCTGACTCGATGGATGTTGTTAGAAATCTAAGAGTTGAACTAAGAAGTTGCAAGGTTGATAATGAAAAGATTGTCAGAGCTCAGGAAAAGCAGGCAGGAGTGAATACATTCGTACTGCAAAGCCTTTCCGATTTGAAAAAACAGAAGCAGCATGAACTAGGTGCTAGCTACAAGTTTATGTAGATTCCATCGAGACTTTAGAAGCAAGAATTGAGAATTGAAGGTGCGGAAGGTTGTAGGTCCAAGAAGAGACTTAGACGAGCAAGTTTGTAAGGTCAAGGAAGCAGAGGCATGGTTACTAGGAATGAAGAAATATTTTAGGGTGCATGATTACTCTGAAAATATGAAGATGAGAGTAGCCACTTTTAGCGTCCAAGGCAAGATTGATATCTGGTGGGAAGACCTAAAGAACGTCAAGAATATTAAAGAGGAGGAGTTTTCCCTTGAAGAGATTTGAGAGATGTTTCTGGGAAAGGTACCTATCCGAAAAGTACTATGACAGCAAGGCCAAAGAATTTTATGAGCACAAACTAGGGCAATGGACAGTTGATGAATATACAACTAGATTTTTGGAGTTGTTGAGATATGTGCCTTACCTCAAGGGCGAGAAGGCAAAGATTCAAAGGCATCTCAGCGAGTTGCCACAAGCATTCAAAAATATAATAGAGTTTGATGAACCAGAAACTCTAGACTCTAGAGGATACCATCAAGAAAATGAAGTATTGCTACGAGCAATCCAAGCACAAGTCTAAGTTCAGGGCTAATTGGAAGCCAAAAGACGATCCCAATTTTAATTAAATTTCAAGGAAAAGGGCAAAAAACTATGGGATGTCATTCACGTATGAATGTGAGGTTCACCATTCTTGCAAGAGGTGAGCTTCAGCAGAAAGTTGAAACCCACTACTACTAATCAAGACTAGCTCTCTAGGCCTGTAAGAGTGGAGACAGAGGGATTTAGAAGAAAACCCATAGAGTGTTGGAAATGTGGGAAAAACCACTTATGAAGGGATTGCCCTCAGTGGTAAACAAACCATGCAAGACTGTACAATGCACAGGAACCAGAGACAGTAAAAGATGTGGCTCGGAGCATACCATGCATATATGCAACGTTGGACAACAAGCAGGCCGTTCACCAATCCTCAGAAGTCGAATCGGAAGGTAGGTCAATAACCAATTTGTTTCAATCTTGACTGAACTTGACTCCAATTTCAGTTATGTAAGTCCAAAAGTTGCATAAAAGTGTTTGTTACAGAGCGCAGCCCATGACAGGTCATGGTTGGTTCAATTGGCCATGGGGACTAAGAAACGAGTTGAACATGTGGTGAAGTCATGCCCAGACGTGCTAAATGGCATGCCCACGACTGCAGATCTAAACCTATTACTATTGGGCTCGTGTGACTTGCTCATCAAGATGGACTAGCTAGCAACCCACAAAACCAAGGTCGATCGCTACAACAAGTCGATAGAGTGTCTCAATGAAGAAGGGGAAAAGATGACGTTGGAAGGAAAGAGAAAACGCGTGACAGTTTGACAAATCACTATGCTGCAATTGGCAAGAAGGGATGTGAACTGTATGTTGCCCAAGTGACCGGCAAATTAGACTCAGAGAAGCGGAATTGAAGAACACCCAATAATAAAACAATTCAGTGTTGTCTTCCCGAAGAAATCCCAAGACTGCCACCAAGGAGGGAAATCGATTTTTCAATTGAATTACTGCCAAGATTAGCGCTAGTGTCATAGGCTCCATATCATATGAGTACACCAAAGTTGGTAGAGTTGAAGTTGCAATTAAAAGAAATGTTGGAAAAAGGATATATCAGAACCAACATATCACCCTGAGGAGCATCTATATTATTCGTGAAGAAGAAGGACGACACATTGAGGTTTTGTATTGACAATGACAGCTCAATAAGGCCACGATCAAGAAATGGTATCCTTTATCGAGGATTGATGATTTATTTGACCAACTAAGAGGAGTTGTGGTGTTCTCAAAGAACGATTTGAGATCTAGGTACCATTAGGTACGAATCAAAGATGAAGATGTATCCATAAAACGGCATTTATGGGCAATATGAATTTGTGGTTGTGTCGTTTGGACTCAAAAATGCCCCAGCAACGTTTATGTTTTTCATGAACAATGTTTTTAAGTTTGTATTTGGGCAAATTTGTGTTGGTTTTGTCAAAGACATCTTGGCCTATTCAAAAACAAAGGAAGAGCATGAAAAACATTTAGCAACAGTATTACAGTTGCTGAGAGAGAACAAACTCTATGCCAAACTCAATAGGTGTGAGTATCCAATCTTGAGCTCAGTATTTATGACACATTGTCTCCAAAGAAGGAATAACAGTGGATCCAGCGAAAATTAAAGCCATTATGAAGTGGCCTACTCCTCAGAATGTGACAGAAGTCGATCCTTTATGGGATTGGTCAATTATTATGAGAGGTTCATCTGCAATTTCTAAAAGATTGGGAATCCAATCACAACGTTGCAAAGAAAAGGAACTAAATTCCAATGGACACCAGAATGTGAAGCCAGCTTTGAGCAATTGAAATATTTGCTCACACATGCACCAATATTGAGAATAGTAGAGCCAAAAGAGTATTTTGTGGGGTGCACAAATGTCTGCAATAAAGAGCTCAGTGGAGTCCTAATGCAAGAAGGACAACTGGTTTGTTATGAATCGTGAAAGTTGAATGAGCACGAGCAAAACTATGTCACTCATGACTTGGAATTTGCAGCAATAGTGCATGCATTGAAAATGTGGAGGCGTTGCTTGTTGGTAAGAAGGTGTATCTTGATGTTAGATCATGCAGGACTAAGGTATCTATTTCATTAGGCCAAGCCAAATGCAAGGCAGGCAAGATGGCTAGCCTTGATTAGTGAATTTGATTTTGAATTCAAATATATCAAACGCAAGGAGAACAAAGTGGCAAATGCACTTAGCAGGAGGCCGCAAGTAGCTCATGTGGTAGCTATTAGTACATGTGAAATTGACATTAAAGGCAATGCAACAGGATGAATGCTACCAACAAGTGAAAGAACGCTTGCAAAAAGAGCCATAAGGGGCATTAACCAAGAACTACTCCCTCATAGAGGATGGATTGTTACCTTGTATAGGTGACTTGAAGAATCTCATTTCTAATGAGTTTCATGAAAGAACATATTTTGGTCATCCAAGTTATCAAAAAATGATAACAGCTATGAAAAAGATGTACTATTGGCTAAGCATGAAGAAGGATGTGACGAAGTATAGTGCCAAGTGCCTAGAGTACCAACAAGATTTGGTCATCCAGGTTATCAGAAAATGATAACATATATTGAAAAGATGTACTATTCGCTAAGCATGAAGGATGTGACAAAGCATAGTGCCAAGTGCCTAGAGTGCCAACAAGTAAAAGTGGAATGTCGACATCAAGCTGGAGCAATCTTAGAATACGGGATTCCTCAACAATCGAATTCCCCCTTGGTTGTCACAGAGAATCACAATGGTATTCATCATGTGTACAAACAGCTCACTGAAGAGCTTCCACAACCAGGCAGCTTCACACAAGAGCATACTCGTAGCTATGTATTCGATCTCGGCGGTGGTTATAACAACCGACTTCCGCTTCCTGCTCATACATGATATCGAAGTAGAATCCAAAAAGAACCAGCACTCGGAAGTGCTCTTGCGGTCCTCCACACTGCCTGCCTAGTCAGCATTCAAATAATCATGCAAATTCACATTTCCGGCAATGTATCTCAATTCATGAGAGAGTTTGCCCCGAAGATATCTCAAAAGATTCTTGGCACCAATCCAGTGGGACTCAACCAAATATGAGCTCACCATGCTAACTGCAAAACATATATCCGGACGGAAGTTCACCAAGAACATTAATGCAAATGAGTTTATGAAACTCAGAGGCATTTCCCAAATCTAGTCCGGCATCATCACCATATAACTTCTGAAAGTTAAGATCCTCGAGGTAGTCATGGGCTTGCGGTTTACCATTCCACATTTGAAATCCAACTCCCTCTTACTTCTGCAAACGAGAGCGTTTGCACCTGTCAGAAATAGATCGTTCTTAGAAGGTGTCGGTATGAGAGGTCTATCATCCACAACTTTCGAGCAATGGTTTGGATTGGTTTCACTCCTAGTGAATCTCAGCTTCATTAGACAGCTATCAATCCTCTCATACTATGTCCGGGGTGTTTTGCTTCAAGCCATAGAGGACTTTCTTCCACCTGTATACATGAGATTCCCGATCATGAATCTCAAACTCCTCGAGTTGTTCCAAACCTGTGGACCTGTTACATGAGGGAATGGTCCTCTTGTAATATTTTCCTTTGGTACGTCTCAAACATGTACCTTCATGCTTTTCTTGAATTTAGGCATCCCTGTCACCATCTGACTCACATCAGGTAGGGTCCCATAATAGACCTCCGGTGCTATACATGAGATGTGTCAATTGACATGGTCCCCAATGGACCATCCTGCAACTTGATACAAATTGCCAACCCTGAACCCATGAGTAAAAGCAACTTTGAAAATTCCATTTTCAAATATGTACCTTTCCATCGATGAATGCCACCCTAAAACCTTTGCCTTCCATTGGCGAAATGGACACCAGGTTCTTCTTGCGATCAGGTACATAAAAGAGATTTTGTAAATGAATCGAGTTACCCTCATTCAATTGAGGGGTAACATTTCCTACACCCTTTCCGAGATAGGTGGCATCGGCTCCAAGTATAATCCCACGGCTATTTCCATCTCTTACCAAATTCAAGAGAGCACCCTTCTATCCGATGAAGTGCCTTGAAGCACTATAATCAATAACCCAGATTCCCACAGAATCTGAAGGAGAGGGTCAATACAAGATAACTTTATCTTATCAGAAACAACATTTGATTCTTCTCCAAGTATAATCCCACGATTGTTTCCATCTCTTACCAAATTCGAGAGAGCACCCTTCTATCCGATGAAGTGCCTTGAAGCACTATAATCAATAAGTCAGATTCCCACAGAATCTGAAGAAGAGGGCCAATACAAGATAACTTTATCTTATCAGAAACAACATTTGATTCTTCATACCTGGGGTTCCTTGCTTTCTTTGAAGAGTCGACCATTTCCTTGATGACCTGCATTACCCGTCATTCGTCTGATCATTGGATGTCCCTAGAATGATTGTTATCATCATCAAGTGATGTGTTCCTACCATTCGGACACTCCTTCGCATAATGGCCAAACTTATTGCAAACAAGGCATCTGTCTTTCTTTTCACCCTTAGATCCAGACTTCCCATTGAAGTGATCTTTAGGCCATCAGAAACTTCCGCTGTGCCATTCTGATAATATTCTCTGCTTCGATTTCACACTTGGTGAATTTGAAGAGGGATGAGGAATCCATTGATCCTTTCCCAACTGTCTTCGGTGATTGCTCTTTCACTCTTGCTTGGATTGTCTTCACCTCAGCTCTGATACCATGTTAATTTTAGGTATGTTCTACGCTAGAGCAATTTATTTCAATTTTCACAATTAGCTCAATATCTATTCCAGATTAGCAATCACATCAGCATTAAAGTAAACTGCAAATAGAACGTAAATATAAATCACAGAAGAAAAGCCAAGACAAGGGGACACAAGATGTGGCGCTAGCCAGGGACAAACCCCAATGTGGGGAAACCCTTGATCAATTCTTGTTATATGTTCTTCAATAGTTCAGCAGAGAAAGAGAGAGAGAGATAGTACATTTACAACAGAAGTCAACACTTTGACTTATCTAGATAAGAGCATAGATCATCTCTAAGAAGATGATACATGAGATCAGTTGAAGACATGTTGCTTCAACTGCTTCTCCAAGGTGACTCTTTCACCTATCATTGTGTTGCATCTCGTCATCATGTTGCACTTCACCGTGTTGTACCATGTTGCACCCATCATCACTATGCTGCATTTCATCATGCTTCATTAATCATGACTGTACCCATCACCTCATGTTGCACCATGCTGATCTCTTCATTGCACTATGCTGCATCCAAATGCATGTTGCAATACCTCATCATCCTGCTGCTTCTCATGTCATGCTGCATCTACATATGTAGCTCCTCAGTGTTCATTCTTCAACTAGTTCTCCAAGGTGATTACACCACCACTCTGCTCCTTGCTAGCTCACTGATCCTCAATGCAATATTTCTAACCCTTGACAACGGCTATGCCCATCTCTTATTACAGTAGCATTATACAACCCTTAGAATAGGTATGAGGCAGCCTTTTTGGAGGACTGTTCCATCCTTTATGAGCTCTCAAACAGCTCCCTCTATCCTCTACCTTCTAGCAAGATACACGGCCTCCTCTTCAGCCCTTCAGTCTTCCTTTATCATACAGTCACCTACAGCAAGCACACTGTCCATTCATGTATCTTAGAGTGTTGTGTTAAGACACTTTCTTGTTGCATTCTAGGGCTACCTGTGTTGCATCTTAGGGTCTTTACATATTTGAGTATTAGGGCTCCATTGACAGTGGCTTTAGGCTTCTTTGACTGTGAATATAGAGCTTCTTAGGACAGCGGATTTAGGGCCTCTTGGGACAGTGAATTAGGGCTCCCTGTTTATTGCATATTGGAGCTTTCTTGACAACAAGTAGGACCGAGTTTTCTTGACAACAAGTAGGACCACCCTTGATAGCGTCCTAGTCTCCTTTATGACTATGGATTAGGGACTCCCTTTAGTTGTGTTTTGGAGCTCTCTTTACAGCGGAGTAGAGCCTCCCTTTAAGTGTAGAATAAGGCACCTTTGACCTGCGGCTAGGGCACTTTAGGACAGCGCATTAGGGCTTCTCCTTCAGCTGTGTATAGGCCTCCTTCACTGTGGCTAGATCTCCCTATTTGGGCAACGGCTAGGCTTCCTCATTGAGCTACAAATATGACTCCCTCTTGACAGCATATAGGGGTTTCTTTGAGTTGCGTATAGGTCTCCTCTTACCTGTGAATAGATCTCCTCATAAGACTGCGGCAAGGGCTCTTTACTTGACTGCGTCTAGGGCTCTCTTAGAAGAACCTTTCCACTATGTCCTCCTTGAGAGAGGACAACCCAAACGAGTGGAGAGGAGAGATCAAGAGAGATGAGTGTGTAAGAAATGACTCTCAATTCATCTCCAATTATACTAATACGTTGAGCACTTGTGGGGTTTATTTGGTTGTTGGCCGACCTTGACGAATTGTCTTATAACACAAATAAATTGATAACTCCATGAATACTTATCGGAATCGGATGATCTTTAGATCAATCCTACACCTCTTGATGAGAGGGATCCAAGAAAAATATCAGTTGTCATATCTAAGATGACCCACATGGAGTTTGGCCCTAGTTTCCAATTTTAACATTCATACTCTCATCATTCAAGCGAAGGAGAAGAAGAAGAAGGCCAGCAAAGAAGGAATAAGGACAAAGACAAATGGTTGGGTTATTTCTCTTTCTCTTTTCACTCGTGCGAAGGAAAGAAGGCTAGGGTTTTTCTGCTACAAGATCGAATTTGAAGGAAGTGCACAAAGAAGGTTGAAGGAAGGTTCACTAGGTCATCCTTAAGCCCTAGAAGAAGGAGAAACTCAAGCGAAGGTCAAGAGAAGCCCTGGAAGCCCTAAATCAGCTCACACGTGCGAAGGCAATAGATGTTGGAGAGGCTGAAAATTTCAAACCTGCAATAGAAGCCAAAATTTTGTAGCTGGGAATCAAAGTTGTGTCGCTGAAAGAGATTTGACTGGGTTTGACTTGGACAAAGGAAGCACATCATCAAGAACATTGGACTTGGTCTTGGAAGGGTTTTGGTCTTGGTCTAGAGGTCTTGGAATTCATCAATTGAAGAATCCATAACAAGAGAAGAGATTTGCGGGTTTTCCTCTCAACTGGAGAGGTTTTGGCCCTGCCTTACAGCGTATATACTGTGTTCCTGTGTACTGTTGATCTTCTTGCTTTGGTAGTTGTTTGATGATAAGAATAACATACTAATAAGAGAAGAAGATAATAAGTAAGAAAAAGTAAAAAGACATCACAAAGAGTTATCAAGTATAAGAGAAATCATCCTAACTATTGCCCTATAGATTTTTCAACAAATCTAAAGGAATGAGGGTCTGCTCACCCAAAATAAACAGCCTCGTTTTCTCCTATAGCTTACGCTAGAACTCTGCCTAAACCCTGACACAAAAATCGGCCCAAATTAAGTCTGAAACACTGAAAGAATTTTGGTTGAGAATACAGTCTAAACACAACAACAAACTCGACCTAAATATTGGTGCGAAAATATTAGAAATTCGTGCTAGCAGTATCTGCCTGAAGTTCAAACTAGTAGCCTTTTAAGAATTCAAACTCTCCTTCCTTAACTCAGCAATTTCTCCTCCCTTCGTTCCTTTAGGCTACTAGCCTCTCTCTGCAAGCAATCTCGAGCTCCTCTCCTTTAGACTCCTTCCAAATCAAGCTCCTCTTGTTGCCCTCACTCATTCTCCTCTTTCCTTTGAGAAGAATGATTAGAATAATAAAATAATCCTTCCCTTTTCCCTTTTGTCTCTTTAGAAAAGATGGGAACCCTATCCCTAAGATCTAATGGTTGAGATTCAATCTCAAACCATTTAAATCAAGAGTGAAGATTAGTCCCCTACTTGAACCCTCCTCATGTGGTCCCCTTTTACTTAAAACACTTCCTAGTACCTTTTAATGTTTTATTACCATGGTCACTTTTTCTCTCATCAAGTAACTTTTAAATATAAAAGTCACTTTGATGACATAAAGTGAACTTGATACTTTAAACATAAAGTCACCTTAATAACCCATGTGACTTTAATAAATTAAAATACAAGGTACATAACTCATAGAAGGTACTTTAGCTCCTTGACATTAATAAAACACATAATGTCAATAAACAAAAGGATTATTAAACTGTCTTCCTAGGCCAAAAGGATAGATGCCTAGGAAACACTTCCTTAGTACCAATTTTCTCAACACTCCCTCTTACAAAGGAAGGTGTTTCCCACCACTCCATCTTTATCTCTGAAGTGGATATGCTCACCCCTTGGTACCATCTTGTCACCCACTACTCTCACCACACCACCACACCACCTCATTGGTGGTGTACTCCCCCTCACTAACTCATGTACTTCCTTCCAGGAACCATAAAGCCTTCTTGGTTTCCTCATCCCTAAAGAGGTCTCCGGCACAAGTCTAGGAGCATCATCTCCATCCCCTGACACCCGTGGTCCTAATGACGATGCCCCTATGGTCTGTGGTGATTATGTACTCAAAGTTCCTACACTATGAGATCCTGCTCTCTGTGGACCTGGCACCCCAAAATCCAGTAATCCTCCTGAACTCTATAAACCTATAACAGTGGACCCTGAACCCTGTAGTGTGCTCCCCTTCCCAGGAGCATGTTGCTCTACACTATCACACTCTTGCGACCTCACGGTCCTGGTAGGTTGAAACTTTAACTTGTAAAGTCTCCCCTCACAGACACCAATCACTCTAGCAGATGTTATCCTAGATCCCACAAGATACATCAACAACTGTCCATCTTGAAACACCACAACATATCCCCAGTCCTCAATACATGAAACCAATACCAAGTTCCTCCTCAACCCTGATACATAACGGACCTCTGTCACATTTAGAGGTGGCAATGAATCCCTCTAAAAGGATATAGTCCCCACTCCTATCGCCTTGACCCTGGTATCATCTCCAAGCACCACCTCCAAGTATAGACCTTCTGTAAGACTTGTAAACATAAAGTAAACTTAGTACTTTAAACATAAAGTCACTTTAATAACCCATGTGACTTTAATAAATTAAAATACAAGGTACACAACTCATAGAAGGTACTTTAGCTCCTTGACATTAATAAAACACATAATGTCAATAAACAAAAGGATTATTAAAGTGTCTTCCAAGGTCAAAAGGATAAATGCCTAGGAAACACTTCCTTGGTACCAATTTTCTCAACACTCCCTCTTACAAAGGAAGTTGTTTCCCGCCACTCCATCTTTATCTCTGAAGTGGATATGCTCACCCCTTGGTACCATCTTGTCACCAACTACTCTCACCACATCACCACCCCACCTCATTGGTGGTCTACTCCCCCTCACTGACTCATGTACTTCCTTCAAGGAACCATAAAGCCTTCCTGGCTTCCTCGTCCCTGAAGAGGTCACCTACACAAGTCTGGGAGCATCATCTCCATCCCCTGACACCTGTGGTCCTAATGAAGATGCCCTTGTGGTCTATAGTGATTATGCACTCAGAGTTCCTACACTCTGAGATCCTGCACTTTGTGGACCAAAACCCCAAAAGCCAGTGATCCTCCTAAACTCTGTAAACCTATACCAGTGGACCCTGAACCCTGTAGTGTGCTCCCTTTCTCAGGAGCATGCTGCTCTACACGATCACACTCATGTGACCTCCTCACGGTCCTGATAGGTTGAAACATTAACTTGTAAAGTCTCCCCTCACGAACACCAATCACTCTAGCAGATGTTATCCTAGATCCTACAAGGTACATCAACAATTGTCCACCCTGGAACACCACAACATATCCCTGGTCCTCAATACATGAAACCGATATCAGGGTCCTCCTCAGCCCCAATACATAACGGACCTACGTCACATTTAGAGGTGGCAATGACTCCCTTTGAAAGGATACAGTCCCCACTCCTATCGCTTTGACCCTAGTATCATCTCCAAGCACCACCTCCAAGTATAGACCCTCTATAAGACTTGTAAAGTGCTCCCTGACTTCAGTCGTATGGCTAGATACTCCACTACCCATAAGCCAGACACTTGTGGATATAGGACTAGTGGCTAAGATCACCACTAGTGCAAACTTTAACTCAAACCTAAAGGCGAACTCCTCCACCTCGGCTGATGCTGCCACATCCTTCTTCTTCTTCCACTTCTTGGGACACTTGAAAGCATAGTGACCCATCTCCCCGCAAGCAAACCATCTCACTTTGCTCATGTCCTTCTCGGACTTCTCTTCCTCCTTCTACTGCTTGGCCCTACTGGTGGACCCCTGCTGCTTCTTCTTGCCCTCAGTCGCAAGGGCGACATTCTCCTCCTTACCTCCCCAACCACTCTACCTACTCGCCTTGGCACTCCTCCTAGTTTCCTCCTGGATGAAATCATCCCATAGCCTCCTCCAATCTGGAAAATGTTCTCTGGCCACAATGCCATGTATGAATTCATCCCACTTCTATGAGAAACCATCTAGTGCAATCCTGACTAACTGATCCTCGAGAATAGCCTCTCCCACGGCAACCAACTCATCCTTCAACTGTGAGATCTTGGTGAGGTATGAGGTCACACTGTCAGTCTTGGTCATCTTGGTGCTTCTTAGCTTCTGCCTCAACACCATTTTCTTGTTCTCACTGGAACTATGGTGTAATGTGACAAGAGACTCCCACATCTCGTAGGCAAATCTCATCCCAATCACATGAGGGAATAGGTGGTCTCTGATGGCATCAAGAATGATTCTCTTTGCTTTTATATTCTTCTTGTTGAACCCACTCAACTGAACAAGATTTGTAGGAGGTTGCCCAAGACTCTCCACAATGTTCCATACCTCCAACTTGTCAAACAAAAGCATCATCCTCTCCTACCAGAGGTCAAAATTTTATGCCCCTACCAGTCTGACCTCCACCCCTTACACTAGTCGCCATGACCCTCCAACCAACAAGAAAATTTCAGATCTCACAAATTTGTCACTAGGGAGCCTTCCTCCCTCTCAACCAACAGTCCTTAGGGTTTCTGAAGATGGTTTTAGGTTGTCTTCTCACTGTTTTGGCAGAAGGTTGCTTGCTGCTCTTTCTATCAGCTAATAACAACTTCAGCTCCGACTCCCTCAGGCTCTGATACCATGTAGAAAAATAAGAGTCTGTTGCTAGCCTTCACAAGTTTCAAATTCTTTGCATGAATGTTTAACCCACAGCCCCAATAGCAGTTAACTGATATAAGCAATTCACATGAAACACATTTTAGCTCCCTATACATTTAACTTTCAGCTGATAAGAGAAAAACAAGTGAGCAAGCAAACACAACTTTTGACACAAATATCTTGGTCAACTTGATCATGGAAAAAACCCCACTGTTGGGGAAAACCAGTTCTGAAAGGAAGCTTTATTTTTGCCTCTTAAGGAATTAATACAGCAGAGAAAGAGTAAATTATCTCCCTTATTTTATTTGTTGTAGGCAAAGAGAGAATACAACTATAACGGAGTCACCGCACAGTCCTCTACTTAGACTGATACTAGCTCCAAATTTGTGTGTTGTATCCACTGAGCCACTATCTCGAATATTTGCCTAACATTACCAGAATTTCCTCTGGAAATTTGAGCTTAAACTTTGATCAGATGCTTCCAACTTCTGCGTTGACATACCCTCTCTTCATTCATTGCAAATCTGAAGGATTGAGGGTTTGCTCGCCCGAAATACACAACCTCGTTTTCTCCTGTAGCTTAGGCCAAAACTCGACCTAAACCCTGACACAAAACTCAGCCCAAATTATGTATGAAGCACGGCAAGAATTTTGGCTAAGAATACAGCCTAAACACAATAGCGAACTCGACCTAAATGCTGGTGCGAAATTCCTGGAAATTTTTGCTAGCAGTCTCTGCCTGAAGTTCGAACTAGTAGCCTCTTAAGTATTCAAACTCTCCTTCCTTAACTCAACAATTTCTCCTCCCTTCGTTCCTTTAGGTTGTAAGCCTCTCTCTGCAAGCAGTATCAAGCTCCTCTCCTTTGGACTCCTTCCAAATCAAGCTCCTCTTGTTGCCCTCTCTTGTTCCCCTCTTTCCTTTGAAAAGAATGATTAGAATAATAAAATGATCCTTCATTTTTCCCTTTTGTCTCTTTGGAAAAGATGGGAACCCTATCCCTAAGAAATAATGGTTGAGATTCAATCTCAAACCATTTGGATCAAGGGTGGAGATCATTGCCCTACCTGACCGCCCTCCTCATGTGGTCCCCTTTTACTTAAAACACTATTTGGATCAAGGGTGGAGATCATTCCCCTACCTGACCCCCCTCCTCATGTGGTCCCCTTTTACTTAAAACACTTCCTAGTACCTTTTAATATTTTAGTACCATGGTCAATTTTTCTCTCATAAAGTGACTTTTAAAATATAAAAGTCACTTTAATAACATAAAGCAAACTTTGTACTTGACACATAAAGTCACTTTAATAACCCATGTGACTTTAATAAATTAAAATACAAGGTATACAACTCATAAAAGGTACTTTAGCTCCTTGACATGAATAAAATACATAATGTCAATAAACAAAAGGATTACTAAAGTGTCTTCCTAGGCCAAAAGGATAAATGCCTAGGAAACACTTCCTTGGTACCAATTTTCTCAACAGATGATTCTTCTCAGAAAACTTGGATCTACTTCCTAAAGACCAAGGATGAGATCTTCAATCAATTTCAAGAGTTTAAAGCTCTTGTGGAGAACCAGACAAGAAAGAAGATTGAAGTGTTGAGATCAAATAATGGGGGCGAGTATACCTCCAACGAGTTCTGGGATTTTTGCAGGGAAGCAAGGATTAAGGAGCTCACGGTATGTTACAACCCTCATAGAATGGGGCTGCCAAGAGGAAGAACAGGACCATAATGAAGGCAGCGAGGGCAGTGATCTATGATCAAGAATTGTCTATGTTTTTGTGGGCGAAGACTTGCAATACAGTTGTGTATGTGAAGAATAGGAGACTTCACAAGATATTGGAGGATGACTCTTGATGTCCTGAGGAGTTGTATACAAGAGTGAAACCAAGCGTGAACCATTTGCGCATCTTCGCTAGTCTAGTTTATGTCCACATTCCCGCGAAGAAGAGGACTAAAATGGAGCCCTTGTTAGAAAGGGGCATATTTGTGGACTATAGTGAGGTCTCAAAGGCCTACTAAGTCTACATTACAGGACAGAGGAAAGTGATCTTGAGTCAAGATGTCAAATTTGATGAGGGCAGGACCCTTAGGAGATCTCATGAGAAAGAGCCAATAGTGGTAGAGCATTGGGAGTGAGAAGCTCCTAAGGCTAAACAGGGACCAGCAGCAAGGACACAGTTTGTGGATCTGGTGGGTGAGCTAGATATTCCTTCAAGTTCTACCAGGAGGAGGTCGAGATGGGTCAATGGGTCGAGTAGACCTTGAGGGATGCTGACGAGCATGTGGAGACTCCTAGCAGCACCTTCAGGCAGAGCAAACCATTGACAAGATTTTCCAATTATTTGGCATTGTTGAGCAGCGTCAGTGAGTCTGAGCCTTCCACTTTTGAGGAGGCTATAGATGCGCAGGTCGAGGGATGCCATGGTGGAGTATAGCTCCATCATGAGCAATGATGTATGGGACATAGTGCCAAGGTCGGAGGGAAAGTCTATCGTCACTTCTCGATGGATCTATAAGATCAAACATGCAGTTGATGGCAGTGTCGAGAAGTACAAAGCGAGGTTTGTGGCGAGAGGGTTCTCCTAAAATGAGGGAGTGGATTACAAGGAGACATTCACACCTGTCACCATATATGCATCCATTAGAGCAGTTATGTCCATCACTTCAAAGATGGGGTGGAGGATACATCAGATGGATGTGAAGACCACTTTCCTCAATGGGTTGATTGAGGAGGTGTATATTGAGCAGCTTCAGGGCTTTAAGGGGCATGGGAGAGAGTCTCATGTATGGAGGTTGAAGAAGGCCCTTTACGGGTTGAAGCAGGCTCCACGTGCATGGTACGCCAAGAATGATGGATATCTTCTTGGTTTGGGCTTTGCCAAGAGTGAGGTGGACTCCATCTTGTACTATGTACTTGTTGAGAGTGAATCGCTTCTCTTGGTACTTTATGTGGATGATCTCTTCTTCACAAGATCGAAGAAGCTCATAGAGATGTGTAAGGAATATCTTACTTCGGAGTTCAATATGAAGGACATTGGCTTGATGCACTGCTTTTTGGGATTGGAGGTGCGGAAGTAGCCAAGAGAGATTTTTCTTGGACATGGCAAGTATGCAGTCGAGATCTTTAGGAGGTTTAGGATGGAGGATTACAGGCTTGTGCCTACGCCAATGATCACTAACTTGAAGAAGTTAAGTGCTTCTGAAGGCAGGTTGGTGGATCCCACATTGTACAGGTTGTTGATAGGTTCCTTGATGTATCTGGTCAACACTAGACCAAATATATGTTTTGCTATGAACACACTGAGACAATTCATGGTGGAGTTAAGGTACCTGTGAGGTACGGTAGACTTTGGATTGAAATATGTCAGTGTTAAAGGAGTGGAGCTGTAGGGGTACACAGTGTCTGATGGGGCGGGAAGTGTTGTGGACAAAAAATCTGCGTTTGGATGTTGCTTTAGCTTGGGATCAGCTATGATCTCGTGGTACAGCAGGAAGCAACAATCAATGGCATTTAGTTCAGTAGAGGCAGAGTACATGGCAGCAAGTATGGAAAGTTGTGATGCAGTATGGCTTCACAAGATGCATGCAGGACTATTTGTTCTGTAGATGGGGCCAATGGTGATTCACTGTGATAATCAGAGTAACATCAAGCTCTATAAGAATCTCGTGTTTCATGATCGGTTCAAGCACATCGAGATCAAATAAGGTCCAGAGAGGTGTTGTGAGACTACATTACATTTCTACAGAGGAGCAGGTGGCGGATATTCTCACTAAGACTCTAGTGAAAGGGAACTTTGTGAAGTATAGAGATAAGTTGGGGATGGTGGAGAATCCCTTCCATGCTAGGAGCAAGTGTTGAAGCTTGTGGTAGCTTCGAAAAGTCTTATACATAAGCTTGGTGTCTTAGAATGTGGAAGATGATTTATTGCCTCTTTAGGTGCTTTCTTGGTGGAGTAAGTGATTTATGTCTTCTTTCTAAGTCTAACTTAGGAAAATTACAATTATTAAAGTCAATTAATTATTGTGTGACTATTAAGTCATTTTCTAAGGATAAATAATTTAATTATTTAAGTGACTTAGAAATAATCGCAACCATTAATTCTTTTATTAGGGTTAGGGATTTAGGCTTAATAAATATTATAAAAGAATCCTAGCAAAGAGGTGAAGGCACGCAAGAACTCAAGAGAGCGATTTTCTATAGTGTGAGTGGCTCAGTAGACTGAAGCACAAAGGAGGAGAAGTACGAGATAATTTGAGGGCAAATCTAGGAGGCCGATTGTAATATTGCAAGGCTGAGTTGCTAAAGAGAGGGAGGTCAATTTTATTGGAGTAGTCGATTTGTTGGAGGTCAAGTTTCTAAGGCACAGTAGCAACTCGAGGGAAGGCGCGGGGTCGATTTGCTAGCGAATTGATTGGGCCGAATTTCTCTAGGTCGATTTCCTTTGGAGGCTAATTTCCAGGTGATCGAATTCATCCTGTGGGGGTCGCACTACAGATTCCAGTTATTGTATTTTTTCCTCGTATCTTTGTGGGTCGAAAACCCAGATTTTCCAAATTAATAGATGATGTAAAATTGTTGTGGGTGAATTATTTTCGCAATGTGTGATTGATCTCTTGGATTTAAATTTTGTTACATATCTAATTCTAGATGTTAAAAATACCAATGATTTTATTTTTTCGGTAATCAAAATTTATTTTGCTAAATAAATAAATTGTTGGGAATAAAATTAATTATCATGAGAAAATAAATTTGGGCTGGTATTTGGAAATTTAACAACAAATGTAACAAATTGTTGTCATTTGCAGGAATCATGGTGCAGCTATTTTCAACATATCTTTTGGACCCTGTGTAATTTGTGCATTGAATAATTCATTAAACAATGTCACCAACCTGGACTACATTTTTTAAACAATTATGCAGCCCAAGTTCATAAAACATATATTTGTAATCACCATACATCTTGCCATATCCAAATCATGTGTGCAGTTGGAGCTATTACAACCAACAGAAATGGCTATGCTCCTTAGTTTGTATTACTTAATTTTTTATTTAGTTTAATTAACACTTGATTCAACATAAAGAAGAAATACACAATAAGTGATTTGCATTGATTAGAAGAGAGGGAATAGAACCAAAACAAAGGAGGGAAAAAACAAGGCAAGAAACATGTAATTTAAAAGCAAGGCTAAAAGGCCTAGAATTAAAGATGGCCTTCAAGCACACAAAAGCGATAGCTATTAGATATTTTGGATTTGGCACTCATCTCTGCTTCCTTCCATCACCTATTTCAAAACCCTAAACCCCCAAAACTCTATTTACTAAGGCTACTCCCAACTCCACCTTGTGCCTCATTATTTGGTTTTAGTAATCCTACAAGGGACACCCTCCTTGAGCCAAAGGAGAGTCAACCTAAAGTGAAGACGATATGTGACAGTGCTGACCATCCTAGCAATTGCCCCTTGAGTTGTACCTTGAGAATTACAACTTTTATCATTAAGCAAAATTTGAGTTGTAACAACCATTATGTATTGAAGAAGGCTAATAAGGCTCCTAGACAAGTTGTGAAAGAAGTTGCTAATTGAAAAAAACCATGGGCCTACTTTGATGGGGCCTTCCAAGGGGACCCTCCTAAGAGAGGTGTTGGAAAGGTTCTTCACGTATCAAAAACTCACTGTATAAGGTTTAAGGTTTAAGTCAATGCTAGGAACTAGCTCCAACAACTTCTCTGAACTTATGGCCCTAAAACTTAATATGACAAAAAATATTCTAACATTAGCATTAGAACAAGGATCTACACATTTACAGGTCTTTGGTAATTCCCTCCTAATTGCTTGAGTGGACCTAATGGTTAAGAACATGTGTTTCCTCCAAAGAGGTCACGAGTTCAAATCCATAAAGAGGATAGAGTATGTACACTTCCATATATTTTAGCAGTCAAATCGTTGCACAGAGGGGGGTTCCTTATCCCACAAGCGATGGGATCTCATACACCAATTTGGTGTTTGGCTTGGTCGTGACCTCAAAATTAGATTATTAGTATTATTATTATTTATAAAATGGATGAGGAAGGAGCATGCAATAGGAAACTTCACTTTCTAACCCCTATCTAATGAGGCTTGGGTATTAAAAGAGAGTTTTTCATTTATCACATTTGAGCATGTTTAAAGGAAGTGAATTTTGACAGTTGATAGCCTATTAGAGGATGGACTGGAGCTTGCAAGAGGAGAATGGATTATAATGGAGGAACAGGATGGCCATAGCTCTATTTACTCCCATGCATTTTTCTTAAAAGCTTTTTTTTTATTCTCATATCGTGGAACTACTGTCATATTTTGACTTTTAGATGTATAAGGAGGACACTGGGTCCACTTTTTGTAGCATCGGGAGGTATTCCCGCATGACTAAAGGGTCTTCAAGTTGGCCCTGGATGCATTTTGTAAATTTTTATTTTACTAAGGCAAGCTAGCCCAGGGAAATGTCCAGTCAGCCAACCAGTGAAGGGACGTGCCCCTTGGGTTGTCGCACCCCTTTGACATGTATAGATAAGATGATGTGATGTCTCACTTGACAATCAACCAAGAACAAGTCTTTCGCTCTCTTCATCATTTACTATTCTTTTTGGAGGCTACATGTGTGAAGGAAAGTCGAGTTTGACCAACAACCTAACCAATCATATGTGTGAACAATTGACCGAATGTTCGACCACATGAAGGTTGCACATGCGGGTTGACTGCAAGGATTTGACCACGAGTTTGTTGATCATTGACCACAGGGCTAAGTTGACCACAGGGCCGAAGTTGACCAAGCTGAGCTGACCGCAAAGTTTGACAAAAGTTGACCATGGTGGTTTGACTAGTTTTGACCAATGTTATCTTCTTATTCATTGACAAGGTTTGACTGGTATTTAACTTGGAAAATTGGCACAGATTTTTAGACTTGATTTGTAAACCTTGTTGAAGAAAAATTTCTCCTAAAAAAATTGTTGGGTTTTCTCTCAAGGTTGGATTCCCAGGATAAAATTATTCTCTATTGTGTATGGTTGTTTTTCTATGATCTTTACTATTTCCGGTGCATTTACTATTGAGATTTTCTAAGTATAATTATTCAATGATAGCAGTGGAATAAAATACTGTGTGAAAAATCATTAGGAAGTAATTATTTGGCAGAAATTGTAGTCTATTGTACTTGTTTTAGAATTTCAACACAGTGTTGTATGTTGATGGTTTGTTCTTTACTCAGGCAGAGAAGCTCATCGTTGGGTGCAAGAGGGAGTTGGCCTTGGAGTTCGAGATGAAAGATCTTGGCTTGATGCATTATTTCTTGGGATTGGAGGTGGAAAAGACCTAATGAGATCTTTCTCGGACAAGGGAAGTGCAATATTTAGATTTTGAGGAGATTTGACATGATTGATCGCAAGTCCATGGTTACACCTATGATGACAAATCTGAAGAAGCTATGTGATTCCGCTTCAAATTCAGATTTGTTGTATCCCACAATGTATAGGCAATTGATTGGATCCTTGATGTACTTGGTTAAACACCATGCTAGATATTTGCTTTGCAGTGAACACCTCGAGTCAATAGATGGTTGAGTCGAGGCATGTACATTGGGTTATAGCAAAACATGTGTTGAGGTACCTGCGTGGTACAATTGGATATGTTTTGAGATATCTCTCAGGTGGTGAAGAGAGGCTATAGGGATATACTAATTCGGATTGGGTTGGGAATGTCGAGGACAAAAAGAGCACCTCGGGGTGCTACTTCAACTTGGAATCAGCAATGATATCCTGATTAGCATGATGCAGACTTCTATCGCACTCAATACAACAAGGGCAGAGTATATCGCAACCAGTGCCACAAGTCAGGAAGCAGTGTGGCTTTAGAAGCTACTTGCAGGGCTATTTGATCAAGAGCTAGAGACGACCTTGATACATTGTGATAATCAAAGTTGTGTTAAGCTTTCAGAGAATCCAATATTTCATAATAGCTTGAAGCACATTGAGATCAAATATCATTTCATCCAAGACATGATCTTGAAGGGAGCAGTGAAGCTCTAATACATATCCACAGACGAACAAATTGTGGACATTCTCACCAAACCTTTGTCTAGAGCGAAGTCTGTATAGTTCGGAGACAAGCTTGGCGTGATGTAGAATGTCTCCCTATCAGAGATGGACTATTGATGTTTCTGCAGGATTGGGCAAACATTCTCCCACGGGGTCATGCTGATTTGACTAGTAGGGAAGAATGATACATTCATCCAAAAAAGCCATGTTGATTTGGTTAGGCCATGCTAATTTGGCCAGGGGTGAGTGGCCCAGGGGCAAACATCTCCCATGGGGTCACGTTGATTTGACTAGGGGAGATTGATAGATTTAACCATGGGGTCATCCTGATTTGGCTAAGGGTAAATCGCCCAAGATACTCACATTGCCTGCTCCGGGATGGAGTGATATATATATGTGTGTGTGTGTGAAGAGACACTACATTAACATAGCAAGTTCACAAACTTTTCTAGTGGAGGAAAAATTTCAGCTAAGGAGAAATATGTTTTTCAGCAAAGGAAAATACCTCCCTCGCTAAGAGGGAGTGTTGATTTTTTGTAGCATCGGGAGGTATTCCTACATGACTAAAGGGTCTTCAAGTCGGCCCTAGATGCATTATGTAAATTTTTATTTTACTAAGTCAAGTCGGCCAACCAGTGAAGGACGTGTTCCTTGGGTTGTCACACCCCTTTGACATGCATAAATAAGATGACGTGATGTCCCATTTGACAACCAACCACGAGCAAGTCTTTCTCTCTCTTTATCATCTACTATTCTTTTTGGAGGATGCACGTGTGAACAGTTGACCGAAAGTTTGGCCACAGGAAGGCCGCATGTGCTGCTTGACAGCAGGGATACGATTGCAGGTATGTTGACCATTGACCGCAAGGCCAGGTTGACCAGAGTTTGACTGTTTGACCAGAGTTGACCAAGCTAGTTTGACTGTTTGACCAGTGTTATCTTGCTGTTGTTTGACCAGGTTTGACCGATATTTGACTTGGATTATTGGCACAGGTTTCTAGACAAATTGTTGATTTGTAAACCTTGCTAAAGAATAATTTCTCCTATGAAAAGTTGTTGGGATTTCCCAAGGTTGGGTTTCCCAGAATAAAATTATTGTTTCTATTCTGCATGGTTGTCTTTCTATGATCTTTACTGTTTCCGCTGCATTTACTGTTGAGATTTTCTGAGTATAATTATTCAATGATAGCAGTGGCATAAAATACTGTGTGAAAAATCATTAGGAAGTAATTATCTGGTAGAAAATTGTATTCTATTGTAGTTGTCTTAGAATTTCAACACACCGTTGCTTTTGCTTTTGAGAGACAATGACCAATAGTCACCAGATACTGATCTCTGATGATATACCTTGTTGTTGATGTTATTGGATGATATGCTCCTGATCAGCATGAAGGGACCTTACTATGTCAAAATGTAGGATCTGAAAAAGGTCTCTTTTTTTCTGAAATGCTGTAAGCATCTGATGTATCTAGTTTGATTTTAATATGAAATAAAGTTACGTTTTTTCTTCCCAAAGAAACAAAGAAAATAACTTCAAATAGGTTGAATACAAAGATTCTGATTGGGTAGGCCAGTTAAATGGTATAAAATCCACCACAATCTTATTATTTATTGCAGGATCAACAGTTCCATGGATTAGTGTGACACGACCAATTGCTGGATTATCCTCTGAAGAACCAGAGTACAAAGCAGCAATCAGCGCAAAATAAGAATGGTTCCAGGTGACAAGAACCTTCATGGAGACAAGCCATGACTCTCTCTCTCTCTCTCTCTCTCTCTCTCTCTATTACGATAGTTAGAGTTAAGTCACAAAGTATCTTGTGTTTCATACAACAAACAAGCATATTGAGATCCACCATCCCTTCAACAGACAGCAGGTGTGGAATGCGGTCAAGATCATATGCAGCAGAACTAAAGATCAGACTTCAGCTTGTAGACATTTTAACAAAAAGGTGGAGCAAGGAGAAGTTTCAAAAGTTAGGGGAAATGCCTGGTGTAGAAGAAAACTAAAATGATTGTTCGGGCATTGTGAGAGTGAAACAATTCAGAGAGATTTTTTGGCTGAACATTCTATATTTATGCTCAACAACCATATTTGAAACAAATATTGCACTACAAATCTGTGTCTCTGTGTAATACAAAATGAAGTGATTTGAGTGCGAGCATTATCTCATCTTGATATATGTGTGCTCTAAAAATCAAAAAATTATTTAGGACACTTACCTCGGATCCCAATTTATGTATACGAGTGCGAACAAAAAGAGGATAATCACTTCGCTGAAATTCTGCAGTTGCTCGAGCATTTGTTCCAGCTGCAATCAGTTCACCAACATTAGGCTGTTGATCCCATTCCTCTTTGAGTATAATACTCTCTAGCAGATAAACCTTTTCTGGTTTGGTGGCTGATGCATCATAGGGAGGAATATTTCTAACTATATTAGCATTGGCTAGAGCAAGTGCCTCTGCACTTGTTAATACTGTTGTCTTCTTTGCTACTTCTTCGAACAGTTTTCCAATGCCACTTTGATCTCCTAGGGCTTCTTCCTTTAATCTTGACTTGTCGCGACGTTTTGCCTGGGATTTGAACAAGTTAAAAAAATATTTAGTAGACTGTTATATATAGCATGTATGCCTAGTAGTTTACAGTACCAAGGCACGTGACTGTGCCTTCTTACTGCAGCTTTAGCAGCAGCTATCTATTAACTGGCGGCAAATCCTCTCAAGCAAATATATAATGAAAATTAAAAAAGTATGGCTCTGTGTCAGTGTTTCCAAAATATGAGTACAGCCACTTAGCATCCCTTACTATATATTTAAGTTCAAAGAGGCTACATATATTGAGATTATCAGGTGTAAGTTAATGTTCCATAAATTATAAGTGATGAAGTACCGGAATTAGTTTTATAATGCCACAATTACATCAGAAGTATTGATCATGACTGAGATTAAAGTTATAAAACCCTGGCTAGAAAAGGGCACTATTCAAAAATGCAACTCCAAAACAACATAAATCACAAATTATGCACCGTAATTGAGCAACACCACATCTCAATAAAAGTAAAACTTGGCTTCATAACACTCTTTTTGGTTAGCATAAACAAAAACATGAAGCTTAGCAACAAAGGTAAGCCGTCAAAACTATGTGGAGATAGAAAATAGTAAAGGCATTTGACAATATGTGGCATATTGTTCAGACAAAAGTAGAGTATATCTGATTTCTTCCATTTCCTTATGACCTTTTCTTTTGTGGAAAATGCTTCAAGCTTCCATTAGTATTTCATAAAATGTCAAACAGTATTTTTTAGCAAAAAGGCTGGCTGCAAAAGCACAAGGATCATTTCCTTCTGATTTAAAATAGAGATTTCTGAAATAAGTAGGTTGCCTCCCGAATTGATCTCTTGCACTCTCTCCTCTTTCCCTTTCTTTGATTTTCTTGTTTGATCTCGTTGTATTTTGCTGTATGCTTTCGAGGTACAGATTGGCATCACCCTCACCTCTTTCCCTTGTTTGATTTTCTTGTTTGATCTTGTTGCATTTTGCTTTGTGCTTTCGAGGTACAGATTGGCATCGCTGATTGTATTTTCTAGTCCACTGACTTTTCTTTGGGATATTTGTTGGACACTAATTAAACTTTCTCATCTAAAATGGAATGTGACTACAGATCGTAAAGCTTGCTCGGATGGTGCATAGCATATCAAATTGAAGAACAGTGCCAAGCTTAATTTCAATGAGTGATATGCCTATGTTTCATAAACTCCTTGATCAAGATTCCTTACCATGGCTTGGGCCTATGTGCTTAGGGTTCAGGGTTTTAAGTTATATTCATATATCGGCATCTCTTGATTTTTTGGAAAGGGAAAGAAGAGTGACGCTGCATACCTGTAAGATGCTCTTGTGTGTTCCGAAAGTAGCCGTAAGGAGTTGGTGTTTCCTCTGTCTGTTCTCGGCTGTAAGTTCTTCAGCATTTTCTTCCACGGCATCTGCTCTGCTGTATTCCATTCCTTGCACTCTTGCTTCCATTCTGAAAATCTGTTCAATTATATCAAAAACTTCAGAACACAATCATTCCCAGCATTCAAGAAGGAAAGGGATGGGTTTGAATTTTTTTATTTTATTTTTTTTGAGTATTCATTTACCCTTCCGCCGGAAATGGGTACGAGCTTGAGAGTACTAGTTTCTTTGTCGAAGACGCCCATGAGATAGTTGCAAGGCTGCCACAGTGAATTTTCTCCCGAATAATTGGTGCCCACGAAGTCTACGCTTGCCTCTTTCGGCCTTGCGACTAGTTGCAGTTGCTTGGACTTAATTTTCCTGGTGTTCTGGTAGACTCCTACCTCTAAACTGGAGGAGGCGTCGCCATTTTTGACGGGATCGTATCCTGAAGGAAAGTAGCCGACGAAGGGACATCCAAAGCCGCTCTGCGGTGGAATGTATTCTGTCTGGACTAGGGTTCTCTTCCTCTTTCTCTTCTTGCTGCTCTGACCAGGAGACTCCATGCTTAAACGCAATGAATGCCCCTGCAGATCTGTGGAATGAAGAGTGCAATATGTTCTATACTGTAGAAAAATGAAATGATAAAAAGACAAACCGTGATGAATAAGTTTCGCATCAGTGACAGTTCAGGGCCAGAGTTTACGGCATAATAGGGTTTGTGTCCATTTTGGTTGTTAAACCTAAACTATACTAAACTCTATTCTCGTCTGAAAAATCTTATAAACCCCATTCCACGACTCAATACCTCTTGATTTCTATATACCTGGTGTTTCTACTATTGGAAAATGCTTCTCTACTAAAAAGCCTATTATTCCTATGTAAATATGATCCAGTTCAAATGACGCAACAATTTTCTTATCAATGTAATAATGGATTGGTTTATGGAAATTTTAGGGATGTAGACTACGTTTAAATTTTGATAAGCTTTCCACGTTTACATTTCAATGGACATCATTAAGGAATTAGTCCTAAGTTTAGAACTATAACTATCTTCATTAGGGTTAGTTATAAGTTTATGAGAGTTATTTTTTCTTATTGAATCACATATAAGTCATTTTTTTTTGTTGAGATTTATTTTAAGTTTATGATTAATTTTTGAGAAAGTTTTTTTAAGTTTATGATTAATTTTTGAGAGAGTTATTTTAAGTTTATAAGTCCTTTTTTTATGAGAGTTTTTTTAAGTTTATGATTAATTTTTGAGAGAGTTATTTTAATTGTTGAGTTGAGGCTTTTGTGATCCCTATTAAATTTATGAGAGATTTTTCGACCTAAATCACAAGAAATTTAAGTTTATTTTATTTTAAGTTTATGATGGTGAGGAGAGTATTCACCAAAACATTAGAAAGAAAGAAAGAAAGAAAAATATGATTTTAACGTCCACGAGGCTAAAAATAGTCAGATTGCTTCTTCATCAACTTGATGTATTCGGCCATTTTTTGTAAAGCCTCGAAATAAATGCTTCCAGCTTCTCGATAAACCCCTCACTAAATAGATTATGCCAAAAGCTAGCTGCCAGCATATCTGCATAACTTTCCCTGTTGTCTTTGATGGCCTCACATTCTAAAATGAAATGCTTTTTTGTTTCCACTTTTCCGGAAGAACAAAAAATGCATACTATTTCCTCCCACACTTCTTTTGTCCTTTTCCAATGCCTTGTTTCACAACGAAGTTGATGAGAATTAGTCTTTAACTGAGCAATAAGAATTCTGGCTCTCCAAGAGATACTGGCCTCTATGTGTGCTTTTGGTTGATGACTATGAGTGGGATTAAACACTTCAATATAGTACTTTTTCTTTCTTCTTATCTCCTTATCCCAAGTATGCTTGTGGAACTTATCCATAACAAAAGCTTTTATCTCTTTGTTGTTATGGGACACATGTTCAAGTAAATACCCCATTTACTAAACCTTTTGTTATTTTGTTGCATCCAACTCTTTTTTATGTTGCACAATCTGTCATTAGAGACAACCTTATGCCATCTACCCTCTTCCATTTGCTCAATTTTTTTAAATACCTTATGACTCGCACCATAGCTTTTGCTTCAATAGGAGCAGCCCATGTTTCACTTAACAAGATAGCATAAGACACTGCACTTTTAATCTTGAATTTGTTTGTAATCAAACGCTTCTGAATTTTCTCAATTTGTTTCCATTGCATGTCAGATAATTGCAGGCCCATAGTTCACAACCATAGAGAATCATCAGAATCACTGAAGCCCAAAAAGAGTTTGAGTGGTTTTCCAGTCCCATAACTCTGCCTCTCTACACTTATTTTGAAAATCATAAAATGATTTCCAACCCCCCAAAGTTTTTTTTTTTTTTCTACAACCATCCCAGCTTAGATTTTTTTTGAAGTTAATTCCGAGGTATTTGTAATCTACAACTTCTTCCAGAATGTTGCCTTCAAAGTAGAACTTATGCTGGTTATGTTTTCTTTTTTTTAGAGAAAACCACTAGTTTCGTTTTGTTGATATTGACTTGCATCCCCACACTTCTACAAAAATGCTTAAGGGATAATAAGTGCTCTTGACGATTTAGCAATTAGAATAAGGTCATCTTCATGCAAAAGAAGCCATATAACAAACTTGCCCAAATAGATACCATCACCCCCTTGCGAATTTAACCACTCCTCAAGCTTGTCGATATATAAAGCAAAAAGGGTAGGAGACAGTGGGCAACCTTGCTTGACCCCGATATCGCTTCTAAAACTTTCAGAAATGCCTGTTGAAGTTCTAATTTTGACTTTCACCTCTTCATACAACATATGCACAGCTGCTCTTAAATGTTTAGGAACCCCAAGTTCCTCCATTCTGTGCCAAATCTTATCCCTCATAACCATGTGAAACGCTTTTCTAAAATCAATAAAGCAACAAAAGATGTCTTCCTTTTTCTCCCAAACTTTTTCGATGAAGTGCCTTAAAGTTATACAATGATCAACTGTGGAATGTTTAGGTCTAAAAAGTACTTTCCCTTTAGCACACTTATCTCTTTCTTCTGCCCACTTGCTAATTTTATTTTCTAGCATGCTTCCAAATAACTTTGCAAACAAAGGGTTTATCATGATGGTCCTACCATTGGAGGGATTATTGACGTCACTGCTCTTGAAAAGAGGTATTGCCAAACTAGTTGTCCAATCTATGGGGAGCCCCTGTTGTATGATGTTGTTGAAAATTTTTGTCATGTGAGGTGCAAGGGTCTTTGAGCCTCGCTTTAGATATTCTGCTTGGAGTTCAACTAAGTCTTTTTTTTTCCAACACCCATCTTCTTGATACCCATCTCTACCTTTGGCATCGTGAAGAGTTTAGTATCAGTGTTGACCAAGGGGGGAGGGTCAACCTTGGGATCATGCTCATAGAGTTGTCTTGCATAGTCAAACCATTTAGAAGTTGTAATATTATTTCTAGTTTGTATCTTTCTCAGTTGGATCTCCTTCCAAAATAATTTGGGATTATTTTTCCCAAGGAAGATTATTTATTCCTCCTTGAAACCATGAAATCGGTCTTTTTCTTGCTTAATAGCTACTTGTAAGCTTTCAGCTTTATGTTATCCTTGTTTGATTATTTCCACATTCTCCTTGCCTTTTTGCATTCCTCGTCAAACCAAGCATTAACTGGAAAGCAATTTGTTCCAGACTTCTTAATTTTTTCTCTTTTGCATTATGCAAGTGCGCATTGAATTAAATGTGTTAATTCATGACTATGAAGGTCGTGAATTGTGATTTTCTCCTTCTCGAAGAGCCTCTCTGGCATCATTTTGAAGGTATTACAATTTTCTAGAGTCAAAAGAATTTTGCCCTTTGGTAGATTTTGTTAGACATGCTGAATTTTTTACTCTAATTGTTTCTTTCCAGTCCAAGAGAAACTTAAATAAATTGGCTTGTAATATGATTTTAAGTCCAGAGGCTGATCTCCAATCAAAACTTCCTCCATTTTCTCACACAAACCATGCGAGCAAATTACATAATCTACTATACTTGCTCCATTGTAAGTATTGCAAGTGAAATTACCGGACTTTGCCCATCTAGTCAAGCTATTGTAAATGACTAAATCAAAGGCCCCACATAGAGTAAGCAATTGTTCACCAAAGAGATTGCAGCCCTTGTCCCCTGAAATTCTTTCCCGCTGATGATTACTCTCTTTTGTAAGCCAAATGGGGTCGCAATCTTATTTACAGCAAAGAATGCTAGCTTGCTCACTTGCAGTCCCAACATTGAAATCACCCACTATAAGGACTTCACCTAGCTAAGAATATGTTGCAATATCTGCTTTTAAGGCTGCAAATGGATCTTTATGGTCAAGCCCTCTACCTTTGTATATTTTTGAAACTTGCGGCACAAAATAGCATGTTGCAATTCTGGTGTGGTTTCCATTTTCTGATGTTTTAAACCAAATGAATTGCTTATTTGAGTCTTCTTTTTCTAACTGAATGAGACGACCTTCTTTCTCCCTCACTAAAACCATGATCCCCGTGCCCTTTGCCATTCCCAGCTGCCTTGTTCAACACTGCCATCTTCCAGTATCCTTCAAACAGAGGTTCTTGCACCCTTCATGCTCATGTGTTTCTATGAGGCAAATTATGTCTCTATCTTCCGCAATAGGTCCTAACCCAGGTCCTCATCTCCATGGGTAACCTTACAGTTCCAACAAACTAATCTTAAAGAAACCTGGGTATGACTTGATTGCTATTTATTTTGACATGCAAGACTCACATTTGAGTCTTTGTCCCTAATTTTCCTTACTGGCCTTGCTTCCTGTTTCTTGTTGAAGAGTTTGTTGCCTCTTATTTATTACCATCTTGTTGCTATGTTTTGGAAGGAGGTCCAAATCGCGTTATCACAACTTTACCTTTATAAATACATGATCTTTTGCCTTCATCTCTTGCTTCCCTAACCTTTAACATTTCCTCCCTCCTTTCCTCCTATTGTCTTACAGATAAATCTTCTTCTAGGAAAAAATGAGAACCCCTCAAGAAATGCTTCTTACTTAGAATGATATATTTATCACGCAAGCTAGGCATGATGACTTTTATGGGCCTTGCTCTCTCACCATTAAACTTACCCACCCTCCATATTTGGCATATTTGTCCTTGTCATAACAACTTGTATTTCAAGAAGTCTCTTGCAAGGTCAAGAGTACATTCATTTTTCCCATAGTATTTCACCCCTTTAATAATTATGTTTGCTGCTCTATTTTGTCTTTCCTTGCTTTCTCTCTCTTGCATGTTGTCAACCCGAATGTTTGTTTCTCCCTCCTTATTAGTATAATTTCTAACAACTTGAGCCCAAGTTTTGGAAACTTTGGTGGAATCTCCTTTCCATTCTTCTCTTGCTTTCTCTTCATGGTTGTCTATTTGGGCAATCATTTTCCCTTTATCCTGGGATGATTTCGCATTCACCACCTCTGTACTTTCCACTACATATTTTTTTATGTTTTGCACATCCGCCGTCATGCGTTGGCATTTTGTCTTCCCTATTAGGAGAGCTTCTTGTAGCAATGCCACTTATTCTTTCAAAACTTTATTGCTTTCTGTTAAAGCCTTGTTCTCAGTTGTTATTATATGAATTTTATGATCTCTTTCCTACTCTTTAGCTTCTAAAACCTCCAACCTTTGTTTTGCATTTAACAATTCTTTCACATAAAGATCAGATGACCAGGTGAGAGGTGTGGATGTGGGACTATAGAAGGCAAAATCATCAATGACTTTTCCTCTGGACTTCTTGTTGCCACATGCTTGTAGAGGGGACTTGTTTGAGTGCTTATTGCGAAGGGCTCGAGTACTTTCCCTTTGAGACCGTTTTTTCCTTGTCTGCTCCCATTTTAGACGGGCTAGTCTTCATTTTAAAATGCCCCGATATTATTTGGCATTGACCCAAACCCACTTCCCAGCTTTAGTGGATGAGGCAATTTTCACTTGTCCTAAATCATTTGTCTCCACATGTTCTGAAATTTCTTGTCCCATTGTCATGTTTAAATGCATTTTTCATCCAACCTATTCCGAGAAAGATTTAGGTCTATAAAATGCCAAGATTACTTCGCATTGCTCCTCGCTATTCAGGTTATCGTTGCTCCCCGCTCAGACTATAGGTTGCTCCCTGCTCACTGCTCGATACTTCTGCTGCATAAAAGCTCCCTGCTCTCACACTGCTCACTGTTCACTGCTCGCTACTCTCACTGTTGACCACATTGATCACACTGTTGTTCGCGTTGCTCGTTGCTCACACCAGTGGCACCACGTTGCTCCTTGCTTCGACCATGTTGCTCGCTGCTTTGACCATGCACTCAACAACTGCTTCAACCAACATAGCCTAACCAAGAATGTTTTAAAATTTAAATACAAGTTACATTCAAAACACTTACATAATTACAAGGAATTGTGAAAATCATTTTTTTTGTATTGGTTGGTTTGTTTGGTTTTCCCCTCTCCTCTTTAATCAATGGCCCTTATCTTGCTATCCTGCACTCATTGTGAGGATTTGTTTATAGTGGTATATAATCACCATGATCTACATGTCAATGGGGTGGCCCATTTTCCTTATCATCCCACATTATTTAGAAGTAATGTTCTTACAATGACATATAAGCCCCAATATATAATATTTATATGTCGATTAGGTGTCCACATAAATATTCATCCTCCTACTAACATAATGTTTGCAAATTAAAGTGTCCATAAGGCTAGCATACACCATGATGCTTATCCCAATGGGTTGTCCATAGAAATTGGGTGTACATTATTAATGAGGGGGTCCATACAGGTAGCATATATCATGATCCTTTGATCCAGAAGGATCCCTAATGGCTCAAAAATCAAAGTCCTTGAATCTCGGCGAAATCAGGACCAAATTGAAGATCTCGTCACAAGGGATCCAACGACACAAACGGCGTCTCGATCCAACTTTGTATGACTAAATTATCACAGTTTGAAGTTTAATAAAACATTTAAAAAAGGGGAGCCCATAGACTGCCACATGGCATCCTAGTCAGTAGGGTAAGTGGGACCCACAACTGACATGGCAGCACCTCATTGACCAATTAAATGTGGCATATGATAGCCAACCATCCATAGGCACACATTCCAAACTGAACTAAACATTAAAAAATAGTTATGAAGGGTTAACATATGGTTACAACCTTAAAAATAAAAATAACTATATAAAAACAAATTTCAAAACCAACGAATTAAAATATGTGTGTGTGTGTGGTTATTACCATATAAACCAAACCTCATATATAAACATTTGTTATATATTTGTTTAAACCATATGCCATCCACATATTAAACTAAGCCTTATATTATACATGCACCATATATAAACATTTGTTATATGGTTGTTTAAACCATGTGCCATTTGTAATAGCCTCATGTTAAAAGTTCATGTAATATTGGTTAATAAAGGCAAAATAAGACCAAGGTCATGGGACACGTATTCCAAGTTGAATGTTTGGCAAAACATCCTAGTGGGTGTCATTTTCGGTTTATTTATGGCTAAAGGAAATTGGCAAAAGCATTGGAAAAGACAATAATTGGCATTTATTTATGAAAATGAAGGAAAACAGAAGAAAAGAGAAATGAAGGGTCACATAGTTGCACGAGAGGAAAATTGAAGGAAAATAGAGGAAAATGAAGAAAATAGAGGCCTCAATGATAAAAAGGCTTTTGAGGATCAGCTCATAGCCTTTTGTCAGTTTAGTTTTGGAGCTCTCTATATTCTCTCATACACTTACACATATAGAGAATTCTTGGAGCACTCTAGCATTAGAGAAAGGAAGGCAAACGAAGGACAAGGAAAGCAAAGGACAAGCAAGGAAGGTTAGATCAACAACTTCAACAGGAAAGATTTTGCAGGTAACAGGTTGCATGTGTGATTTCCTAGGTAAGGTGTGAATGCATAGTACATGCATTTGTTCTTTTGGTTCATTTGTTTTCATTGACATGGGTTTTGCCTAGTTTGACAGTGGTTTCGGCCTTGCCTTGTCATTTTTTGGATAGTCATGGTGTGATGGGATTCATTTATTTGGTTGAGCTTTAGATTGCTGGAAGGTTTTGGAACCATGTGACGTGGTCTTAGGAAAATTCCCCAAGGGTGGGGGTGGAGGTTGTTTAATCTCTAGGAAGCCCTCAATAGGTGGCTCGATACAGGCAAATTCCTCAAGGTAATGGTGAAGAAATTCGAGGCATCCAAGCTTGTTTGGGCTTCATGATCTCTTAATCGTTTTTGGCGAGATCGGGGTAGTCTGAGGGTGGAGGTGGTTTAATCTCTAGGAAGCCCTGGTTGTTTATGTCTTGAGATCCCACATTCATGCTTGGAATATGGCATGGGGGTGATTGGCTTAAAGAAAGATTTGGTTAAGACCAATCTATGGTCGGGTGGTACGTGGAAATCCCTGACTTGGTTGGCTTTTGCATCAGTTAATAAGAGTTATTTTCCTATTGTATTCTATGAGCACTTATACTTGATATTATGATGATTTGATGGTTGTTATGCCATGGTTAATAATCTAGTTATGTGTTGGTTATAAGCATGGATCTGTAATGTGCTCTAGTTATGGCTTTGTTCAGGATTTGATAAGTACTTGATGGTTAATGAATGCATGGGCTAACAAGTGTTATTGCAACTATTATGAGAAGGCATCAGACCATCTTGGTGATTCTTAGATAAGTTTTGGACTCCTATGATCAGATATGCATTCATGACCTGCAACTTATATGCACATTATATGTTTGATGAAATGATTGTCATTATGTCATTTATCATTTTGAGAAGCCTCAAGCAGTTCTGAGTAGGGGTCTGGAGGCTAGCCTGGAATTTTGGCTCATATCTCTAGACCACAGGCACTGAACTAAGCAATTTAGGTCACAACCACATGGAGCAAGGCTTGTGAGTGCGGTTGGAGGTCTTCAACCGCATGGAAACAATGTCAAGGGTGCAATTAAGAGTCTAGGTCACTGAAACAAAGTTCCAACTCAGGGATTGACCACCTAGGGTGTTTCTTAATCTCTTGGGTGATCAATAGTCCCTGTAGGATGTCATTTTGAGGTAAGTAAGTCTCAGATGTAGGCTCCACTTCCTTAACTGAAGCTAGGAGGTCGGGTCATGTCATAGTGGCACTTTGTTTCACATTTACCCGAAGGGATTGTAAAAGCGGGTAAATGTGGGAGGGGGCATTATAGATTGGTATCAAAGCCTGGTTCAAATACTTGGATTGGATGGGATAGATGCATGTCGTTATGCATGCATTGTTATGGTTATGGGTGTTGTGCACGAGGCCATTGTATGTAGTTAGTGTTATCATGCATGATGTTGATATGTTGATATGAATATGTATATATATGTATCATGTTAATATGGATTGATTTTGCAAATTAAATAGCCTCCCCTAAACTTCACTGAGGTATGTTGATTATTTTTATATTTGGTTATCAGGCATGGTATGTTTGCAAGAAGAATAAGATCAAAGATGACTAGCAGAATGGTGGATTACAGTTTTCGTGACTCTCCTTATAGATTAGATGAGGTGCACAAAGATGAGTACTCTCCTAACATGGTATACACCTTGAGAAGTTTAAAGGCAGAATGCAGATAATGTCATGATCATTCAGTCAAATGAAATACTTATCAAGGCACAGGAAAAACAAGGAGAGGTCAATGCAGTGATCCTTCGGAGTTTGTCAGATTTGCAAAGACAGGGACAACCACAAATCAGTTACGAACAAGAGGAAATGGTTAATGGGGCATATGGTAGCAAGTCTCATGGTGGGCATAGTTCGAACAGGGATGACACAGTCATAAATGGTAGGTTCTTAGATACACCGGGCAGGAGAGCCAATAGTTATGGGTTTTATTCCAGTTCTGGTTTAGACAGGTATCATGGTTATCATCGCTATCATCCTTACAAGAGGAGTGACATGGGACACTTTCCAGTTGAGTTCAAGAAATCCAAGCCTCCTACATTCGATGGAGAGTTGAAGAAACCAGAGGATGCAGAAGCATGGTTGCTTGGGATGAAGAAGTTCTTCAAGCTGCATGATTATGCAAAGAACATGAAGGCCCAAATAGTTATTTTCAATCTCAAGGGAATGGCAGACATTTGGTGGGAAGATGTGAAGCGCATCATAAGCATCAGGACAGAGGAGTTGAGTTGGCATGAATTCAAGGGACTCTTCAAGAAGAAGTACTATGACGGTAAGGCTAAGGAGTTATATGAGTTAAAGATGGGATCTATGATAGACAAGGAGTACATGACTAAGTTTCTAGAATTGTTGAGGTATGTCCCTTACCTCAAGGGTTAGAAGACGAAGGTTCGGAGATTTATTAGTGGACTTCCATTAACATTCAAGGATCGGATTGAGTATAATGAGCATCGGTCATTGGAGGAAGTCATTGGGAAATTGAAGCGTTGTTATGAGAAATCGAATCGCAAGACTAAGCTTAAGAGTGATTGGAAAGGGAATGAAAAGACCAAAGGAAATTGGCAACCGAAGCAGGAAAGACCTCATGATGCAGGTGAGAAAGAGGATGTGGTTGCATACAAGAAGTTTAATGCATTTGGGAAGGGACATGGACCTCAGCCTGGAGAGCAACAAAATAGAGGTAGTGGCAGAGAGCCTTTGCAGTGTTGGATTTGTGGAAAGGATCATCGCAAAAAGAATTTTCTATTGTATCAGGGTGGGTTACCATAAATTTACAGTGCTCATGAGGTGCAAATAGATGGGGATGTTGGCCAGAGCATTTCACAGATCTATGCAACATTTGATAATAAGCATACAGATCACCAGGCCTCCATTATTGAGATGGAAGGTAAGCTTTGTGATCAAGTTGTTTCCATTTTGATTAATCTTGGATCTAATTATAGTTATGTTAATCCTGACCTATTGGATATGTGTGGTTTAAGAAAATAAGTGCATGCAGAGTTTTGGTTGGTGCAGTTGGCTACAAGTACTAAGAAAATAGTTCATCATTGGGTAAGAACTTGTGCATTTGGATGAATGGTATGCCTA